>CANNZV010000437.1:501824-522329 GCA_947561585.1 Caprella mutica
GGCAGTTCACCCAGTGGCAATTCACCCAGTGGCAATTCACCCAGTGGCAGTTCACCCAGTGGCAGTTCACCCAGTGGCAATTCACCCAGTGGCAATTCACCCAGTGGCAATTCACCCAGTGGCAATTCACCCAGTGGCAATTCACCCAGTGGCAGTTCACCCAGTGGCAATTCACCCAGTGGCAATTCACCCAGTGGCAGTTCACGCAGTGGCAGTTCACCCAGTGGCAATTCACCCAGTGGCAATTCACCCAGTGGCAATTCACCCAGTGGCAGTTCACCCAGTGGCAGTTCACCCAGTGGCAATTCACCCAGTGGCAATTCACCCAGTGGCAATTCACCCAGTGGCAATTCACCCAGTGGCAGTTCACCCAGTGGCAGTTCACCCAGTGGCAGTTCACCCAGTGGCAGTTCACCCAGTGGCAATTCACCCAGTGGCAGTTCACCCAGTGGCAATTCACCCAGTGGCAGTTCACCCAGTGGCAGTTCACCCACATGGGCAGTTCACCCAGTGGCAGTTCACCCAGTGGCAATTCACCCAGTGGCAATTCACCCAGTGGCAATTCACCCAGTGGCAGTTCACCCAGTGGCAGTTCACCCAGTGGCAGTTCACCCAGTGGCAGTTCACCCAGTGGCAGTTCACCCAGTGGCAGTTCACCCAGTGGCAATTCACCCAGTGGCAGTTCACCCAGTGGCAGTTCACCCAGTGGCAGTTCACCCACATGGGCAGTTCACCCAGTGGCAGTTCACCCAGTGGCAATTCACCCAGTGGCAGTTCACCCAGTGGCAGTTCACCCAGTGGCAGTTCACCCAGTGGCAGTTCACCCAGTGGCAGTTCACCCAGTGGCAGTTCACCCAGTGGCAATTCACCCAGTGGCAGTTCACCCAGTGGCAGTTCACCCAGTGGCAGTTCACCCAGTGGCAGTTCACCCAGTGGCAGTTCACCCAGTGGCAGTTCACCCAGTGGCAGTTCACCCAGTGGCAATTCACCCAGTGGCAATTCACCCAGTGGCAATTCACCCAGTGGCAATTCACCCAGTGGCAGTTCACCCAGTGGCAGTTCACCCAGTGGCAGTTCACCCAGTGGCAATTCACCCAGTGGCAATTCACCCAGTGGCAATTCACCCAGTGGCAGTTCACCCAGTGGCAGTTCACCCAGTGGCAATTCACCCAGTGGCAATTCACCCAGTGGCAATTCACCCAGTGGCAATTCACCCAGTGGCAATTCACCCAGTGGCAGTTCACCCAGTGGCAGTTCACCCAGTGGCAATTCACCCAGTGGCAGTTCACCCAGTGGCAGTTCACCCAGTGGCAGTTCACCCAGTGGCAATTCACCCAGTGGCAGTTCACCCAGTGGCAATTCACCCAGTGGCAGTTCACCCAGTGGCAGATCACCCACATGGGCAGTTCACCCAGTGGCAGTTCACCCAGTGGCAATTCACCCAGTGGCAATTCACCCAGTGGCAATTCACCCAGTGACAGTTCACCCAGTGGCAGTTCACCCAGTGGCAGTTCACCCAGTGGCAGTTCACCCAGTGGCAGTTCACCCAGTGGCAGTTCACCCAGTGGCAATTCACCCAGTGGCAGTTCACCCAGTGGCAGTTCACCCAGTGGCAGTTCACCCACATGGGCAGTTCACCCAGTGGCAGTTCACCCAGTGGTAATTCACCCAGTGGCAGTTCACCCAGTGGCAGTTCACCCAGTGGCAGTTCACCCAGTGGCAGTTCACCCTGTGGCAGTTCACCCAGTGGCAATTCACCCAGTGGCAGTTCACCCAGTGGCAGTTCACCCAGTGGCAGTTCACCCAGTGGCAGTTCACCCAGTGGCAGTTCACCCAGTGGCAGTTCACCCAGTGGCAGTTCACCCAGTGGCAGTTCACCCAGTGGCAGTTCACCCAGTGGCAGTTCACCCAGTGGCAGTTCACCCAGTGGCAGTTCACCCAGTGGCAATTCACCCAGTGGCAGTTCACCCAGTGGCAATTCACCCAGTGGCAATTCACCCAGTGGCAGTTCACCCAGTGGCAGTTCACCCAGTGGCAATTCACCCAGTGGCAGTTCACCCAGTGGCAGTTCACCCAGTGGCAGTTCACCCAGTGGCAATATACCCAGTGACAGTTCACCCAGTGGCAGTTCACCCAGTGGCAGTTCACCCAGTGGCAGTTCACCCAGTGGCAGTTCACCCAGTGGCAGTTCACCCAGTGGCAGTTCACCCAGTGGCAGTTCACCCAGTGGCAGTTCACCCAGTGGCAGTTCACCCAGTGGCAGTTCACCCACATGGGCAGTTCACCCAGTGGCAGTTCACCCAGTGGTAATTCACCCAGTGGCAGTTCACCCAGTGGCAGTTCACCCAGTGGCAGTTCACCCAGTGGCAGTTCACCCAGTGGCAGTTCACCCAGTGGCAATTCACCCAGTGGCAGTTCACCCAGTGGCAGTTCACCCAGTGGCAGTTCACCCAGTGGCAGTTCACCCAGTGGCAGTTCACCCAGTGGCAGTTCACCCAGTGGCAGTTCACCCAGTGGCAGTTCACCCAGTGGCAGTTCACCCAGTGGCAGTTCACCCAGTGGCAGTTCACCCAGTGGCAGTTCACCCAGTGGCAATTCACCCAGTGGCAATTCACCCAGTGGCAGTTCACCCAGTGGCAGTTCACCCAGTGGCAGTTCACCCAGTGGCAGTTCACCCAGTGGCAGTTCACCCAGTGGCAATTCACCCAGTGGCAATTCACCCAGTGGCAATTCACCCAGTGGCAGTTCACCCAGTGGCAATTCACCCAGTGGCAATTCACCCAGTGGCAATTCACCCAGTGGCAATTCACCCAGTGGCAGTTCACCCAGTGGCAGTTCACCCAGTGGCAGTTCACCCAGTGGCAATTCTGTTAGAATTAGGTTAAATAACAGTGGGTTAACAACGTTAAGACATAGAGTTTATTTTAAAGAGTAAATATGTTATACAATTAGAAGTCTATATAGAGAGATGAGTGAATCATATCTCTCTCTGAGTAATGTTAAAGACAGACTGCCTTCAGAAGCTACCAGTCAGGGTATTTAACCCTCGACGGAAGTGTGATCGACTTTAGACTTTATGTCCGTTTCTCATTAAAAGTAATACATAGTTATTGAAACAATAGGTAATTTAATATAGCTGAGCTAGTCTAACAGGAAGTTAACATTAAATATATAACGAGTGTGTAATACATTTAACTAAAATTTCAACACTCCTCCTCACACGACATTATATATTTTTCATGCCTATTAATTCAACTAATTTGGTAAATCTATCAAGAGGCAACGGTTTAGTGAATATGTCAGCGAGCATAGTTTCGCTGGGGCAATACACAAGTTTAATTGTGTTTGAAGCAACAAGATCTCTAATGTAATGAAATTTAATATCAATGTGTTTCGATCTAGGATGATTTTTTTCATTTTTAGCAATACAAATAGCTGACTGATTATCCTCAAACAAAACTATAGGATTCTTATTTGGTACTTTAAAATCTAATAGTAATTTATTTAGAAATACAGCTTCTTGGGAGGCTCCAGAGAGGGAAACATATTCAGCTTCAGCTGTTGATAAAGCAACACATGACTGTTTCACAGAGCGCCAAGAAATAATGGAATTATTTAACATAAAGCATTGGCCAGAAGTACTTTTCCTATCAACTCTGTTTCCTGCCCAGTCGGCATCAGAATAACCTATCAACATCAGAATCTTCATTACCATATGTAATGCCAAGATCCGGTGTGCCTTTTAGGTATCTAAATATTCTCTTAATTGCAGACCAGTGCTTAGTGTTTGGATTGGAACAAAATTTAGAGACATTTCCAACTGCATAAGTTATGTCAGGTCTAGTTTTAGTAGATAGATACAGTAAGGCACCTACAGCTGACTGATATTTAGTTTTGTCTACTAGTTCACACTCATCAGTAGTTGGTTCCAAATGTGAATTAACATCAGCAGGGGTTGAAATAGGTTTGCAATTATTGAATTCAAATCTATCTAATAACTCGTTGACAAATGAAGATTGATTTAGGGCTATTTTATTTTCGTCTTGAACGATTTTTATGCCTAAGAAATAGGATAATTTACCTAAGTCTTTCATCTCAAATTTAGCACTTAAATCAATCTTGATTTTAGTCAGGTCATCATAGTTCTTACATGCTACAATAATATCATCTACATACACAGAAATGAAGCATGGAGAGTTATTGATTAATTTAACATATATACAAGAGTCACAAGAGGACTGAATAAAGCCTAAGGATTTAAGATATGCATCCAACGCATCATTCCAACATTTGGGTGATTGTTTTAATCCATACATAGATTTATTAAGTTTACATACTAAATCTTCTTTTCCTGGAATAGCATAGCCAGGAGGCTGTCTAATATAAACATTTTCTTTAAGATCCCCATTCAAAAAAGCAGAATTTACATCCAAGTGATGTACAAATAATTTTTGGTTAGCTGCTAAAGATAACATGGTTCGCACCGATTCAAATCTCACTACAGGAGCAAAAATTTCATCATAGTCGATTCCAGGTCTCTGTAAAAAACCCTGAGCGACTAATCTAGCTTTATATGAAACCACTCTACCATCAGATCCCTTTTTTCTTTTAAACACCCATTTAGATTTAATTATATTTAAATCTGAGGTAGGTTTTACGAGTTCAAAATCTTTATGTTTCTCAAAAGCATTTAATTCCCTCTCCATGGCATGTTTCCATTTAGAGGATTCAGAACCGCTATTAAGAGCCTCAGATACCGACCTAGGTTCGATATTGATATTCCCATTGACTAATAAACCCTCCTCTTCATCTTCAACATGATCATACTCCCAACTACCATATCTAATAGGAGCTCGACGAATTCTGGAAGATCGTCTAAGATCCTCATTAGGACTGATAGCTGGTACAGGTTGCGCCTCAGGGAGGAGTATTGGAGGGTTATCGTCAGAAGGTTGATTCTCTGGTCCAGCAGGTTCTGAATCTTCTGAATGGAACACCAGTGGAGAGGTAGGAGTCTCACTCAGTTGAGGGCTCTCAATCTTAGATGAAATTGATTCATCAAAGGTTACATTCATTTACAACATTTGGCTGGTTTTGAGTTCTATTAGTTTGAGAAGACCTTTTAAATTTAAAGCAGTCCTTTTTCAGGTGTCCCATCTTATTGCAGAAATGGCAAATGATGGACTGTTTGTTTACTCCAGCATAATTCTGAGTATTTGATAATGCTAATGCATTATTGGTTTTAATACTCAACTTTTCAGCTTCTCTCCGGAGTGTGTCAGCTACGGTAATCCAGTTAGGGATGTCTGTCTGAGCTTCAAGTGCAGTGACAAGCACTTCAAACGGCCCTGGCAGTGATGACAGAAGACAAATCACTTTATCCTCTTCACTGATCACTTGATTTAACAAGGCAAGCTCTTGAAAAACTTCAGTTAGTTCCTTCAAATGAAAGTCGAGTAGATCAGGAGACTTCAATTTTAGATTGTAGAGCTTTTTCTTCAGACGAAATTTGTTAGCCCACGTGTTCTTTTGAAACGTTTCTTGAAGTGTAGTCCAGACAGCGTGTGGATCCGTCGGTTGTCCAACTAAGTACAATTGATCCGGTGAAATAGATAGTACTATATCTGCCAGAGCTTTATTATAATTATTAGCATAGGCATTCTTCACCTCAGTTGAAGCTGAATCAATTGGAACTGTTTTAGATCCATCCGCAAAATCCATCAGTTTCTCTCGTAAGAGATGCATCTTCATTTGTATCCTCCATGTAGGGTAATTATTTCCGTCTAGGGGAACAATCCCCTGTAACTTATTTGAAGACATGTTTTCAAAGTATTTCTTCAATATTTACCAAACATAAACAACCAATGCAGTTAAATTGATTTACTGTTTAACTGAACTGATGTTTTAACATTATTCTAATTCATAAGAATAACTGAATATAATTATTAATATTCAATTGGAACAACAACAGAAATCTCAGTTCGCAAGATCCTTTTTGTTGAAAGTATTTATTATCATTCAATACTATAACAAACATAACCAACCACAGCAGTTAAATTGATTTACTGTTTAACTGAGTTTGATGTTTTAAAATTATTCTAATTCATAAGAATAACTTCACTGACTATAATTATTAATATTTAATTGGAACAGTAACACAGCCTTAGTTCGCAAGAACCTTTTGTTGAAAGACTGTTTACCAAAGGATAAGGTCACAGATTTAAAGGTAATTTGTGACCTCTCTTGACACCTCTTCCGCAAAAATACTAAATCATTATATTATAACACAAGTGCATTTTTCGCTAGAGCAATCATTATAATTGACCTCATTAGCGCGTGACCACGATATGCTTACGCAAGCGTTTTTAGTGATATGTTTCATATAGGTTAACACTTTTTTCACAGCACTTCGTTTTTATTACTATTATAAACTTCTAATTTGTTTAAACATAATTTGATTTATAAACTCTTATCGTTCACTGGGCCCATAACCTGTTAGAATTAGGTTAAATAACAGTGGGTTAACAACGTTAAGACATAGAGTTTATTTTAAAGAGTAAATATGTTATACAATTAGAAGTCTATATAGAGAGATGAGTGAATCATATCTCTCTCTGAGTAATGTTAAAGACAGACTGCCTTCAGAAGCTACCAGTCAGGGTATTTAACCCTCGACGGAAGTGTGATCGACTTTAGACTTTATGTCCGTTTCTCATTAAAAGTAATACATAGTTATTGAAACAATAGGTAATTTAATATAGCTGAGCTAGTCTAACAGGAAGTTAACATTAAATATATAACGAGTGTGTAATACATTTAACTAAAATTTCAACAAATTCACCCAGTGGCAATTCACCCAGTGGCAGTTCACCCAGTGGCAGTTCACCCAGTGGCAGTTCACCCAGTGGCAGTTCACCCAGTGGCAATTCACCCAGTGGCAATTCACCCAGTGGCAGTTCACCCAGTGGCAGTTCACCCAGTGGCAATTCACCCAGTGGCAGTTCACCCAGTGGCAATTCACCCAGTGGCAATTCACCCAGTGGCAATTCACCCAGTGGCAATTCACCCAGTGGCAGTTCACCCAGTGGCAGTTCACCCAGTGGCAGTTCACCCAGTGGCAATTCACCCAGTGGCAATTCACCCAGTGGCAGTTCACCCAGTGGCAGTTCACCCAGTGGCAATTCACCCAGTGGCAGTTCACCCAGTGGCAATTCACCGTGCACCCATAAATATAGGCTTTAAAATATTAGCTGTGTGGTGTATGGTAAAATTTACCAAATGTTTGGTTTGTATTTTTTCAATGTTCATTTTTTAATTATATATAATCCTCAAACTTGTTTTTATTTCAATGTTTCAGATATATCATTCATGAGCTGTATTACTAGTCGGACTCTTCATTTTCCTCTTTAATCCGTGAGTGCAGCTACCGGTGCTTGTGTCCTTTTAATTATATTCCTTTGTAAGAGACTGTATTCTCCCAGTAGCTTTTCTGCATCCATGAGCTCAGTCACCGACTGATAGTTGGTGACTTTATCCATTGAGCCATTTTACTTCATGTCTGCTTCATAAAGTCCCTTGTAGTTAATTTCCTTCTAACGTCAGCGACATGGCCTTTGGTTCCGAAGCAACGTTAACCCCCCCCCCCCCTGACTACATAATTTAAATTTACTCTCAAATTTCTTTGATTTGAGATTTACTTCAGCGGGACAGAAATTGAAGATATAATTTACTTTGCAATTATCTAAGGTAATGGTATGGAGACTTGAGAATGGGAATGACTGTACAATATTAACCTTGTCACAATGATATTCTCATCTGGCAACTGTCCTTGTAGACAATCGTAGGAGCTTTAAATTTCACTCATGTAATCAATAAGTGAAACTCAAACTTTGGAGAATTCATTTGTTACTTAATTTAATGCTCTTTCATTCGTTTAGAAATGTTTATAAATCTACAGTTAGTTTCGTCTTCAACACTTATTGTCAATAGCAACGTGAACAGGATTTGTAGTATTTCGAGTAATTGTGTATGATGCTGTAATTTCTTCAGTTTTCCCAATTATTAGCAAATGTACAACACCTACAAATCGTAATTTTCATTTTTGCAATCTGCATCTGTAAATCTATAACTATTGACCTAGATCATAGATAGTTTAGAAATATGCATAATTAAGGTTAATCTATGAGTAACTAATGACTTAGATTTAGATCATTTAAATTCATTGATCTTATTTCCTAATTGACTGTACTCTGCCTATACAATTACAATGTGTGGAAAAGAAAAAGACATCTACCCATTTTACGGTATTTAATTTACTATTTGTTTAATTCTATTTAGCCGCCATTAAAGCTATAGGATAATAGAGTTCTAGTTAGTGGTGGATTCAATTTTATTATAATAATAATAACAATAAGCTTATTAATGAATTAAAGCTTATACAAGGAGTAGCTACATAAAAAAGAAAAATACAAAAATATAGGAAAATATATTTATTAAGGTGCTAATTAAGATATTACAACATTGTTACTACTGATTTTGATTTAAAATCAGAAACTTCTTTATTTGTTTTTTAAATGTTTTAACATTTGACCATTTTCTCATTTCCATTGGGATTGAATTGCAATTGCTTCTCCGTCCTCCGCTTCAAGCAAATTTAGAACCTTTCCCTGAAGCTTCTAATTCTTCCCATCTATCACCGTACTAACATTGCCCCAGACAACAAGAACATAAGTGACATGGCTGTAAAAATTAGAAAAGTACAACCTCAACATCACTCTATTGGGAACCAAACTGGACACTCTACGAACTACTCCAAGTGACCTAGATAACTTACTTGTTACTATTATTATGAGGTTATTTAAACTCAGCGTTGAAGGTTTTATCAGGTTTCAAGCTTTCGAATAGAAAGATGTCTATTCATCATCAGGAGAAAGGTGGAAAACTTCGACCTGACAATGAATTTTATGACCAATAGTTGTATGTTGGATACGTCTTTCTATTTCAGCTATCTATCTTTTTGTTTATTATTATTAATTAATCTATTAAAAATCGAAATATGAAATCAAAATTTGATAGCCAGGTTCAAAGACTATAACAGGTTAAACGAATGGAGAAAATTGATGGGTGACAATGCTAATAAATTTGAGTATCAATAATATTTACATTGATGAAATAAATATTGAATATATCTATAAGATGATATTAATTGACAATTTCTTTCAGGGACATAGTTTGACTTTAATAAAAAAGAGTTATAAATTTTATAAACCTTTTAATTCATTAACAATAAAAGAGTGAAAAATAATCTTCTCATAGATAGCAAATCTAATCCTTTAATAATTAGGGTCAGACATTTTCAGTCAGTTTAATTTTCTACTTGTAAGTAGCAGGTTCCTGTTAGGGATCGTGATTTTCATTCTCTACTTTTGAGGGTTGGTCTTGCTTTTCTCAGAGAAAAGAAGGAACACCTTACAATAAAGAATCGAAATAAATTTATATCCATTATTTGCCTTATTACTTTCATTTTTATTGATTGTTCCTAATTACCAAAGTTACGAGGTATTGAAACTCTCTTCCATTAAATTTTACAGTCAAGGAATGGGTTGAGATAAAATAAATACATTGAAATAATTCTTGTACATAAAAAACTAACATCTTCTTGACTAATTTTCTCGAAAGAAATTTAAGTATTTTTCATAATAATAATTATTCATTGTCTAACTTTTCAAAATACGAAAGAGTAGTTATCAAATGTGGGATATTTATTAATTATATTTTATTGTATAATATATTTAGTATGTAATTAATTCATATAATATCCCAATATTATATGAATTAATTATATCAAAGTTTATTATTTCACTTTTTCCATTTCTTCAAATACATTTCTTATAATTTTTCTAATATCAATATCTTTATCTCTTCACAACTATACGACACATTTGCAATTAATTTCACCTCTCCTCTTACAATCATTACTAAGTATATCACATAACTTAATATCAATTTTATTCGTTACATTAAGACTTATTAACAAAATATTTGTTATTAATTTGGGCCCGAAGAGATTTTTCTTAAATTCTTTAATTAGGTCTACCGACTAATCACTCGGGAAAAGTCAGACCAACCGCACAAAAGAGATTATTTCCATTTTTCACTGCAATAGATCTATAACTGATATTGTAACTCGGATCAATATTACAACTTGCCTGATTAAAATTTACTAACGTTGTAGAAATAAATAAATAAATCTAGCTGATGAACAGGATTCTATAGTTTTTATTTTCATTTACAAATATTAACAGAATATTCATGCAGATCTAATCTATTCATTTAAAATATGTTTAAATTGATCACGTTTAATTTCCAATGTTTGATGGGTAACTATCCTAATTTAATTTTTCAACTGATATTTTTTATTGAGTTGAAATAAATATTGAAGAGGCCTGTGAAATGATTCTAATTCAAACAAATCTTTCGTGACAATGTTTACGTTTAATAGAACAGGTATTTAAGATTTACAAATAATCTAATTCGTAAATAGTTGGTAAAATGATGAACAAAACAAACACGGAAAATTGAACACTAACGAAATAAATCAATTTTTTTCTGTCTGTTAAATATCAAAAAATCTCCCGGAAATCGAAATCTATTTTAATTGCATTTAAATAATTGTAATGTCTTCATTTTTAATAATTATTATTAAATTCAACGTTTCTTTACACTGATATCAGCTAAGTTTTCTATTCCATTACAAGTTGGTGTGAATTTATGTTGCAACCCGATTATTGCATAATTAATTAACAACAACTAATTATTGATAATCAATTACAACCACTACAGTAATTTGCTGATTAAAATACAACGCAATGGAATTCAAAGTTATTTCTACACTTATGGCAACACTCTAGTTTCCTTCTAGAAACATACGCGCTAAATACAATTAGGCTTACCCTTTGTTTAGTTTCCGCCCAAAGATTGTAAGGGGAATTTTACCGGTTAAACGACATTAACGAGTCTGATACAACAGAGTGAAGAGTGCCAATACAGTGCTAGTGATTGTGAACTAAAATTAGATTATAAACTCTCACCAATTATTAATATTAATACCTTTATTGCAGACATAACACCTTCCAATTTATATACAACTTACTATTTACAAAGAAATAAACACATAATTCTAAGGAACAGTCTAAACAACAGCCTAGGATCAACTCCAAACCAATTCCCCAAATCTTCTTAGCTAAAGAATCATTGGGTAAATATATAACTAATAATTATTCTTTCCAAGTTATTTGTATAATATTATTCTTAATAATGCCATATTTATTATACTGAATTGCCATATTAGCTAGTGCCATAAATATACTGATATTTATATGATTTATTAGCTAATTAGCTCCAATTAACATTATTAATATAGTTAACTATAATAACTAACTATTATTAGAATTAGTATCCTTATTCACAATAAGAATTATGTTACTTCCCATTTTGGAAAAGTCAGTACACACCCCAGACTTTTCTCACATCATGTTTCCCAGGTTTGAAAACATGACCAACCGCCAACATTTGACCAAACTGCATAAGTTGGGATAACTTCTGGCAGTATTAAAAATGTATAACATTTTTTAATACTATTCTTCTAATTCAATGCATATTTAATATATTTCAATTAAGTTTTTCACAACATATTTCAACTTCAGGATTAGGAATTTAATTATTTATTATAATAATTAAAAGGCCATTTGACGAGTAACATTTTGCTCGATTCTCAATTATTGTAATATTAAGTACAAACTATTTTTAATGCTTCTACATTTGCCAAAGTAATTTACTTCTCATGTTAAATTAACTACAATTATTATTATTTATTATTTATTATGAACATGAAAAATGCCAAATAAATAATTCAACTCAACCTAATTAATAAACATTAGAAATAAATATTCATAATTTAACTCATTGAGATTAGTATTAATTATTGCTATTTAACTGGCATAAATCTTAATTCACAATAATTGGTAAATTAGTAAATTAATTCAATTGATTATAATGTAAAGAATGATTTTTTCTTTTTATTTTTTATTGTTATTTTGGCAAATTGTTGAAGGAAATTTAAGTCTAAATTTCTTTCTGGATTTATTATTCCAGGGTCCCAGTCTAGGGAGACTCAAATCCCAGTCTAGGGAGACTCAAATCCCAGTCTAGAGAGACTTAAATCCCAGTCTAGGGAGACTCAAATCCCAGTCTAGGGAGACTCAAATCCCAGTCTAGGGAGACTCAAATCCCAGTCTAGGGAGACTTAAATCCCAGTCTAGGGAGACGCACAGGCCAGTCTACGGAGACAGTCATTCCCAGTCTACGGAGACAGTCATTCCCAGTCTACGGAGACAGTCAATTCCAAGTCTACGCTAGTCTAGAGAGACCAGCACATTCTAGTCTACGGAAACACGACTCAACCTACGGAGAAGTCACAAATCTACGGATACTTCAAGTTCCAATTTCCAGCCCTAGCACACGGACGCAGCAAACACCAATCTTGGCTACATAGCGATAACAGATTGTTACGCACGAAGGAAGTACCAAAGATTATCACTGCAGCGATACCTCACTCGAGAACTACTCGAACCAAAACTACGGACCAATCTGACTCAAGACATAAGCTGAGTACAATAGGAATAAATAGATAAAAAGTTACTCTTGTTTGATTGTCACATTTATTAATTCATCATTTATTTATGTATTAATTAGAACTGGAAAAGAAGAAAATAAGAGGATAGGCTATATCTAGATAAGTAATAATTAAGTAAGATTTGTATGTGGCTTAGAAGTGGATATAATAAAACACTTTCTAAGACTAGAGAAACACACATGAAAAAATCTTACATTTGCATGAGTTAAAGGAATGAAGAGTATAAGAATTAAAGAAAACAATCATCTTTGTTTTTAAATTATTTTATAAGACGATAAAAAGAATTAATTTCATGTTGCTTGATATTATTCAGTAAAATTGGTCTAATAATGTTTCTTTATTGCCGTAACATCATTACAATGTTGTCTTTAATGTTTCCCCAATCTTCCACTAATATTGCTACAATGTTCCCTCTATTATAATGTTACGAAATTGTCAAGATAGTTACAACAGACTCTGACAAAATGGTGGGTCTGGACGAATTTAATAAATGGAGCGATAAGTACCTTAAAAACTTATTCTAGTGAGGTGTTGTTTGTGTCACTTGATAGAATGAGTTAAGATACATAATATTATATGAAATTTGCGACGCTTCACCTTCTATTATATCATTTTAAGCAATTCTAAAATGAATTTTCGGCTAAACCTATTTTCCCTCTCAGAACTTCGTTATAAAAAGCCCTCAAAAACACGTATGGTACATAGATAGAGCTCTCTTTTCTTTATATTCATAATTAGGTAACACTTTACATATCATTATATATCAGAAGCTTTTTAATTGATCTCAATTTTTCCAAAAAATGTGATCTAACATTATTAGGCCTTCTCTTGGCTTCTATCTTCACCTGGAAGAGTGATTTGAACTTTTTGATATTTTGTGAATATTTCGAAAGGGAAGCCATGGAATCCCATGAAATATTTATTTATACTAGATTACTCCATGATACAAGTTTTGTTAAAGTTTCAAGTACATGGGCTTTACACTTTCAACGTAGGAATTCTTTTAATTTCTCAATCAGATATCAATTTTTACAACAAAATTAGGTTTGGCCGAATCAGGGATTCTCAACTGAATTAAGCTCCAATAAGAGATTGAGCACTTGTTTGAAGTATCGTATATGCAAGACTACACATTGGTGAATACAAAAAAATAAGAATTAAGCCGATCGGAGTTCAAAAACTGCATGAAGTCATCTCATATGAATATAGAGGTTTGGCAGGAAGCGGCAATTGTTTTCGTCTAAACCCGTTTAAGAGAATGCGATGACATGTGACATTTAATGGTAAATTTTATTTCAAAATGTATTCAATACTGGATCTATACGAACTGTTCATGTTACAAATAATTTTTTTTTTTTCAATCACAGGCTTGAATGATTCCTAATAGCAAAGAATAAGTTTCATTCTGTCAAACCTAATTATGTTGCAACAGAAGATGCGAATGAATATGGATTCAGAATAGAGGGGTCACTCACATTCCTCTCATTTATAGAAGAGAGGGGTCTCTCACACTCCTCTCATTTATAGAAAAGAGGGGTGTCTCACACTCCTCTCATTTATAGAAAAGAGGGGTGTCTCACACTCCTCTCATTTATAGAAAAGAGGAGTCTCTCACACTCCTCTCATTTATAGAAGAGAGGGGTCTCTCACACTCCTCTCATTTATAGAATAGAGGGGTCTCTCACACTCCTCTCATTTATAGAAAAGAGGGGTGTCTCACACTCCTCTCATTTATAGAAAAGAGGAGTCTCTCACACTCCTCTCATTTATAGAATACAGGGGTCTCTCACACTCCTCTCATTTATAGAAAAGAGGAGTCTCTCACACTCCTCTCATTTATAGAAGAGAGGGGTCTCTCACACTCCTCTCATTTATAGAAAAGAGGGGTGTCTCACACTCCTCTCATTTATAGAAAAGAGGAGTCTCTCACACTCCTCTCATTTATAGAATAGAGGGGTCTCTCACACTCCTCTCATTTATAGAAAAGAGGGGTGTCTCACACTCCTCTCATTTATAGAAAAGAGGAGTCTCTCACACTCCTCTCATTTATAGAAGAGAGGGGTCTCTCACACTCCTCTCATTTATAGAAGAGAGGAGTCTCTCACACTCCTCTCATTTATAGAAGAGATGAGTCTTTCACACTCCTCTCATTTATAGAAGAGAGGAGTCTCTCACACTCCTCTCATTTATAGAAGAGAGGAGTCTCTCACACTCCTCTCATTTATAGAAGAGATGAGTCTCTCACACTCCTCTCATTTATAGAAGAGAGGGGTCTCTCACACTCCTCTCATTTATAGAAGAGATGAGTCTCTCACACTCCTCTCATTTATAGAAGAGAGGAGTCTCTCACACTCCTCTCATTTAAAGAAGAGAGGAGTCTCTCACACTCCTCTCATTTATAGAAGAGAGGAGTCTCTCACACTCCTCTTATTCATAGAAGAGAGGAGTCTCTCACACTCCTCTTATTCATAGAAGAGAGGAGTCTCTCACACTCCTCTCATTTATAGAAGAGAGGAGTCTCTCACACTCCTCTCATTTATGGAAGAGAGGAGTCACATACGTTATATCATTATATATCAAAAGCTTTTTAATTGATCTCAATTTTTCCAAAAAATGTGAGTTAACATTATTAGGCCTTCTGTTGGCTTCTATCTTCACCTGGAAGAGTGATTTGAACTTTTTGATATTTTGTGAATATCTCGAAAGGGAAGCCATGGAATGCCATGAAATATTTATCTATACTAGATTACTCCATGATACAAGTTTTGATGAAGTTTCAAGTACATAGGCTTCTTACTTTCCACGTAGGAATTCTTTTAATTTCACAATCAGGTATCATTTTTTGCAACAGAATTGGGTTTGGCCGAATCAAGCCGTCTCAACTGAATTAAGCTCCAATAAGAGATTGAGCACTTGTTTGAAGCATCGTATAAGCATAAGTACACATTAATGAACACAAAAAATATTGAATTAAGCCGATCGGAGTTCAAAAACTGCATGAAGTCATCTTATATGAATATAGAGGTTTGGCATGAAGCGGCAATTGTTTTCGTCTAAACCCGTTTAAGAGAATGCGATGACATGTGACATTTAATGGTAAATTTTATTTCAAAAAGTATTCAATACCGGATCCTTATGAAATGTTCATGATACAAATAAAAAAAAATTTCCACTCACAGGCTTAAATAATTTTTAATAGCAAAGAAGAAGTTTCATTCTACCAAACCCAATTATGTTGCAACAGAAGATGCGAATGAATATGGATTCAGAGTTCTATAAGAGAGGAGACACACTCCTTTTATTTAAAAAAGAGAGGGGTCTCTCAAACTCCTCTCATTTATGGAAGAGAGAAGTCTTTCACACTCCTCTCATTTATAGAAGAGAGGAGTTACTCACAATCTTCTCATTTCTAGAAGAGAGGAGTCTCTCACACTCCTCTCATTCATAGAAGAGAGGAGTCTCTCACTCTCCTCTCATTTATAGAAGAGAGGAGTCACTCACACTCCTCTCTTTTATAGAAAAGAGGAGTCTATTACACTCCTCTCATTTATAGAAGAGATGAGTCTCACACGCCTCTCATTTCTAGAAGAGAGGAGTCTATCACACTCCTCTCATTTAGAGAAGAGAGAAGTCTCACACTCCTCTCATTTCTAAAAGAGAGGAGTCTATCACACTCCTCTCAATTATAGAAGAGAGAAGTCTCACACTCCTCTCATTTCTAGAAGAGAGGAGTCTATCACACTCCTCTCATTTATAGAAGAGAGGAATCTCTTATACTAATAAATCTATTAAAATTTGTCTAATGCACGATATAGTAACGGTTAACCACATTTTCAATGAATAAAACACTTCCTATATGGCAACATATACCAATACAACCATCTGGATTAATAATTCAGTACTTGGCATCTCAATAATACGAATTGGCAACTCACTTTTCTCTCGTTCAAACCTTAAGTATCAGAACACAACATTAATCCAATGACGTCATTCGACTGAACCCACTTCCTTCGTCTAAAACTAACAAGAGTTGGATCAAACCTGAAATTGTTCTGCCAAACCCACAACCGTTCTTTGAAACCTGAAAAAATTCGTCTAAGCCTTAAATTTTTCTACGAAACCTGCTACTGTCAGAATAACAACATTGCCAACAGATAGATTGACCAAATGTTATTACAACAATGTTGGAAACAGACATTGTTTGACTAATATTGTATTGCTATGCATTGCTACAAGGAATGACAATCACTTAGTTACTCTTCAAATTATTAAATTAACTAAAAAACATTGTTTGCTAGTCATCCAAAAGTACTTCTTCAAATAATTAACAAATTTATTTAATGTCCGGTATTATTCTTTATTTGATTTATTTATTAATGTATAAAATATCATTAATATCATTGATTTAATAACATGAAACTTTTATAGTAATTAGGGTTAGGTATTTTCAGTTAGTTCATTTTTTGATGTTTTTAGCACGAACTTCAACAGTTCATCTGAGTTCTATTTTTGAAGATATACATTACGTTATTTAATAAACTATTCTGACTAAATAAAAATATAAGTTTATGTCTGATTTATCTTATAGTGTATTTTATTTTAAATTAGGTCTACCGACTAATCACTCTGGAAAAGTCAGACCGACCGCTCAAAAACAGGTTAATTAATTGTATCCAGTATGTCACCAAACTAACGGAAGAGAGACACAAAGTGGGTGAAGGGAGGAGAGGGACAGAGAATAGAAGAATTAGGAAAATAAGAAAATAGGTAAGAGATAAAAGAGAGGTGATTTGGTGCACATTAATAATGAATTAACTTAATAATTGTTCGCTGGCAGGGTTTAAAACTGATGGTGTAACTCGAATGATATCACAATTTGCCTGATCAAAATTACTAAGTGGGTAAGAAGAAATATATAATTAGTATTTAAAGTTATTATTTAAATAATATCACATGAGGGAACTGAAATAATTTAATTAACTTTTTGGAAGTTAAAAATTTGTACTGTAGCGTGGCTAAAATTATTGGAACAGGTTTTACATGCTGGTATCTTTCTTTATTCTGTTTAGTTCATAGTTAGTTGTCAGTGGAATAGGTTAATGGCTATGTTGGCTCTGTGAATTAGTGCTGATTATCACTAGGATTGACAGGATTTAACTTTGAACTGAGATTTCTTATGGGGCTGTTTTACAGCGAGTGTTTATCGCTGAGCACTATTTCAATGTTATTCCTATGGGGCTGTTTTACAGCGAGTGTTTATCGCTGAGCACTATTTCAATGTTATTCCTATGGGGCTGTTTTACAGCGAGTGTTTATCGCTGAGTACTATTTCAATGTTATTCCTATGGGGCTGTTTTACAGCGAGTGTTTATCACTGAGCACTATTTCAATGTTATTCCTATGGGGCTGTTTTACAGCGAGTGTTTATCGCTGAGCACTATTTCAATGTTATTCCTATGGGGCTGTTTTACAGCGAGTGTTTATCACGGAGCACTATTTCAATGTTATTCCTATGGGGCTGTTTTACAGCGAGTGTTTATCACTGAGCACTATTTCAATGTTATTCCTATGGGGCTGTTTTACAGCGAGTGTTTATCACTGAGCACTATTTCAATGTTATTCCTATGGGGCTGTTTTACAGCGAGTGTTTATCACTGAGCACTATTTCAATGTTATTCCCATGGGGCTGTTTTACAGCGAGTGTTTATCGCTGAGCACTATTTCAATGTTATTCCTATGGGGCTGTTTTACAGCGAGTGTTTACCACTGAGCACTATTTCAATGTTATTCCTATGGGGCTGTTTTACAGCGAGTGTTTATCACTGAGCACTATTTCAATGTTATTCCTATGGGGCTGTTTTACAGCGAGTGTTTACCACTGAGCACTATTTCAATGTTATTCCTATGGGGCTGTTTTACAGCGAGTGTTTATCACTGAGCACTATTTCAATGTTATTCCTATGGGGCTGTTTTACAGCGAGTGTTTATCACTGAGCACTATTTCAATGTTATTCCTATGGGGCTGTTTTACAGCGAGTGTTTATCATTGAGCACTATTTCAATGTTATTCCTATGGGGCTGTTTTACAGAGAGTGTTTATCACTGAGCACTATTTCAATGTTATTCCTATGGGGCTGTTTTACAGCGAGTGTTTATCGCTGAGCACTATTTCAATGTTATTCCTATGGGGCTGTTTTACAGCGAGTGTTTATCGCTGAGCACTATTTCAATGTTATTCCTATGGGGCTGTTTTACAGCGAGTGTTTATCACGGAGCACTATTTCAATGTTATTCCTATGGGGCTGTTTTACAGCGAGTGTTTATCACTGAGCACTATTTCAATGTTATTCCTATGGGGCTGTTTTACAGCGAGTGTTTATCACTGAGCACTATTTCAATGTTATTCCTATGGGGCTGTTTTACAGCGAGTGTTTATCACTGAGCACTATTTCAATGTTATTCCCATGGGGCTGTTTTACAGCGAGTGTTTATCGCTGAGCACTATTTCAATGTTATTCCTATGGGGCTGTTTTACAGCGAGTGTTTACCACTGAGCACTATTTCAATGTTATTCCTATGGGGCTGTTTTACAGCGAGTGTTTATCACTGAGCACTATTTCAATGTTATTCCTATGGGGCTGTTTTACAGCGAGTGTTTACCACTGAGCACTATTTCAATGTTATTCCTATGGGGCTGTTTTACAGCGAGTGTTTATCACTGAGCACTATTTCAATGTTATTCCTATGGGGCTGTTTTACAGCGAGTGTTTATCACTGAGCACTATTTCAATGTTATTCCTATGGGGCTGTTTTACAGCGAGTGTTTATCATTGAGCACTATTTCAATGTTATTCCTATGGGGCTGTTTTACAGAGAGTGTTTATCACTGAGCAATATTTCAATGTTATTCCTATGGGGCTGTTTTACAGCGAGTGTTTATCGCTGAGCACTATTTCAATGTTATTCCTATGGGGCTGTTTTACAGCGAGTGTTTATCGCTGAGTACTATTTCAATGTTATTCCTATGGGGCTGTTTTACAGCGAGTGTTTATCACTGAGCACTATTTCAATGTTATTCCTATGGGGCTGTTTTACAGCGAGTGTTTATCGCTGAGCACTATTTCAATGTTATTCCTATGGGGCTGTTTTACAGCGAGTGTTTATCACGGAGCACTATTTCAATGTTATTCCTATGGGGCTGTTTTACAGCGAGTGTTTATCACTGAGCACTATTTCAATGTTATTCCTATGGGGCTGTTTTACAGCGAGTGTTTATCACTGAGCACTATTTCAATGTTATTCCTATGGGGCTGTTTTACAGCGAGTGTTTATCACTGAGCACTATTTCAATGTTATTCCCATGGGGCTGTTTTACAGCGAGTGTTTATCGCTGAGCACTATTTCAATGTTATTCCTATGGGGCTGTTTTACAGCGAGTGTTTACCACTGAGCACTTTTTCAATGTTATTCCTATGGGGCTGTTTTACAGCGAGTGTTTATCACTGAGCACTATTTCAATGTTATTCCTATGGGGCTGTTTTACAGCGAGTGTTTACCACTGAGCACTATTTCAATGTTATTCCTATGGGGCTGTTTTACAGCGAGTGTTTATCACTGAGCACTATTTCAATGTTATTCCTATGGGGCTGTTTTACAGCGAGTGTTTATCACTGAGCACTATTTCAATGTTATTCCTATGGGGCTGTTTTACAGCGAGTGTTTATCATTGAGCACTATTTCAATGTTATTCCTATGGGGCTGTTTTACAGAGAGTGTTTATCACTGAGCACTATTTCAATGTTATTCCTATG
>CANNZV010000438.1:0-28401 GCA_947561585.1 Caprella mutica
CATATGAAAAACTATAATAGGAGCTACCTATCTCTAGACAATAGGTAGGGTAAGTTACGCTTTGTCGGTCGGTTTCACATGTTCAGTCATATAAGAAAAAACTATATACCTAATCGGAAATTTATTTTTATTGGTATCCATGTTAAGGTATCATGGATACCAATAAAAGTAATAATTTTTATATATTTTTTCTTATATGACCAATAACGTGATTGTGAATCTGTCAGATTATTCAAAACTTACCTACCCTAGGTACCTATTAATTATTATTGAATTCTTGTATTTATTAATGTATTATGGATGGTAACGGTGTCATATCATGGATATAAATTATTTAAACATTAGGCTAATTAATTCTTGTTAGGTACTACCCATGTACCTAAATCGTTTTCTCTTCTGAGTCTATGACCGAAGATGTGGAACTGACCGATAATTCGTAATTTGCCCTAATATCAAGTTAGCTATGACAATTCATATTATTCATGCCTATAAATTATAAAGTCATCAGTCTTGCCAATAGCTTTTTCTACTGTCAACTGATAGGTAAAATAAAAGTAATAATTAATGAGGTGATATAGTGAGTACCTAGAAAAATGACCTGCTGATAGGTATAACTGTGATCGAATTGATTCACTTCAGGGCAACTTTTTGATAACTCTATTTCTAGTAATGCATGAGTCATGATTTGAACTTAGTTTTCTTATACTAGATATCTTCCAAATACTCATAAATTTTCCAAATACTCCGAAATTTTCCGAAAACTACCAAATTTTCCGATAACTACCAAATTTTCCGATAACTACCAAATTTTCCGATAACTACCAAATTTTTCGAAAACTACCAAATTTTCCTAAAACTAGAAAATTTTCCGAAAACATTAAATTCTCCGAAAACATTTAATTTTCCGAAAACATTAAATTTTCCTAAAACATTTAATTTTCCTGAAACATTTAATTTTCCTAAAACATTTAATTTTCCTAAAACATTTATTTTCCTAAAACATTTAATTTTCCTAAAACATTTAATTTTCCGAAAACATTAAATTTTCCGAAAACATTGAATTTTCCGAAAACATTGAATTTTCCGGAAACATTGAATTTTCCGAAAACATTAAATTTTCCAAAAGCATAAAATTTTCCGAAAACATTAAATTTTCCGAAAACATTAAATTTTCCGAAAACATTAAATTTTCCGAAAACATTAAATTTTCCAAAACATTAAATTTTCCGAAAACATTGAATTTTCCGAAAACATTGAATTTTCCGAAAACATTGAATTTTCCGAAAACATTAAATTTTCCAAAAGCATAAAATTTTCCGAAAACATTAAATTTTCCGAAAACATTAAATTTTCCGAAAACATTAAATTTTCCGAAAACATTAAATTTTCCGAAAACATTAAATTTTCCAAAACATAAATTTTCCAAAACATAAATTTTCCAAAAGCATTAAATTTTCCGAAAACATTAAATTTTCCGAAAACATTAAATTTTCCGAAAACATTAAATTTTCCGAAAACATTAAATTTTCCGAAAACATTGAATTTTCCGAAAACATTGAATTTTCCGAAAACATTGAATTTCCCGAAAACATCAAATTTTCCAAAACATTAAATTTTCCAAAAGCATAAAATTTTCCGAAAACATTAAATTTTCCGAAAACATTAAATTTTCCGAAAACATTAAATTTTCCGAAAACATTAAATTTTCCAAAACATTAAATTTTCCGAAAACATTGAGTTTTCCGAAAACATTGAGTTTTCCGAAAACATTGAATTTTCCGAAAACATTAAATTTTCAGAAAACATTAAATTTTCAGAAAACATTAAATTTTCAGAAAACATTAAATTTTCAGAAAACAATAAATTTTTCGAAAACATTAAATTTTTCGAAAACACTAAATTTTCCGAAAACTCAAACTTGTCCGAAGATCAAATTTTCTCTCAAGAAACTCATCCAAATTCATCCAAAACCTCAATTCTTTCAAAAACTCAAAATTCTTTCAAAAACTCAGAATTCTTCCAAAAACTCAGAATTCTTCCAAAAACTCAAAATTCTTCCATAAACTCAAAATTCTTCCATAAACTCAGAATTCTTCCATAAACTCAGAATTCTTCCAAAAACTCAAAATTCTTCCAAAAACTTAAAATTCTTTCATAAACTCAAAATTCTTCCATAAACTCAAAATTCTTCCATAAACTCAAAATTCTTCCAAAATTCTTCCAAAAACTCAAATTTTCCGGAAACTTAAAATTTTACAAAACTATTCCGTTTTCCATTAAAAACCCGTTATTCATAACGGGATAATAACTAGCTTAAATCATAATAGCCAATACAGCTCATGCAATTGTAATCTCATTGTATACCCCTCTCTTACAGTTCCAGCTCTTCTACTCTTAAATGACGAATAACGATGTTCATACTTCATAGCAAATTGGGCTCTCTTCACTGATGTAAATCAAAAAAGAAATAAGGAAGCATGTCACAGTAGCTACTACAGAAAATACGAAATCTTATTATTTTTTGGACAATCTTGATCGAAAAAGCTAGGTGAGTATTGTAGCAATTATATTCTTATGAATAATTCATTAATAATATTTAGTTAATTAGCAATATCTAAAAAAATTTTTTTTTTTTTTTTTGAAATCATAGTTCAATCTTTCAGATAATTTAGTAATATTTTTAGACACCAATTAATTATTCATTGGTTCTTGAATGAGGCCAAACTTTCGAATGCTACTTCTAATATGCATCCTGCATGCAATAATCTATGGATACATACTTTATTTTAATTTCAGAGCATTAGTGCTCTTTTAACTACTAATAGGGTTAAAGTCTATTCTATTCTTAATTATTTTGATTATATCCAATTCTATTTATTTGCGGCTGCTACATCACTTTAATTTTTGCAGAATAATAGCTAAGCCATTTTCAATTACAGATACTTTGAGATGGACATCTTATGGGAGAATGGCTGTACAACTTCAGAGATCTACTCTGTGGTCGGACTGTGGGTGCGAGGAACAGAAAAATGGACGAGAAGAATGAATGAAGTTATTCCCTTCCTAAGGTTTCCCCTCTATTCGTTAAATCTGGTGTCTCATGTTCAGTATTTGATGAGACTATTTACTCAGCTAAGTTGCAAATTGATGCACAGTTCCACATTTTCGATTATACTACCTATAAAACGAATATATTTAATATAACTTTTCTATACGTTATTTTTATTGGTCACCAATCTAAAATGTTCAATTTTATAATTTTTACTTCTATGATCGAGAATGTGGAAATATCGATAATTCGTAACTGACCCTAAATAGTGAACCTCAAATTATGACTATTTACAATTTGTTTAATAAGCCAGGCGGGGATCTATCCTGAAGCTGTATATGGCTAATGGAAGAGAATGAGAGTAGCGTCTCTTGGGTTTTTACGTGTTGTAATTTTCATTATGGATTGTCTTTTTTTACTTTCACCAAGTTTATAATTTTATTAACGCTACTTGCAGTTTTAGAGGATAATGCTAGAGATATGATCTTCAACTACGAGGTCTTAGAGATTTTGTGTTAGGTAGACAGGATCGTATAGGCTTTATTTGGAGACAATTTTGTCCTTTATCGTCATATACCTTGGTAAGTGACAGTATTCACGATGCAGCTTTTCTGTATCCATGAGCATTGTCAACTTGCCCTAATCTAGAGACAACTTGCCCTAATCTAGAGACAACTTGCCCTAATCTAGAGACAACTTGCCCTAATCTAGAGACAACTTGCCCTAATCTAGAGACAACTTGCCCTAATCTAGAGACAACTTGCCCTAATCTAGAGACAACTTGCCCTAATCTAGAGACAACTTGCCCTAATCTAGAGACAACTTGCCCTAATCTAGAGACAACTTGCCCTAATCTAGAGACAACTTGCCCTAATCTAGAAACAACTTGCCCTAATCTAGAGACAACTTGCCCTAATCTAGAGACAACTTGCCCTAATCTTGAGACAACTTGCCCTAATCTTGAGACAACTTGCCCTAATCTTGAGACAACTTGCCCTAATCTTGAGACAACTTGCCCTAATCTTGAGACAACTTGCCCTAATCTTGAGACAACTTGCCCTAATCTTGAGACAACTTGCCTTAATCTTGAGACAACTTGCCCTAATCTTGAGACAACTTGCCCTAATCTTGAGACAACTTGCCTTAATCTTGAGACAACTTGCCCTAATCTTGAGACAACTTGCCCTAATCTTGAGACAACTTGCCCTAATCTTGAGACAACTTGCCCTAATCTTGAGACAACTTGCCCTAATCTTGAGACAACTTGCCCTAATCTTGAGACAACTTGCCCTAATCTTGAGACAACTTGCCCTAATCTTGAGACAACTTGCCCTAATCTTGAGACAACTTGCCCTAATCTTGAGACAACTTGCCCTAATCTTGAGACAACTTGCCCTAATCTTGAGACAACTGACCCTAATCTTGAGACAACTGACCCTAATCTTGAGACAACTGACCCTAATCTTGAGACAACTGACCCTAATCTTGAGACAACTGACCCTAATCTTGAGACAACTGACCCTAATCTTGAGACAACTGACCCTAATCTTGAGACAACTGACCCTAATCTTGAGACAACTGACCCTAATCTTCAGACAACTGACCCTAATCTTGAGACAACTGACCCTAATCTTCAGACAACTGACCCTAATCTTCAGACAACTGACCCTAATCTTCAGACAACTGACCCTAATCTTCAGACAACTGACCCTAATCTTCAGACAACTGATCCTAATCTTCAGACAACTGATCCTAATCTTCAGACAACTGATCCTAATCTTCAGACAACTGATCCTAATCTTGAGACAACTGATCCTAATCTTGAGACAACTGATCCTAATCTTGAGACAACTGATCCTAATCTTGAGACAACTGATCCTAGCCTTGAGACAACTGATCCTAGCCTTGAGACAACTGATCCTAGCCTTGAGACAACTGATCCTAGCCTTGAGACAACTGATCCTAGCCTTGAGACAACTGATCCTAGCCTTGAGACAACTGATCCTAGCCTTGAGACAACTGATCCTAGCCTTGAGACAACTGATCCTAGCCTTGAGACAACTGATCCTAGCCTTGAGACAACTGATCCTAGCCTTGAGACAACTGATCCTAGCCTTGAGACAACTGATCCTAGCCTTGAGACTACTGATCCTAGCCTTGAGACTACTGATCCTAGCCTTGAGACTACTGATCCTAGCCTTGAGACTACCGATCCTAGCCTTGAGACTACTGATCCTAGCCTTGAGACTACTGATCCTAGCCTTGAGACTACTGATCCTAGCCTTGAGACTACTGATCCTAGCCTTGAGACTACAGATCCTAATTTTGAGACTACTGATCCTAATTTTGAGACTACTGATCCTAATCTTGCAGCTATAGAACGTTTGTAAATAAAGAGTTTTTTTTTTTTTTATTAGATAGAATGTTATAGATAAATATTAAGTTTTGTAGCTAGTTGTATAGATTTTTTGTTCAAGTATTTTAATAGATTTTTCAAACGTTTTTTATAGCCTTCAAGGTAATGGAATTTGAGCAGCTATACGTGTCAGGTACCTGAATAAAATATCCTCTTACTTGCTAATCATTTCCCTACAATCTATATTAGTTAAACTATAGATGAAGCATCCATTTGAATAGTTAGTTTTTATCCAAAAATAGCACTATATTTGTTTTTCAATAAATCTATTGCTTACATTTTCAATTATCATGTTTTCTGTTTTTTAGGTAATTATTTACTATAATCTGTTATTCCTCTATTTTTACCGTCTGTCATTTCTCCCTATAGTTCCTTGAGTTCATTTTCATTTTGGTTTCTGCAATATTGCCAGAGTGCGCTGGGTCGACACTGTTACCGGTGATATCAGAGTAGTCGACCTAGTGCATAGAGCTTAGTTTTACTTCCCCCCTCTTCTTTCTATTTTCTTGATGGAAAAAGTCATTGAAAATATGATGCGAGAGTATACTGTAAAACCATTAGATAGTAGTAAAAATATATTTCCATTGATTCCGCAGCAAATCTTGACTCACTATAGCTTATATAGTAGATTACTACCATCTTGACCCAGGTGACATTTAACATTCCCACTATAAATTCACAGTTCTAATTTAGTCTTCTGAAAGTGTTCCATAGGATTCTTCTGACAGTGTTCCAAAGGATTCTTCTGACAATGTTCCAAAGAAGTTTTCAGAGAATGTTCCAAAAGAGTCTTCAGAAGTTGTTCCAAAGGAGTCTTCAGAAGTTGTTCCAAAAGAGTCTTCAGAAGTTGTTCCAAAGGAGTCTTCAAGTAATGTTCCAAAGAAGTCTTCATGGAATGTTCCAATGAAGTCTTCTTGGAATGTTCCAATGGAGTCTTCATGGAATGTTCCAATGGAGTCTTCGGGGAATGTTCCAATGGAGTCTTCGGGGAATGTTCCAATGGAGTCTTCAGGGAATGTTCCAATGGAGTCTTCAGGGAATGCTCCAATGGAGTATTCAGGGAATGTTCCAATGGAGTCTTCAGGGAATGTTCCAATGGAGTATTCAGGGAATGTTCCTATGGAGTCTTCAAGGAATATTCCAATGGAGTCTTCAGGGAATGTTCCAATGGAGTCTTCAGGGAATGTTCCAATGGAGTCTTCAGGGAATGTTCCAATGGAGTCTTCAGGGAATGTTCCAATGGAGTCTTCAAGGAATGTTCCAATGGAGTCTTCGGGGAATGTCCCAATGGAGTCTTCGGGGAATGTCCCAATGGAGTCTTCAGGGAATGTTCCAAAGGGAATATTCTTGAAGATTCCATTGGAATATTCCTGGAATGTGTCAGAAAAGGAACATTCAGGGGACATTCCAGTGGAACATTCAGGGAACGTTCCAATGGAACGTTCCTGGAATCTTCTGGGAAGGTTCAATGTTACCTGGGTATTTAAAGATTTATATGTCTTTAAGAATAACTCGAAAATACAAGTTTTTGTGTTCATGACGTTGTTCTTGCAAATGAGCGATATGTTCCCGCTATAGATCGACGTTGATGGCTACATGTAATTATTGTATCTAATTTTATACCTGAACCATATTGTAACAATCATTGTGTTATGATAACCTTTAAACTACAAATTACTTTCATTTAATTATTTAATTTTTAATGAATTTCAATATAAGAGTTATAATTTCACAGAATGAGATTTTTTTTTAGGTTTTAAGTGACTTTATGGAATGAATAATATCAAATATTGTAACTCATCTTTGTATGTACAGTAATTCTGTGTTTACTCATAATTTACTATTGGTCTAAACTTTAGTAGAACGCATTAAAAGTCACGCATTAGAAGTTCCATCAATATTGGAAGAGTTGACATTAGTTTATTAGTGTACCCTCTCTAAAGTATTGAACCGAAAATCTATAACATTTATAAAACAGACATTATACTTTCAGATATAATGTGATTATCATAACTAAGGGTTTATTAATTATAGAGTTCTAGCTTCGATAATTTATTTAATCATAACGGTTTTTATAAGACACTGTTTTGCAAATATGGGTTTTTGTAGGAAGCTCGTTGGAATATGTGAAGAACACCATATGTCGCTGAACAATTCGTCGCCGGACAAATCGTCGCCTAGACAATTCGTCCGTGGACGATTCGTCGCCGATTTAAAATAAAAGAGATATAATATCTCTATAATAAGAGCCACTTCCGCCCGTCCGTGTGTCACAAAATGGGTTAAACAGTCAGTCATTCTATCAACAGCGCTTCATAAAATTGGTGTAAATAAGATAAAAATCAAAGAAACAGTAATGGAAAAGGAAAACTAATAATATGCTGCAGTATCATTACACTGTAGAATTATTAATTGGAAATATAAGAGTTCTGATTCTAAAGAGTAAAGAATAAAACTTTTGATATTTTTAATATATTAATATGTATACATATATGTACATTTGAATATAATCTGAAAACCATTATATTAATTGAGTTTTTTGGGGTTTGAGTTCTCCAATTTTTTCTTTAAATAAATTTATGAGTTTTTGAAATAATATTTTATTTTTATTTTTTAATATATTAGATTTTTCCAAAGCTTTTGAGTTTTCGAAAGAAATTAAGATTTAAAAAGAATGAGTTTTCTAAAAGATTGAGTCGTATAATTTTTTTTAATTTAGTTTTCTAAAACAATTGAGTTTTTTTAAATTAGATTTTTTTAAATCTAATTTCTGAAAGTGGTCGGCAGAAACATGAAATTTTACATTCACTGATTGGCAGGTTTGAGTGGTTGAATGTGGCAAACTACTAACTGTCATGCGGCAAACTACCACGCAGACACTATTATAATTTTGCATCGGCTGATTTGTAACGCGCTTATAAACTTAAACTTTACAAACTTCCACCACACTTTACGGGTTAGGTTTGATTAGTTATAAATATTAATCATTTATTAATATTATTATATAATACTAGGTAACTCGCATTTTCATTGTAGCAACAGCAGATAGAAAGGTTGTGTGAACTCTTTATCATTTGAGTTACTTAGATTTTCAATCACAAGCAGATTTAATGCACTATAGCCAATTCATTTGCGATATTAACTATAAGATGATGTCATATAGTACTTCTTGTTATTTCAATCCTATTTTGAATTTGGTACTTTGACTTCGAGTGATTGTGGTTTAAATGGTTTGTGACCGAAGACTTTTTTAACACCAGGTGTATTTCACAGGTTTATTATTTCATTTTTGACTGGGAGGATTTTGATAGGGAGAAGGAGATTATTGCACAGGATTTTAAGACTGGGGATATAATTTGCCATTTTTTTAAATGGAGAGATCTTGACCACGGTAGTTTTTGTCCTAGAATCCAAAACAGCAGTTTTGAGCAAAAAGCGAAAACGTTCAATGATCAGTCTCTGACAGCTGAACCCCTCCACACCTATTCCAACCATTGTTGTAAGGGAATATACTGCAGTTTCATGTTAAGAAGGAATTAATATAAACATGCTCATTATGTAAACTGTGAAATAAAACCCCACACTTTGAAAACGTGCATTATTGTCAATTAGGATGAAAATACAATTGACATATGGGCGGGTCTAGGCTGATTTTCCGAAAATGAATTGGCCAAAACCAAATTTGCCGAAAACTGATTCTCTGATACGGTTTTTCCGAACCCCAAATTGGCTGAAAACGAATTTGCCGAAGGACAAATTTTCCAAAAGACGAATTTGTCGAAAATCAAATTTAATGTATTCAAAAATAACATTCTGTTGGACTTTGTAGTTCTCATCACTATAACTTATACATAAAAAAAAACATTTCTTATATGAGTTTGACATTACTATTGCTATATAAATTTGTAGTCCGCTAATTCGCAATCATTTTGCTAAATTCATATATCTAACTGTATATATTAAAATATATTTAAATGTATATGGCATTATTAAAAGTGTTTATAGAAATCAATCTTTTTACCTGAAACAAATTAATTCATATTATTATGAGGCTATTTAAACTCAACGTTGAAGGTTTTATCAGGTTTCAAGCTTTCGAATAGAAAGATTTCTATTCATCATCAGGAGAAAGGGGGGCACATATTGCGCACAAGAGAAGCACGATTAGATCACTGGTAAGTAGAGCTTTCAAAATTTGCAGTGAAGAACATCTAGAGGAAGAACTGATACTAATAAAAGAACAATTAACTAACAATGGATACCCGAAGAAAATGATAAATAACGAAATTCACAAATTCCGTACAATGAATAGTAATAGAAATGATACTAATTAACACGGTTGATGACACAGAGAGAAAATTCATAGCTGCACCATACGTTTCAGGGACAAGTGAAAGATTACAGAGAATATTAGCCCCCTTCAACTTATATTTAGGTAATAAATCAACGAACACTATCAAGAATTTCCTAGTAAAACCAAAAGACATAGTAAAAGGTATAGATAAATGCAATGTAGTATATACTAAAATAGATTGTAATGAATGCACTAGTGAATATATAGGAGAAACAGGAAGAAACTTACACACAAGAATTGATGAACATAAAAAAGATGTTAGAATAGGAAAAGGAAATAGTTTGGTTTACCAACACTCACGAGACACTGGACATACTTTCAATTTCACAGACGCCAAAGTTTTACATCAAAATCAAAATGTTTGGCACCGTAGAAGATTAGAATCATTCTATACACTGCATCATCAAAATTCAATTATTAGAGCATATGATGTAACACCTTCATTGATACCCATTGTTAATAAATGCCGTAACTGATTTATAACACATCTATAGTTTGAAGAGTCAACAGGAAATTTGAAACATTATAAAATAAACTTAAAATAGATGTGTGAACATGAGTACAGATTTATATTCGAAATAAAAATAGAATAAAAGTAAAGAAATATAGAAAAAGAAATTTTAAGAATTATATAGATATAGAGGTTGACTGTTTTCTATTGCGCCTCTATAGTTAGAAGAATCAAAATAATAAAATGAAATTTCAAGAAAAAGATTTATAGCTGTAGAGGTTGACCGTTTTCTATCGCGCCTCTACAGTTAGAAGAATCAAAATAAAAAAGAAATATATAAAAGTGGAATTTGAAGAAAATTTATAAGAATAGATTTATAGCTATAGAGGTTGACCGTTTTATATCGCACCTCTATAGTTTGATGAATCTGAATAATAAAACTGAAATATATAAAAATAATATTGAAAGAAAGAGATATATAACTATAGAGGTTGACCGTTATCTATCGCGCCTCTATACTTAGAAGAATCAAAATAATAAAAAGAGGACACTTAGGACCAAGAGGACACATAGGACCAAGAGGACACATAGGACCAAGAGGACACATAGGACCAAGAGGACACATAGGACCAAGAGGACACATAGGACCAAGTGGACACAATAGGACCAAGAGGACACATAGGACCAAGAGGACACATAGGACTAAGAGGACACATAGGACGAAGAGGACACATAGGACCAGGAGGACACATAGGATTGGGAGGACACATATAAACAACAAAACACATAGGATCAATGAGACACACATAAGAATAAGCAATACATACGAATAGAGAACACAAATGGAATAGAGGACACAAATAGATATTATAGTAATAATAACAAAAATATATATATAATAAAATATAATAATGATAATAATAATAAGGTACAGAAAAATTGAACAAAAAGAACTATAGACATATAGTTATAGAGGTTGACCGTTTTTTATCGCTCCTCTATAGCTTGTTACAAATATAAAGAAAGTAGAATTTTTTCTAGAGGATGAATGTTGTCAACAGTAACTATAGGTAGTATCAAATTTTGGTTTCATATTTCGATTTTTAATAGATTAATTAATAATAATAAACAAAAAGATAGATAGCTGAAATAGAAAGACGGTATCCAACATACAACTATTGGTCATAAAATTCATTGTCAGGTCGAAGTTTTCCACTTTTCTCCTGATGATGAATAGAAATCTTTCTATTCGAAAGCTTGAAACCTGATAAAACCTTCAACGTTGACTTTAAATAACCTCATAATAATATGGATTTCCCGTTGAGTTTGAATCTTTTCCATCAAATTAATTCATGCAAGTGACACTATCGTTGAAGCTATATAGAGGTATATTGGGAAGATATAAACAATTAAACATATCTAATAGTTACTTATGTTATTCATTACTAACAATTTTATATATAAACGCAATGAATGGAATAAATATTAATAACGTAAGCCACAAAACACCTTCTGTATAAATGATATTCTATTAACAACTGAATAAAATATATGCAGTAAACATGGAGTATTCACAAAAACGAATATAAACGCTAGAAACACACAATCTAAAAACAACCAAACGCTCAAATGAAAGAAAAGCAACATTAAAGGATCACTCAGTCTACCTAAGGGTTATGATTTCATTTCTTTTCTGTAACTTTTGTGTAATTTTACCTTCTGTTTTAAATAAGTCTTTCGATAAACTTGTCTTTCGGCAAATTTAGCTTTCGGCGAATCTTCACTTCGGCGAATCCGTTTTCGACCAATTTGGGTTTCGGAAAATTCATATTCAGAGAATTCGGTTCGGCGAATTAGTTTTCGGAAAATTTGGTTTCGTCAAATTCGTTTTCGAAGAAACCGCAGGCTACCTACTTGGGCTACCTCTAAATATTTTTCAAATGTCTCAGGATATCGTCTGAGTTATATCTTCATGACTATAGAGTGTTTAACAAATGTCCATATAAAAATTAAATATTCGACTTTTATTTTCACCCAAATGAGCATTGACACAAGGGTGGAATATACCTAGAACCATAAAAATTAATATTGATGGTAGATTCAGAATTAAAAGTTGAAATATGAAGGGCCACAAGCCAAAGTCTCTTAACCGCAAAAATCGGGTTGCTCAAGGTAAAGTCTCTTAAGCGCTTAGCACCAGTGAAAACGGTTACAATCTTGATGTGCTAAGCGCTTAACACTCACGTAAAACGGTTGAAGTTAGCGGCAAACAAGAGTCTCTTAACCGCATCTCATTGCATAGAAAACGAAGCGCAGGCATAGAAAACGAAGTATATATATAGCTAATTATTGCAATGTTGTTTAAGGGAGTGTATATATACATAATTATGGATAATGAATTGTAATAACTATTCATGTAATAAAAAAGTATAGGTTTAGTCCGGAAAGAATGATTCATTCGATGAAAAGTACGTAAATTGAATCAGGAATATCAATAAACCATTAGGTATAAAAAATAATATTTTTATTAATTTTAAAACTACCTATGTATTTATTGATAAATTCATTCAGTTCCTTGAAATATATTTGGAGTAGATACAGCTTATGCTGTGAATCTGAATATAGTATAAAACACTTAGCCGAACTATTTCTCAAACAATTAAATCTGTTTGAAGATACTGGAATCTACAAACAGTTTTTAGAAAGGGTTTGAAACTGTATACCAATCATTACGCTTAGCTTTTGTTTCTCAACCCTTTATTACCGCCTAATTCGGCACGAATTTCAAGACCATTCTATTGTGCTTTAGATCTGTTACACTGTAGAGATTTGAAATTAGAAATACCTATACCTAGTTTAAATTGTAAATCTAGGTCCAAAAACTCATTAACATTGAGAATCCGCTCGAAATATGTTTGTATAACAAAACCTCTTCATCAGGTAAGTCGTCACTCGTCTCTTGATATTTTGAGTTTGAAAATGTACCTGGGCTAAGCCAATCTACCTAATTAGGTTGGTAGTTTTATTTGTTTTATATCCTGAAGTACCACTTAGCTATGGCTTATAAGCTAAAATTACAAAATAGTAGGAAGGTATATAGGTAGCTATTACCTAGGTATGTCATGTTTCAGAGGCTTGAAAATTGTAGGTACCTAAGCCAATTTTAGAGCCAAAAAATTTCACAAAAATTCCGAGCTACCTAAGCCAATTTAATTTATTTTGTAGATTTCGAGCCAAAATTAACATAGGAACATAAGAAATAATTTAAAATTGTATGCCAATTAGGTACCTAGGTATACCTACTTATCTGAGTAGGTATTGACCTTTTGAAATCTAAGACAATTATATAGTTGGCTTTAACTGACATACCTACCTACTCTAAAACATGGCTAGTATGTACTATATGTAGGTTACCTGCCTCTCTGAGCTCTCTAGACAGACTAGACTCTAGTTAAGTTGAGAGATACTAGTTCAGTAGGACCCAGTTACCAGTCTGTTACCATGTTTCAGAGGCTGGAAAATTGTAAGCCAATTTTTGAGCCAAAATTCAATAAATAATATGAACCAAGCCAATTTGGCTCATTTTTTGAAGATTTCAAGCCAAAATTAACATGGGAAAAAAGGAATTAATTCAAAATTTAAAGCCAATAAGACATATCTGAGATTTGACCATTTCAAATATAAGCTAATTAATTGGCTTTAACTGACATGCTCTTATACATGGAGTCTGTATTTCATGGTAAATTCCTCTGACATGTCGGTGGAAGTTTTCTAGCAAAGTTGGTGGATTTTTAGCTATTTATTCCTATATTATCATTAATTTTCGGTGGAAAAATGTGTAAAATCACTAAAATGTTGGTGGATCAGCCAAATTACTGGAAATTTATGGTGGATTTTTTCAGCTTTTTCAGAAAGTCAGTGGAATTTTGTGGACCAAATACAGACTAGCCGGGCCAGTTAATAAACTTTTATATAAACACCAGCCCCAGGTACTAACTACCTTGTGGCTCACTGACTAGTACCTATTAAAACTTATGTCTATCCATGATAATATTTCAAAAGATAAAAATCAGATACCTATTCATAATTGGCTTAAAATTATGAATTAATTCCTATGTTCCAACTTCCAATGTTAATTTTTGGCTTGAAATCTTCAAAAAAAGAAAAATGAGCCAAATTGGCTTACAATTTACCAGCCTCTGAAATATGGATGATATTGATTTGGATGTCCATTCTTGCTATTTTATTTGTGGGTTAATGACAATTATTTTGAGCAAATTAAGAACTTCGGGCCTTCATTGCAAATGTAGATATCAATCTGTATTTGGTGCACAAAATTCCACTGACTTTTTCTAAAAGTTGAAAAAATACATCAACAATTTCCAAAAATTAGGCTGATTTTCTACTAAAAAGTGAAGATTAATGGTTACATAGTTAGGAATACAGAGCAGCAAAAGCTAGAAATCCACCAACTTAGCTAGAATATTATTTTCAAAGAGGGCAAAATTCCACAGACATGTCGGCGGAATTTACCATAAAATGCAGTCTGGTTCAGGCAGTAGAGACATTTCTCCTAGTTATTCTTGCCTCTGGGCAGTACCGTAGTCCTACAATTAGTACGATCATACAATGTTTTTTAGGATAGAATTTATGACAATTTGAGCCTAGCTCAGGCTAGCTTAAGACCATAGTAAAATAGTACATCTCTTTGTTTAATAAACTCTCCATTTGTCTCTCCATTTCTCTTCAAAAATCACCAAATTTCTCTCCAAAATGACCAAATTATCATTAAATCTCCCCAAAATAACATTTTAAATGTAGTGTAGCATAAGAGAAAATTAGATATTTCTCTCCATTTGCAATTGAAGGGCTCAAAATTGGACATGCTTTATTACCTGGAGGCTGGAGTCTTAAATCTTGAAGGGACAAGTAGGTAGAGAGTTTATGAGAATTACTATTTTACCTGGAGCTGCAGTTAGTGGAGTAGGTAGGACCTAGTATGAGTGTATGAGTAACCAGTCTGTAAAGTGTGGTAAATCTGTCTCAAAGATTTTCAAATCTGTCTCAAAAATGACCAGACTCTTGCAAAATGTCTCCAATAAAAACACAAATACATGTAAACATTGGAATTGATTAGGAAAATTAATTATTTTCCCTCAAAATTTGTCTCCAAAGGTCTTCGGGGATATGAATGCGCTTTGCAGACTGGATGACTCAGGATGAGTAGTATCCAATTATCTGTTTCTTGTTTCATTATTAAATATTCATAGTGTAGTTAAATTATATAGGTAGGTTTCTAGGCACTATCTGTAATTTTGTAAAAACAACTTGGTATTATAAATTTAATTTATGTACCTAATACAGCTATTATCAGTATCTAAGCAGAGTTAAGGCTGTTATTTATAACTCAAAAATTTCAGATATCCTAGCCCATTCTGCATAATGTAGCTTCTTTCAGTGACTTTCTCCTGACTTTCAGATATTTTAATTTGATGTGAAGTTGAGCTCATGCTATTAAGCTCAGCTTATCAGAAGATTCCCAGTCAGTTAGCAGAAAATGGGACATTTATAAGATTTTCTGAAATTCTGTGTGAACAATCTCTAATTTTCTACTATATTTACATGTAGTTTACTGAGAACAGAAGCCTAAATAGAGGATTTATTTTTGAATACTTTATAGTTCTCTAATGGCCTGTCTTGGCAGATTCCCAGACTGTACAAACTGGTAAACTGTTCTCCAAGAAATCTTTACCTCTTATTTTGCTATTTGTTCTTGACTTGATAATGTAAAATAGTAAAAATACATGTAGCTAAATATAATTAGTATAGGGGGATATGATTATTAATTCATATTAAGGATTGTTGTCACAGGAAATGTTGAGAATGTCCTATATTTTGCAGACTGAGATGTGGGCAGAATCTATCAACTTGTTACCATAATATCTTGGTCTTTTCTCCAGCCTTTGAAGAATAGTTAAGACTGATGGGCATTAGCTAAAGTTGATTACTTACTACATAGACCAAGAGTATGATAGCATGGGAATTTTTTAACATTTTCTGTACTTACAATGTTTAATTTTCTTATATTTACATGTATTTTACAATTTACTGAGAACAGAAAGCAAACTAGAGGATTTCTTGAACACTTTACCAGTTCTTGCAGTGTAGCCAAAGGATACTAGTTATTATTTACTTTAAGTTTTAACCTAGCTACTTACCTAGTCACTTTTTTGTTTCTTTCACAGTTAAATATAGTTTTTCCCTTTTGAAAATAATATTCCAGCAACGTCGGTGGATTTCCAGCTATTAATTCTTATGCATACTATTAATGCTTATGTTTATCATTAATTAATGTTTACTATTAATTAAATTGGAAATAAGCTATTGGATTTTTTTTTAGCTTTTTGAAAATGCAAGTGGGTTCTTGTGGACCAATTACATACTGGGTTATGTCCAAAAGTTTGTTGTTATATTGATAATTCAACATTTAATTTCAAATATTTATTTGTGCTAAAATTTGAACTAATTCTTCTAAGCAAATATTGCTATAAATAATAGTCTGAAAACCACTATCAAAAATTATTTAGGCCAACAAATTAATTTTACAAACTAAATACTCTTTATTATGAAGTTTCCATTAATTTTAGTTTATTAAAATATTAAGCTTAGAGTAGCTACACCCTAAAATAAAAATACTTAAGTACAAAAAATAAAACCAACATAATTGGGAGAATTAACACTCCAAACTATTGATTATTGACTTTTTGAAGTATGTCTGAATCTGTTATTTGTATGTATTAGGTAAATTATTATTTTAATTGTAAAATCTAGATTACAGTGATTAGTTTAATAATGATATTCTTTGTTAAGTAGAACATACCTAAGTAGTATGTTGTTGAAGTATTGGCTACTAGAAAATAATCTATGGTGCTGTTTGTCAGTGTCTTGCAAAAAGTTCAAAATACAATAAAATATGGCTGGTAATAGCTACCAGCCAATAGTGCTCACACCACTGCATAACAGCTTACTTATGCAAATAGGCAGTATTTGCTCCACAGATGGAAATATTTAAATTGGGAATGGAGTGTTGAGGCCCACTTTTGAAAATTAGGACTTTACTGATGAATTGATTACCTAACTCCGAAGTTTTACAGATTTCTAATATTATGATTGAATTGATGCAAATTTTATAAAACGAAGTATTTATCCTCCAAAATTCATTTGTTGGTCAGCAGAATTTTTCAAAGTGGGGTCATGGCTGGTAACTTGTAGCCAAAATCTTGATGAGTAATGAGTTAAATTTGAAAATGGGTTTCATTTCTTTCGTGCCACCCAGTATATTACAGATTTTTTAAAATAATTTTTTATTTTGGTGTATCAAATATTGATGAGATATTACATAGCATACTTTATAAGTTTGGGTGAGATAAGAATGATGAGTTTAGGTATCTTAACATGCTTACAGTAAAACCTATATTGTTAGTTAAATAGCCAATTTAATTTGGATAGAACTGGAGTACCAAACTTCGATCCATATTACTAATTGAAGTATAATTATGAGCAAAATGCTTAATAAGTCCAGTATTTTCATTTTCAAAAATATATATATTTGAAATTGCTAAAGAATTTCTCTCCATTCTAACATTGAAATGAATTTGAAAATCCTCAGCTAAAGAGTTAATTTGTAGATTCATGTACATAATAACAGTCTTACCTATTGAGAGCATCAAAGCAAGTAAAGTAGCTACTTATAATTCCAATTTAATCATTTTTCACTAAATCCTATCATCGTCTAGGGTATTCTACTATTCCATCTCACTTTCCTGCAAACTTTGATCTAACATAAGAACCAATTCAGGAAGAAGCTCCATACTTATACCATCCTAAGATATCATTTCGATAATGATGTGTACCTATTTTCAATCTTGTATCTCTGATGGTTAATCATTTAACAGCATACATTTACTAAGAATTAGGGTAATTGCATCGCACTTGTGGGGTAAATAATCGCAGTGATATTATTCCGACGCTAAATTTAATAAGTTATTGTCTATAAATGTGTGATTGGTTTATCTGTCTAAAGATAGTGATTTCATTCAAACTTGCAAATATTTTGCATTGGCTACAGTTATCAAAAAAAGTTGTTTTTAAATTTCAACTATGAATTAAAATATTTGGAAAATGAAATAGAAAATATGACTACTAAACAATTATTTAGCTTATATTCATAAACTTGAAACTCCTTTTTTGTTTTTTGGTTATGGCGGCAATGGGCCATAATGATACGATTTTTAGTGTAGCTACTTATTGGTAGTCAAGTTATTGGTATAAAAATATTCTGAAAAGCTACTCATTTTTGGCTTAAGAATAGGACAGTTGATAATAAAGGTCAACTTAGAGAACAAAAACTTTGAAACCATTTAAAGAAGGAATCTTATGATTATGCAACCTGTTGAAAATATTTTAAATTTTATGTATTGATAATTTAATACAGTAGCTATAATTTATCAATATGCTGTGTGTTGTGTGTCATGAACAGTTAAATTTTCTGATCAGTAATATGATTAACAAAATTTCTAAACAATTGTTCCTTTCAGATAAATCTATCAAGACTTGGGAAAGGAAATCTCCTGATACTTCACCCTTGGATAACTTGTAGTGTCATCTTGATTTGCTATGTGAGTAGACTTTTCACTGTATATATATGTTGAAGGTAGCTATAGATAATTAAAGTACCATAACTACATAATAATGTGTCTGAAGTTGGCTAATTGATATTAACAATGATTTTTCTCCTAAAAATGTTCAAAAATTGAATATTTTGAATCATTTTTTTTTTTAATCTCTTTGAATGAGAATTTTGTGTTTAATATTTGTCAAATGATTGCAGCTAAGTTATCTCACAAATAAATTATGAACATTTTTTTGTAAATCGAGTCAAATCTAATTATCTAACCAATGTCGTAAAATGTTATTCTATTGCCAAAGTAGTTCTATTTTGTCATTACAATTAATCTAAATATAGCAAAGAAAGTTCTTAATTATCTTGATAAAAGTGAAGATGGAAAACAATATCTAGCTACTGGGAAATGTGTAGTGAGTTTAAACTCGGTAGCTAATTTGATGCGAAAAATAATATTCAGTATAAAGTACCATCCTCTTTTCATCCAAAATGATTTTTATATAACAGAGCAGAAAAAATCTATTTTAAAGATTGTATTAGAATTAGCTATATCACAAACTTAATCAGAGAGCTCCCTTGCAAATTTTTTAAAAGATAAAAATTATGTAAGATCACCACAGTTAGGTAACTGTTTTCCAAATATTTTTTTCCGAACTGAATTTGCTACTTTCTAATGCATCTAACTTTTTAATTTTATGACCTTTTAATGAATGTATTTTATTTAACAGGTGTGCAACTGTCACAGGATTGCTCTGCTATGCCTTCAAACATCAGTTATGCCACTGCATACATACATGTGTAGTTTGAGTAGATGCTCCTAATTGTAAGTCATCATCATATTGATCTCATGTAGATGTAATTTAAAGTTAATTGTTTAATGAGTTATATATATGATTAACTAATTCTAAAGCGATTGGTCCAAGATCATGCTTTGGTAACAAATGAGCTTAATAATTAAAATTAGCTGTATTCTCTAATATTGAATGTAAAATTAGAAGTATTTAAATTTTTGAAGTAAGTTCTCAAATTTAAATAAATATGCTATATGCATTAGCTATATCAAAAATACAATAAATATCTATCTAATTTATTGCATTCAAAATAGCTATATAATTGATCAAAAAAAATGTAACTAGCTGCTATTTATAACTAGCTATCGGAATTTTACAACAAATATAGAATCTTAATAGCATGTTTTTTATTTTTTGTATCATTATTAAATTATCAATATTGCATCCATACTCATTTTTAGGTACCTCTTCAATTGACCCCAGGAGCTCCGTCTTGAAGCTGTCGATGGTTAATGGAAGAAAAAGGGAGATGCCTCGCTTGGGTTCCAAACTGTTTTGGATTTCTATGTTCATCATTTTTTAACGCTACTTGCAGTTTTAGAGAATAGCGCTAGGGTTATGATCTTCAATTACGATGTTAATTTTTTTAGGTAGACTTCGATTAGTATCACATTTTCGTTTCCTTTTCCATCCATATGTACAGCCACCGGTGCTTGTGTCCCTTTCAGTCACATTTCTTGGTGTGAAACTTTAATACTTCTATGAAACAAGCTTTTCTGCATCCAAGTGCATTGTCACTAGACTGGTGATAGGTAACATTGTTGATGAAGCCACTTTATTTTCTGAATGTTTCTCAGAGTCGAAGCAGAGGTCAAATCCTCCTTTTAAAAATAATAAAGCTGATCATTAAATGATGATAAATTTCTAGCTCTGTCAATCTGTCTTTTTCTCCTTAAAAATTAACTATGATCATTTGATTATATCAAGCTGCAGAGGTTCTATTCTGAAGCTGTCTGTGGTGAATGGAAGAGAAGGGGGGTGCCTTCCATTTGGACCCAAACTGTTGTAATGTGGTTTATAGATTGTTTTTCATATTTTAACGCTACTTGCAGTTTTAGAGGATAGCGCTACTTGCAATTTTAGAGGATAGCGCTACTTGCAGTTTTAGAGGATAGCGCTAGGGTTATGCTCTTCAACTACGAGGTCTTAGATTTTGTGTTTGGTAGGCTCGTAGGCTTCATTTACTATCACATCTTCTATCCGTGAGTGCAGTTACCGGTGCTTGTGTCTTTCATCACATTCCTTTGTAAGTGACAGAGGAGCTTTTCTGCATCCATAAGCTTTGTAATAACAGTTGTTTGTATCACTGCTCATGTAACCACTTTCCTTCTCCACTTATGTTTCCAGTCATTTGTATTTAATTTTCTTTTGACTTTAGTGATATGGCATTTTGTTCCGAAACAGACGTTAAATCCCCTACTAATATAAATTTATTACATTGATTGGTGTCTCTTCAGCACAATACTAGTCTAGTTGCTAACAGTTAACTTATGGTATTACTCTTAATTTACATTTTTCATTATTTAGAGTAGCTACATACAGTAACTATTGATAAATAGAAGTACAGCATCAATTATTTAGATCATCTTACCTTCGTGTATTTGGTTCGTAATTGTAAGTATATATTCTATTTTTTTTTTTTTCATTTGGAATGTTCTCATGCAAAACTCCATTATTTGTATTATTTTCCTTCATGAAATTTAAAATATATTAATTATAGTTGTGAAATCTTCATCTGTATTGTCGATACTAATAAAAGTAATATCTGTATGAATACCGCCAGATTTATTTCTTCTATCATTACATAATATTATAGAACTAAGGTCTATGATCATCATTCTGCAAACCGCATACAATTAGACTCAGTATATTTATATTATTTGGCTTTAATGTTTTTGATACTCTGTGAGCAACAATAGAGTGAATCACTAACCTGACGCTGAGAAAGAAGATTGTACCCCCTTGTTTTGTTTTTAAATTTATGAACAAACAAAGCCGAACAAAGTTTTCGGCTTTTGTTTAATTAGGATATAACTTGTTTCCTAAAGTATATAAACGTTCCTATAATAAGTTTATCCAATTGCATACCTTTACACGAATTATAAATGGTTATAGTATGCCTAGTTGACAATCAAAACAAATGGTGTTCATTCTTTTTCTTCAGACCTAAAATTAGTAAGTGAAGTAAAATAGGTATTGTAGAGTTTTTATTATAAAAATAACAAAAATATGCTATCAAATTCCATGCGGTTTGCAGCAAGATGATGAGAAGCATCAGCTTCATTGATTAAAGCAATAAAAAGATTTGCTTGGAGGGAAAGTGTCCGCAGGATGTTAAATTCCCAAATCACTGTTTTTGTTATTTACCAATCTGTAGTTTACCCACACCAATCCTAAAATATATACATTACAATTAGTAAAGTTTATTTTTGGAAATGTGAAATTTGTCCACTGTTAAATAATCAATACAAATACAGTTTTTTTTTGCTGTGCAGTACAGATAATTTGTGAGTGTTATTGTTTTGAAGTTATTTGTAAATTACTAAAGCAAATGACTAGATTAGAACCGACTACTATAGATTAAAAAATATATTTATGTTCACTACCATCATTCTACTAAACATTTAATTCAACTAACCTCTTCTGATATTGTGTGATTGAAAGTATAATGCAATGTTAACAATTATTTAAATATATTACTTTATTAAAAACAAGATAATTAAAGACTTGCATATTGAGCAACAGAGAATGAAAATGTAATTTAAAGTTTAGTCAAATAAAGATGTTAAGAAGTGCTTATAAATTAATTAGCAGCTTAAAGAAACAGCTTTCGTGAAATCGAAATTAAAATGATCTGCTATAATTTACTACATCATGTCAACTTAAATTACGTGATTTATATTATTCTTCATCACCTAAGTGATTTGAAGTAATTATTGCAGGCCTCTAAAAATTATTGTTTTTATAGTACAATATATCTACCGCTATTATATTATAAAAATTGGAAACATATTACATTCCATATAAATAGAAGAGTCTAATAATGAACCTAATAAGAACAAGGTTAATACTTGAGTCTACCCTCGCTCCGTTTTCTATGCAATGAGATGCGGTTAAGAGACTCTTGTTTGCCGCTAACTTCAACCGTTTTACGTGAGTGTTAAGCGCTTAGCACATCAAGATTGTAACCGTTTTCACTGGTGCTAAGCGCTTAAGAGACTTTACCTTGAGCAACCCGATTTTTGCGGTTAAGAGACTTTGGCTTGTGGCCCTTCATATACTAAATTTCTTTCTTTCTTGAATCATTTTCTTTCACATTTAACTCATTTAGCCAGTAAATAATCAAATGGTTGTCAAAAATCTATAGATGCAAAACTTTCTTCTAATACATTTCAAAATACAAAGAATAGTACAAACATAAATTAACCTGTACATAGTGTACAGGTTAAAATTTCGAGTTTCTGTAAGTGTGATTTTGCATCTTATTATTTAATAACTTTCCATTGTGTTAATTAATGTTCAATATTATTTGTTTGTAGAATACTAACTTTGCCGCTAAATTCAGGATTATAAACTTAAGTAGAAATGATATCATTTCGATGTCAAAACCTTTCTTACAAAGAATATTTTACTTGGTAACTATGAAACTTGAATTTGTTTTTCTATAAGTTTCTTGGTTTCCAGTTCCCACTGATCAGAAATCAATGCATAATATGTGTTATAAATATTGAAAAAAGGTCAAAATTTCTGAATAATTGTTACTGAAATACATTATATTAAAGGGGACCGTCTCCTTAAAATATAAAACTTAATTAATTAATGTACAAATTTAAAATTTTCAGGGTTATTGCAACTACTTAATTGGAGTAATTTTTTTTTTCGTCTCTGACCTCTTCACCACTCAACTCAAAAAAAAAAAAAATTAGGAAGGTATTTTAAAGAGTAATTTCTATTTTTTTTAAACATTAATGTTCTTTCTTATATCTCTTTATACTTTCTCACACATTGAGAAATTTGAAAAAAACGTAGATAAATTTGAGAGCAATTTATTTATGAAAAAAAAAAAACATGTCTTTAGCTCTAAAACTGTAGGAGTTGACCCCTTTTCGAGTCGAAAATTGGTTCTTTTCAATAAGAGCCATTTCACTGAAATTTTTATGAAAAAACTGAAGAAGTTAAAAACTGAATAAATGACTGAAGTTATTATAGTTCCATAAATTAGCGTCAAGACTTTTGTTTTGGTGTTGTGTCCTCTTTTTGATGCATCTAGTCAACAAATCATTAGAAGTGAGATCCAAATAAACTATCAATACCTGTGATGACAGGTTTATTTACAGACCTGATAGGTATAATTTAGAATATTATTCATCTGTTTATGAAACACTTCTAGATTGTTTTCAGCTCTAATATTTTAACACGTTATCCGAGAGACTATAAGACATCATTTTATGCACAAAAAAATCTATTTGTTTTCTTCCGATTTGAAGGAGACGGTCCCCTTTAATTAGTTATTAAACTAGTATCAAATAAAATTGTAATTAACCCACTTATTCTCAGTGTTGTGTGAATGCAAATCCTAAATAATAAGATACAAATTCACACTCACTGAAATTTTTTAACCTGTACAGCTTGTGTTTGTACTTTTCTTTGTTTTCAGAACCATTTGATAAGAATGTTTAACTTCTATAGATTGTAACCTTTTTGTCAACCATTTGATAATTTAAGGGGTTAAATGTGATAAAAATTGTACAAAATAAATAAATTTAGTATTACTTCAGTGTTTAAGGCTGTTTCACTCATGTCAGTGATCCGTCCGGGACGTCACCGGCCCGTCTCCTCTCAGTGATCCAGAGTCAGTGAAAAACTATATCGTTACTTTAATTTCAACGGACACATTCACACAATACCGGCTCCTCGCAGTGATAAAAAAATCACTGACTTGAGACGTCCCGGACGGATTCCTGACATGTGTGAAGCAGCCTTTAATTTCTAAACTTATTCATTCATAATTTTGGACTACAATTAACATTGTTATACTAAATTTTTAGGTTAAAATGATAATATACTTCATATTAAGGGGAGCGTTTCACTGAAAAACGGTAAAATTTTCAAATTTCGTTTTTTTTGCATTTTTTAATTCTTCAATAGTTTATGTGTAACCCTGTAAAAACAGAACAACGAAATTCGTACTAGAAATGGTACAAACGTACCAACGCGATCAGCTGTGCAGGACTGCAGCGGGCCACCCAAGGTCAGTCTGTCTGTAGCCATTGAGCGAGGTGGAGTGTTGTGTGCCTTATTCCCCCTCAAAAAAGCTCAAAAATCCCAATGAAATCAACAATGAAGTTATATAACCTACGATGCCACAGTGGGGATGCCGGAATGTAAAAAACATTGGAAAATTTGAAGTCGTTTTTCTCAGGCAAATCCCTACTCCTCCGTCAGTTTTCAACCGATTTTTCTGATTCAACGTTTTATATGAAGGTAAGACTTCAGGCTACAAATCACCCGTTGTAAAAGTGGAAAAAAAATTTCAGAAAAAAAAAAAAAAAATCGTTTTTTTTTTGATAAAATATATGATTTTTCAAAATTTTGTCTATTTTTGAAAACTGGTTTTGATTTTTGAATATTTGCAACGGGTGTTTTGTTACCACATGATTTGGCTATGTCATGAAGTAAAAAAAATGAAAATTGGTCACAAATTGTAAGAGGAGTAGGACTTTGAAAAATTGCTCAAAAACTCGAAAATGTGGCAATAACTCAAAAACTATAAAAAAAATTGAAAAAATGTCATCACCAAAAACGTCTTAGAATTTAATTTTACACCTACCTACCAAGTTTCAGAAAAATCGTACGATAAATAAAGAAGCTCACCCGAAAATGAAACGCCCCTCTTAAATTCAAACCATGAAAGGTTAAGTTTATATGCACATTACAAATCACCTAATACCAAATTGTAATACAGGGTGGGGCGTAAGTTTGGAAGCAAATGAAATTGCATATTATAATCCAACAAAAAAATATATTTAATAATTTACAGTTATGTATTATTACATAGGATTTTAAGAATTCAAAAATCATAAATTTATTCAAAATGTCCCCCCTTGTTTTTAATAACAGCCTCAAATCTCCTCCGAACTCCTCCTACTGCGTCACGCAACTGTTCTTGTGAAATTTCATTCCAAGATCTCTGGAGCGAACGCTTTAAATCATCCACACTGCGATGAAATTTACCACAGGCCTTTGATTCAAGAATGGACCATACCGAAAAGTCCATAGGATTAACATCTGGGGAGCAGGGAGGCCACATTTCTTTGGACCAAAACCGTGGAAGATAGTCATGGCACCAGTTTTGAGTGACATTTGCAGTATGTGAAGTCGCGCCGTCTTGCTGAAATGTCCATAGAGTGTCATTACCGAAGTGATCCTTAGCTGACTCCAACATTGGCGTCAAAATATTCTCAATATAACATTTAGCATCGATTTTGGCGCCTTGTTCCACAAAAATTAAAGGAGATCTCCAAGTTTCTGAAACGGCGGCCCAGACCATTACTGAAGCAGGTTTCATGGTTCTGTGGACAGTTTTTTGGTTGTATGGGATGTCTTTTGCACTTTTACCAATCATTCTGTCATTCCTCCGGTTGTGAGCCGTTTCCACTGTGAAATTTTTTTCGTCAGACCAAACAATTTCACCAGCCGTGCCAGACTTCAATTCTCAATTCTGGAGGGTGAAATCGGACATCTTTGGGTCTTCTTTGACAACTCTTCTCGATGTTCTGGGACTCACATTAGCTGTTTTGGCTAACAATCGTATTGACCTTTTCGGGTTCCTCCTGAACTTCTCTCGGGCACATTTTATCAGTTGTTTGGTGCGTTGTGAGCGTAGTCTACCACTTCTTGGACGATCTGTCAAGTCTCCTCTCTCATTAAAACGCTTCACACACTTCCAAACAGTCGATCTCGCTATTGAGAGAGTCTTTGAAATGACGGAATCTGACTTCCCGGCACGGTGTAGAGCAATAATGGCTTCTCTTTTGTCTGACATTTTTGAATTGACTAAATTTTTGTAAAAAATAACACTGCCACGTCATAATGTAGTGTCTCTACTATAGTTCGAACCCTATCACCTACTTAAGAACTTATTTTTAAGAATTATATTAATGTTTGAAAAATTGCTTCCAAACTTACGCCCCACCCTGTATATAGCATGACAGGTGTCCGCGTGGTAGTTTGTCGCGTTACAGTTGTCCATCATGGCAGTTACCCGTACCATTTAAATAGTAACATATATTCTAACTATAGTAACATTTATTTGCAACTGTCAAACTTCAAATTATGATTAGAAACTCAGAAACTTTCGCCTATAAACTAAACGAATTATAATGACGAGATTATTCATTTGTGGTAAAAAGGTCTAATGAACCAAGTTCCACTCCTGACATATATTGTTATTTATAATCGAAAAAGGAATTTTACATTTTAAATTCCTATAGCCTTCATGGAGCACCCCGCGCTCAGCATTTAGTGAAAGTAGACAGGTATATTATCAAGAAACACTATTCTACCTTGTTCAGTCTTAGAGTGCCGATTACAAATTACGAATAGAGCATCCGAAGAACTTTTTTGATAGTCCAAACCTAGAGTGAAAATAACTCAGTGACTATAGAGAAATGCAGTGAGATAGATCCTCTGTGAACGTGTTGAGAACTAAAATTCAAATCACATTATAATGGATTAATATAATTCCTTTGTATTATTTATCCTTTCACTCAATTATCCGATGAACTATATACTAATTTAGATTGGTAAATTTGATAGAATATTTTAATCATCGAACCTGAAGACATAAAGTAAAGAGGAATTATCTTGGAAGTAGAACATCAAGATTGAGTTAAATACTTTAAACTAAAACAATGAAATAGCAACATTTCAATAATAACAACTCTTGAATCAAATTGTTACAATTATAACTTTCTATAATATTTCGAATACATATCTTAATTTCATTTGCAGTTTTTACCATGATAATATGGGTTATAGTAATTTTCCCAGTGTGGATTTTCTTTGGGGTGGAATTCTCTCCTTGGATTATAAATATCTATGTATATATTGGTAAATTATAAATTTAAAATTCATGCTGTAAAAAAATAATAAGTTCCAATGTTAATATATAAGAACATACATTTTATTGGTACACGGAAAACTGCCAGGCGGAAAACTGCCAGGCGGAAGACTGCCAGGCGGAAAACTGCCGAAGCGGAAAACTGCCAAGCGGAAAACTGCCAGGCGGAAAGCTGCCAGTCATTTACTGGCAATTTAAAGACTTTAGTCAATAATAACATTTTAATTTATAATTTAACGTTAAGGAGTTAAGGAACATTCATTTTTACTTAGTATACAAAACAAAAATAATAGTTAAATGTAGACAATTTATTAGAAAAATATGTAAATATATAAATATTAAAGATATATATGAAATATTATATAGAAATTAAAAACTAAAATCTCTCTTAGAAAAGGTTTAAAATACTAAGAGAAGAAACAAAGAAATAGAGAGTACAATTTCTTTGTTTACACAACGCATCTTTAAATTATCA
>CANNZV010000438.1:29290-315603 GCA_947561585.1 Caprella mutica
GGCAGTTTTCCGCCTGGCAGTTTTCCGGACACCATTTTTATTATATGATCGAAAATCAACTTAGCCTAAGAGTTGTTCAATCATCCAAAAAAATATAACATTGAAGGAATTTCCAAATTAACATTTTACTTAGGTGCAATGGTCGAATGGAGAGATTAAATTAAAAGTAAATTCAAACGATTATTTGACGTTAACCTAATTGGTTATTAATAGCTACAATATTAGGTTACAACATTGGTTCTTATAACTTTATTCACCTCACCTCACTTGTTCCCTACATACCATTCACAAACCCTTCGTGGTTAGAACAATAAATACAATCTTCAAAATCACTATTATCATGATTATTAATCACTATATTAATGCATAAAAATTTATCCCGGGGTTTTCCGGGATGAAACACTATTTTTATCCCGGAATCCCGGGACATGCAAAAGTGGCCAATATGAGAAACCCTAGTGTCTACCATGCATGCTAAAATGTGGCAATTTACCACAGACGTTCCGATGAGTCACATGCCTATAAATTTTAAAATAATCAAAAAGCTGTAAATTCAGAATAACAAATACATTTATACCTTTGCTCAGTTACTCTGCAGTGGAGGATGTTTGAACAGCGACTGTGATGCTTTCTGCTACTCGAAAGGAATTCAAGAACTGCTTTCTGTACAAACTCGGTAAGTAACTGATGCATTCTAAGTAACTGAAACAGTAACTGAAGCCCAAAGAAATACAGTGATCATAATCATGTATATGTAGTATATTTTATCAGAGAAAAGAGTCACTGTGATCTTTCCAATTTCCAATTATTTTCAAATATTAAAAACCTAAAATCAATCATAGAATATCTACAATTAGTCAAGTTTCTATTTGAAAATGTAAAATTAGTAAGCTGGGAGAAAATCTAAACACATATACTTTTTTCTGTTAGTATTTTAAAATGAACTACCTCTTTATTTTAAAACATTTTTATTATTTGATATTAACACTCTGTTCCTACTTCTACTCCCAATCAGAGAGGATTGACCTGGACACAGGCCTTGTGGTGCAGGGAAACACCAAACTGTACAAGACACATTCCGTCAATATGAACTACGATGACTCAGTGGCGTACTGTGAGAACATCAATGGCTACGTTGCAGCTCCATATGTGAGTATTACAGGTTAATATAGTGTAATATTAGTGAATTTCGAAGTATTTTGTGTTATGAATATCATGTTGTGAAAGTAATGTTTGTTTTATGATCATTTAATATTAGCTCGATAATATTACCGATGAATATCATCATTAAAATAATAATATAGAAAGGAAAATATTAATATGCTATACTTGAATTTTAATCTCGAAATGCCCCACTTTTATTACCAAAATTAGTATTTAGACATATTTCAAATTGTAAAAAGAATGAGACATGACTCGAACTTAATGTATAGCTAATCCTAATTGCAACCATTACTTCTGCAATATGTTTCAAGATAGGAATAGTAACAAAACGACGGCGATGAAAGTGGTCGACAGACAATATAAAGACCACATAGGAAAAACCAGTGATGTCACACTTATGGGGATCGTCTATTGGTTTTTCGATTTTTTTTTTTACTTTAGATCCCTAGTAAATACTCAAATTGTACTCAGGCCAAGTCAATAGAGTCAATGGAGGTTGACCCTACAGAAAAATTTATAGAAGCTAATAGGTTAAGCTCGGAATTACCTAGATTGTCGAGTGAGCTTTTTTTAAATTTCGATCTCTAACTTTTTTTTATTAGAAAAAAGTGAAAATATGTGAAATATCTTTTAAAATGAAATAAAAAAAAATCGAGATCGATATTCGAAAAAAGACTCACTTGACGTTAAGAAGGTCGAGCTGAACATATTAGCTTTCATAAATTTTTCTGTAAGACCAACGCCCATTGTGTCTATAGACTTTTCGAGGGAGGGGCCCGAAATCAAAAATATACATGAGCAATTTCAAAGATTTGGAGCATTTTACACCTTATGTCAGAATCTCAGTTCAATCGGACGAGTATTATTGTTATTTCTCAGTTGATGACCTTAAAAATCAATATCAAAATACTGTAATAGTTAAACAATCCGTTACAATCGTGTTAGCTTCTTAGTAGTTAAACAATCCGTTACAATCGTGTTAGCTTCTTAGTGTAGATTTAGAAACGAGGGAGAGTACACATGTCTATGGACATTTAACTGATGTAAGAAGATTAATTGATGAATATTTAGGCAACAGATGCAATGATAATGACTTAAATAAGCGTTTGGTGGAGCGCGTGCTAGATGCGTGCACTCTTCCTCGTTTCTCAAACGTCACTGGCCGTGTGCGAATGCTACCTGAACTGTCAGTCTGTTGCTAGGGTGACGTCATATGTGTGCTGTGACGTCACCACACGACACAGCGGAACAACAACAAGACGCCAAGGAAGCTGTTTTGACTGAAGCGAAGAGAGACAAGGAAGCTCACTTGACTAATTGCTAACAACAAGGTGTTAACACGATGGTCCCGCTTATACGTTGTTGGTTAGCCGTTAAACCGCTTCCTCCTACTAGTACTTCCATGAGTTAAAGGCCTTTTGCCATTTGAACAAATGCATGCACATCTCACAACATTTATGCATAATTTGATTTATTTCTATGATTCTCTGAAATTCAAGAACTGCTTTTTGTACAAACACGTTAAGTAACTGGAGCAATTTACTTTTTAGGAACCATTTGTGCATGCGTCAATTCGGATATCTCTATTATTCTATTTGAAGGGAAACTCATAACAAAATATCTTCAAATTTATTGGTTTATTTTGTCAAAATTAAAATACAGGAATAACTGCTTCTTCGAAAATATTGATACGCAAGGCAAGCAAAGGTAACATAAATTAAAAAACTGGAGGACCAAATTTGACAATTACAGCTCGTACTCATCGTCCATAGCAGCATCACTAGTTTTAAGATCATCATAAAATGACTGATTGTTGACATAACAGAATCTCTTGAGGACTTACCAGTCTTGGTAGTTAGACTTTCCGATAGGCAGAGAGGTAGTATTTACTGGAGCTATTATAGGTGGCTCTTGTCCAGCTTTGATTGGTTTACTAATTATGCTGTGCTGATATGTCCCGTTCCACAAATATCTGCGATTTTATTTTATTTGAAAGGCTGATTTCTACTAGATTACACTTTTCTTCACTTTATTCCATATTATACATACAGTATATTGTTCTATACACCTCAAACTATAAGGAAGTGGGCATAACTCCAAAATAATGGAAATTCACTGTTTTTTCTAGGTGGTCTTCATAACTCTGACATACTTATCCAACGCAATTTATCTACTAAAGCATATTTGATCTGTATTCTATACTAATGTCAATTGAGATATATGATTTAACTTTAATGTAATTGGTTCACTTAATATCATATAGTATGAATTCTCAGGTATAAGAAAAAATTAGCTATACTCCTATGATAATAAGTTTAAGTAAATTATTGGTATACGTTTAATTAACAGTACGAAGATGAATTCCAAGCCGCCGCAGACATATCTCCTCCGATTAATTATTACTTTGGTCTCAAACGTCCTGCTGACGATCTCTCTAATATTGTGTGGTAATTCGACAGCTACTGTGAAGGTGAGACGTATTGCTATAGAAGATGTTATTTCAGTTTCAATTCATTTGTAGAGTATCTCATATAAACAGCTGGCCCTAAAAAAATTAGCCGCAATTTCCATATTTCCAAGAGGGTATACTTAAAATCACATAGTTGAAGGTATATTCAGGATTCGAGCTATCGAATAGAAAGAGATCGTCAAGAAAAAAAAACCTTGACCAACTATCGGTTGTTGGATACCTACTTTCTACATAAGCTCTTCATTCTATTTTTATTCCAATTAATTATGGTAATACACAGATTCAAGGTATCACACAGATTCAAGGTACCAGACAGATTCAAGATGACAAAGTTCAGAGTGGGTAGCAACTGTTCGCAATATTACCCCTGGACGATGCCGGTACCACGTACACTTAATTTAGTTTCTTTAGTCCACTGCACCAAAAGAATAAATAATGAGTAGTAGCAATAATCATTGAGATCAAAAAAATGTATAAAATATGATACATTATGCAAACATATGTTTGTACCATAAAAGTAAATGCTTCTATTCACTAATCTAACTGAACCATTAATCAATAGTTCTCTTTGGAAAAACAATTTATTCACATGTACTACCAATCATTAAAGAAAAATAATTTATCAACTGTTACTTACGCACATAGAGAAAATATCACAATAATAGAAATAACATATATTTCCGGATCACAGATTGAAGAATTTAAAACTAAGTTTCTACATAATACTTCACCTTATGAGAGATTTAACTAATGGGTGAATTTATGTCAAATGAAACACACAATTAACCGTACTTGTAACTAATTATTTCAGTTCCATTTTTCAAAGCAAGAAATTAATGTTTTTTAAAACTCGTTGACACGAGACTCCCTATTAGCTGGCGAGTTTAAAAGCTACAAGTAAACGTGCCCCGTTTCATCATGTTGGCTAGTTGAAAAGACAACGTCTCATCATCACTCTCACTTGCAGCGAGTAAACTAGCCTCGTGTCAACGAGCCTTAACTGTTATTCATTCTCCAATTTCTTTAGGATATATATGTTAATCAGTAAACAATTTAAACAGAGGTTAAAGTTTTCTTAGCAGTAAAACCGTATTGCAATGAATCAGATATTTCTTTCTGGTAAAGAAATAAGCTAAAATGACAAACAAAAAGTAGATCTCTTGAATTCAAAGCCAATGGGAAGTAATTTTACAAAGAAAATATGTTAAAGCTAGTAATTTTTCATGTAAATATGCTTACATTTTCGTCCGTGAGATGCCATAATTTAAAAAAATAAAAAACTCTTATAAGACATTACATTTCCGCTTTATTTTCAGACTGTACTTCGAATTTATCTCACCACTGGGCTCCAACTCAACCGCATCCAATACCAGGCGCAGATTGTATGGTGTTGCGTTCACACAAACTCTATTCTAACATTTGTGGAATAGCTTTTAATGTAATGTGCCAGAATTTCGAACCGGGAACTTGCCGAAGAGAACCATTTCAAGATTCGAGCTTAACTTGCTTCAAAGTAGATAAAGGGTGATGAGAATGAAGAGTAAATGTTAAAGATCCCCTCCAAACAAATTTTTTTATTGCTAAATTCAACGAGGTTAATGTTTCTCAACATTTTCCTGCAAACCTCATAAAATTTGATAGCATACTTTCAATTCTATATGCTTTCAAAGATTTTTATAATCAAAACTCTACAAAACCTACTTTACGTCCGACTTTCTAATTTTCAGTCTTAAGAAAAAGAATGTACACCATTTGTTTTGATTGTCAACTAGGTATTTGGTTTAATAAATCTATTTATTATTAGTTTACAGGTTTAAATTTGGATGAACTTGTTATAGAAACTTTTATATACTTTTAGAAACAATTTATATCTTGAAAGAAGGCCAAAAACGCATTTTTTGTTTAAAAATTTAAATCTGAAATCAAAACAAACAGTGTACAATCTTCTTTCTTGGCGTCAAATTGGAGATTCGCTCAATTGTTGCTCACAGAGTATTAAAAAACTTTAAAAGCAAATAATAAAATATATACTGAACCGAATTGTATGCGGTTTGCGGAATAATGATCGTAGACCTTAGTTCTTTAATATTATGTAATAAACTCATTTTTTCCCTGGAGCTTGGAGAGGACCTTTAATGTTATTTAATGGAAAGAAATATATCAACTAACATTTACAAAATAATAAATTAACTTGGAAATTCTAAATTGGTCCCCTTCATCTTATTATCTTTGAAATAAATCTATCTTAATTTTCCTATTAAATCCTATGTGTTCTCTTGTTCCTGTATGTCCTTGTCTTATTGTTCCAGACAACCTATATCTTTTGTTTCTATTGAACTATATATTTAAAAATAATTTTGGTGGGTCAAGCGCAAAATATTAGCGAAACCACCTATTTCAGGCAAAAGATTGGCTACATAATCTAATCCTTGAATTTACGAATATATGAATATCATTAAATTAAGTGGCACTGGTATAAAACAACTGAATTTAGTGCCCACTACATTCTTAGTCTTAGCTCTACTTTAAATAAACAAGCGGCTAATTCAATCATGAATTAATTAAGGGTAATACGGAGCATTGAAATGAATCAGATATTTCTTTCTGGTAAGGAAATTTGTTAAACTGACAGACAAAAAAGTAGATCTGTGGAAATCAAAGTCAATTGGAAACAATTTTACAAAGAATATATGTCAATTCTAAATATCAAATAAGGGTTATTGCATCTTAACATTGCTCTTTATTTTACTATTTATTTATTTACATCCAAGTAAGTTACAAACTTATAGAAATTCAAGATATTTACTGTTGCTTTGCGTAGATGTTAAATAAATCAGAATAAAAGATAATTTCATGCAGAAAATATAAAATATTACCCATAAAAAATTGCCTAAACTACCTTTTCAAGATGTCAACTTTCACTTTCAAATGTGGGAATTACCTTGCATAAGACTATTCTATATACTGAAGTCTCCTGATAATCGGGCTTCACTCTTCATTCGGGCGATCCACGCTACGGAAGTGTTAATTAGCATTAGCATTAGACTTCCTAGTATAGCAATATTACAGCTTTAGAGTTTACTGTGTTATCTGCGCATAGACTTATATTCTGAATCTAAATTGATGTTCAATAGAGGATATTATAAAGAAGATGTCACAGAACTAAAACTACACCACATATCATTAATTGAGAAAGAACTCAGAATAGTATTTCATCTTCGGAAAGTGGGGATCCTATTTTAACAACTCCCCAAAAGTAGTATTTTTTTTCTTAGATAATTTTTTTTTCTTAGATAATTTTTTTTTAATTCCAGATATGGAATTTTTAAACGAAGTTAACTGTGTTTTATTGCTCAAGTCTTTGCACATCCAATGATACAAATATCATCAATGTGAGTCAAAAATTGATGGAGGAGATAGATTTCTTGCAACCCCCCTAAAATCACGTTTTCTTCAATATCACATTTTCAATGGAGAAACTATGATTTTTTCCAAGAACGAAAAAGTCTCTACCTGATGTTTTATATGTGTATCAAATTTCAAAGTTAAACGAAGCATAATAAAAAAAAATGTAAAGTAGACGATCCCCATAAAACATTGTAAACCCATCACAGTGTGAGATTACATCGTACTGTCACGATCAGATAAATGATGCACCTATCGTTAGCTTTAATCATAATCGAAAAAAAAATCCTCTATCTGACACGATAAATAATTCGACGAAAAATCAAAGTGGTTATCATAAACTGCTTATCATAAACATAACTCTTAATAAGTGAAGTTAAACTTATCTATATGCTAGTATTTTTGATGTATAAAAATATATAATGAAATCTAAAATTAATTGAAATATAAAGTTAGATATTAGGATACTGATATGAGGATTTTTATTGATGAAAAGTATAAAAAACGATAAATAATTCATCAAGACTTTTTATAATTTCCTAAATATAGGATATTTTTGGTTTACTACATAACTAGTTGTATGGCGATACGACATATTTTTAGCCCGAAGAAGATTCAATGAGATTCTCTCTCAATTATTATCGGTGGTCCACCATAATTTGTTCTTTGGGTAACAGATTGCATGGGAAATGGCAGCTGGCGCATCAGATAGAAGATATTACAAAACCAGTCTGTCTGGTAGCGTTATAGATCTTTACTATTTATAAACTGATCACGTAGCGACTGAGGATATAAATATAGCTATTAATCATTATTCTATTATTAAATCCCCCACTAAGTAGGTCTCTCATCGAATCTTAACAATTGAACTTGAGGAAAGAGGAAGAAATTTTCATTTTCTCATGTGGGGCGATCGATCCTTAAAAACTGTCTTTGTGATTATCTCTATATACGAATATCTATAATATAATTGCACACATCATACAACCGAAGGTGAATTGGATATTGTATTTTAGAAAGATATCCCAGACAATGAACTTTTGATTTTAACAATAAGAAATAATGTTGTTTTTCTAAAACTTGATTTTGATACAAATGGAGAATCACTACAGAGGAAAGATCTTTAAAATGTACCCGATGATATAGGCTACATACATTTTCAAGCCTCTTTGCATATAGAGGTTTGAAAAATTTCAAATGTAAGATTGAAGCTAACCAGGCGGGCCAGGTTGAAGTCTTAAACAAGGTAGGCTCGGAGATTTCGGTCTCAGTAAATTCTGTCTTAGAACTATTAATGGCCTCTCATCATAAATGGCCGTTATGTAGTTTGTTGTAATGCACACCTCATGATTGTTTAATAATCTGGTAGGGGGGTTCGCAGGATGGCACGCCTCCCGATACACCTAACTTGTAAATTATATTTATACCTGAGATCGAAAGTTCAAAGACCTAATTTTCGGCTCAAATCTCATGTTAAATAAATGTCAAAACATATTAAAATCACTTATGTTAGTATCATTTTACAACGGTTAAAGATGTTATCCGCTTTTAATAAATACACCACGCATTTTAGTATCCATAATTTCAACTTTTTCTATTATTGTTCTTTAATAACACATTATTAACTGAAACCAAATTTTCCGAGACCAAGTTTTCTGTGACCGAAATTTCCGAGACCGAATTTTCCTAGTATCCTTAACAAAGCTCCGAAATTACATCGATTGTTTTTAGATGGAACAATTCCTAAATTCAACTCCACTTAACTTCGAAATTTATATCTTTAATAAGAATAAACTTGAAGCAATTGAGAATTACTAATATTCAGATAATATTGGTTCAGTTAAATTTTCATTTTCTATTTTCAACTAAGAATTTATAAGTAAATATAAAATTATTATGATTCATAGATACTTTTGATATTGATTACTTTTTATATGATCTGAAATTATTGAAGTTTAATAAAATTTAAATTATATTACGAAACATCTTTCCAATTTATACTTAATCTATCTGGATAATCCTTGACCAAAAACCATTTCTTTCATCTGACAGAAAATTTTGAAGAGACATATCAGTGTAAGTCGCCATTCAAACCAGAACCAACTGCAGACTATTGTCATGGAAGAGTGGGAAATATCAAGTAGAATCAATAGTTCTAGCTATTATTGTGGAATAGTATCAGTACATACTAAATTTTCCACATAGAAAATATTTATGGAATGATCTAAAACATTTCTGAAATCACCTGAAAAGTTCAGGTTATTTAAGATATATTCTCACTGAAAGTTTTATAATTATGATCAAAATTTTTAATAGAAAAATACTATAAACTATTCAAATAAATTTTAATGTGCATTAGCAAATATAATAGGTAAATATTTGACACTCCGGTGGGATTGTTATTATCTAAAGTCAAAAATATGTTAACTCCAACCTACATATAGGCATAAAACCATCTAACTTTTGATTAAAGTGATAATATCAGAAACAAGAATTAAGTTGATCAAAATTTCCCCTCTTCTTCAAAGTTTAGCCCTAGTAATCTAGCTTTCAAAAGTTTGTCACTAATTAACGTAGCTGCTGGTGCACAGGCTCCAGAGCTCCCTAAAACTTCTATAAAATCTTAATTAGTTGATCTTTGATAGTTTTTCTTCATAATAACCTTCTTTTCATATTTACACATCCATTAGTAAACGCTAAAGTATAATTTTCTAATTAAAATATATTTAACAAACGAAGATAAAAATCAAGTATTTCTTTGGTGTTATTGTAATCAGGGGCTTACCACTACATACGGCTCTGAGGACTTATGCACACTCGTTGTTATATAATCCTAATATATTTGAATGTATGCGCATAATATGGGTATCTTACTATTTATCACCTTCGTTTCTGTCTAATCATATGTAATTATGTGAAAAAGTAAAAGTCATGAAAAAATAGCTTCCAAATCGGTTTAAAATTAAAGTTATAGCTAATTATTTTTCCATTAGGACTGACACGTCCATACCAGCGGCTAGGTTGCTAATGTTAGACTCTTGGGAGAGGTACCCAGACTATGGCAGGGGCCAAGTCTGGTAAAATAAAGTAGAGACCATTAGACGAAGTTTAAAGTGAAATTGGAGGCCACTGAATGTTGTAGATTTGCTCTCTTACCATCCCACGATGCTTAGTGAGAGCAAATAAGTTAGTGCAACCAAGCCAATAAACACGACTTAGTGCGACAAAGACACTTATTTCAACCAATTCACGTAATGTGACTAATTCAATAAACACATGTTAGCTATTAGGATAGATATTAACATGGAGAATGTAACCAATTTTTATAAATGAATTTTATCTATATAATGTATCAGTCTATGCAGAAAATTACATTAATTCGAAAATGAATTCAAGCACTGCATAAATATAAAGTGAAAACCTGTTACTTTAACGGAAAAATTACAATAGTAACTAATGTATTTGCGGCCTGAAAATATGACACGAAATTTGTTAACTACTATTCTAAGTCAGTCATCACTCTAGAATCTAGAGCGTACAGAAGTAAATCTTTAGACTTTTAATATATTTTACATCTAACGCTGATACGTCAGTAAAACATAAATCGCGCGGCGAGTTTTCCTGACGACGAGTTACTCTAGCGTTAAAGTTGTCCGCGTGGGGAACTGTCCTGTTACGAATAATTGTCGTAGAACAATGAAAAATATATAGAAGTACCGTCATCTTGATGAAAACTATTATTTTTACATTCGCTATAAAATAACCCAATACTATAAATTTCAATATAATTGAACTGTGCAAGTTTACCTCATAATTTAGCCTCATTAGCGCAGTTGGTCGGGCGATGAGTAAGTTATTTCAAAGATACAGGTTCGAATATATATCACGTGCGTTTGAGTGATCTGTCATATCGTCCGATTTCACTGCGCAATCTATTGATCAATAGCTTGTACACTGTACGGCCATCGATCGATTGCTGCACGTTCTAATGATATGATTTTTTTAGTTTTTATATCCAATTGGGCACATTTTATCGCGGATATCAATCGATAGCGCAATCATCGATCGATTTCTGCGCGTTCGAATGATATTGATATTCTTAGTTTATCAATTGTTTTGTTTTTAATGGAAAAGTACTTTTTTTTAAATATATTTAATAAGGCAACCATCAGTCGATTGTTGCGCGTTTGAATGATATGGATTTTGTTAGTTTATGCATCTAATTTATAAATTTAATTGATAAAAAAAATCATATCATTCGAACGCGCAGCAATCGATCGATGGTTGCGCTATCGATCGATGGCTGCGCAGCGAAATCGGTTGATATGGCAGTTCACTAAAACGCGCGTGACATATGTATAACGCCTATATTTTCAGTTGTATGTCATACCCTGTCAAGCCATTAGACATGTATACAATAAAGAAGTAATAATCAGTATGTAATATATGTCGTAAAAATATAAATTTTTATCTCTCTGTCTGACGAGATTGTAAATAATTTAAACTAAGTTGAAAATTAATATTCTACTATTAATGTGATACAAGAAAACGAATTTCATTATTTTCTTTCAAGAAGTATACATTGGATACAAATTATTATTGGCACAGGTATTGAAAGGATATTAAAAATTAATTGTTCTATGTAAAATTACAACAATTGTCACAATAGTAGCTATTTCAAAATTTGCTTACACTTCTTTAAGCATTATTCTATATCAAATGCAATATAGTTATTACTATGAGAGCTTCCCAATATTCTTAAGTATATAGCTAAACACATTCTATCATATGCCTTGGTTACCAATAGATAAGACTTGAACGAAACAAATTAATTTTCTTGAGTCACTAATTATTTCCAAAGGGAACGTTGTTATCATTGTTGTTCTTCATTACTGCATAATCGTGAGAAGCAGCCATATTGACTCAAGAGATTAGGTCTGTAACTTATAAAATGATTGGTATGTTGCTATCTTTCATCACCAAGCTGCTTGTGACTTTTAGTTTTCGGTCCTATAAGGATTAGAAAACAAATAAAATGGCTAAGTTACTACTGGTATGTTTGGTTGCATTTGCAATGCTCCAAAATAGCATAGCTGATGATGGTCAGTGGTTGAAGTCTGAAGATGAAATGATAATTTCTCCCAGAGCTTTCCCTTGCCCCGACGCTTCACTAATCGCTCCTTGCGAGTGCGAATATACAAATGAAAGATTGTACATTGATTGTACGAATGTGACATCCGAGGTTGAAATATACAACCTCTTCCAGCAAGAATTCCCGGTTAAGGAATTTTATGAATTCAGAATGTTGTCGAACCAGTACATTCAGCGTTTGGATGTTGATACCAATGGCGTCTCTTTCGAGAGGATGATATTCTACCCTGGCCCTTTCAATATCTTTGGTGTTGCTGAAAGCTTCTTGTCATCCAGTAACAATACTTTAGAAGACTTTTATATGCAAAATAGTCCTCTTACTTACAAAACCTTCCCATTCGACTACATGAACACTTTGCCTAACCTTCATCGACTCTTTTTGGAGGGCAATCAAATCAATGAAGTGCATAGATTCACCTCCTCATCTTTGAGAGATCTTCGTATTACTATGAGTAACATCAGTTCCTTACCGCTCGGTAAGTACACCACAAGTTACTGGCTAAATTATTTATACTGTTGATTTTGGTTCATTTCATTGTTTTCATTTCAAACTTGTAACGATTCTATAATTATCAAACGATATGGCAATTAAATTCAACTTAACCTATATTATCCTGTTATTCAAACAAACTCTGAACATTTGATTGATATGGTAAATCTCTCTCCCAGTATTACAATGTGTGGAATTTCTCAAAAGCTTTCCAATGAATTATCAATTTATTTGTTTTAGGAACTTTTGCTGCCCCAACCTACCTGTACGACCTGGAGTTGAACTTCAATCATATCAAAAGATTGGTGGTGAACCTCTTCCCTGTTTACTTTGAGACAGTCCGTATTCGACTAGATTACAACGAAATCACAAACATCGGAAGAAGAGCTTTTTATGATGGTAAGTAGATGTGACAAATTTAACATATTTCATTAGTTTCATCTTCATTTCGATTTCCGAATTAAGACAAGATTAGATCCAACCAATTGATTAACAAGTTTCTTGCGGAGTGACCCTCTGGTGGGTCACTACCGCTGGTTAGTCATTATAAAAAAATGAGTAAATCCAAAAAACATCGAATAAACGCGAAAAAAAAAATTTGTTTTTGAAAAACATTTTTTTCATACACATTGAGAATACAAGTGAATAAAACTAATATTGTTAATTAATTGTCAAATTGGAAAATTTCATAAATATGGCACTGCCTTTAATAATTTGCATTGAAATTGAGAACATTAACATGCATATTTTGAATAATACAATATAATTATATTGCAGATTGCTTCTTTATTAAAAATCAATTTCATAAGCCACAGATTATTATTTCTTATTTGTTTAACCCATTTATATATCAAAATGAATACAATGTATTCTTCAACGAATAACTTGAAGTTGTTGATTAATCATGTGTTTCAAATTGAAAAACTTGATACCATAGTAAGGCTGCCCATCACAGGCAGGACTGAATGTGTTCACTTTCCGAGCAGAGCTTTTAAACTTTTATGTTTCCTTCATTCTGTGAAATAATATCATAGCAAGTTTCAGAGTTTTCTAATAAGGCGATATTCTGACCTAGAACCATTCAGGTCATCAACGAAAAAGAAAATTCAATGGGATTATCAAATTATCGTCGTATACCTTAAAAATTATTGTTGGTTGTTTGAATGACACATCTTTGGGAAGATAAAAGAAATTAATTTAACTATCGACATAATATTATTTCATGATAATTTGTTAATTATTATCCCCGATGAATTATTTACATATATTTTTAAACTGTAAGTGTATCTGCGAATAGGTTCCCGGAAAGAAGCCCTCAGGAAAAATGCCCACAGGTATAATAGCCCACAGGAAAAAAACCACGAATACATAATATATAATACAGAAAAACAATAAGGTGTTTTGAATAAGGGCATAAGTTAACGGCAAATATCCTAAAACACAGTTGTTTTTAGCTTATTCTAGTATAGGGTTTAACGTCAGCTTTCAGCCATTTCGACTATATCTCGGACGTGACGATTACGAGCCTACCTAACAAAAAAATCTAAGATCTCGTAGTTGAAGAGCATAATCCTAGTACTATCCTCTAAAACCGTAAGTAGCGTTGAGAAAATATAAATATGGTAAATATGAAAAAAACATAGTCCAAATTACAACAGTTCGGAACCCTTAAGGGACGCTACCCCTCCCCCTTTCTCTTCCATTCCCTCAGAGAGCTTCAGGATAGAGCCCCTTTGGGGCAAAACATAATTTAAATGGTAAAATGAAAATCACGGATGATTTTCAAATTTGTATACTCTAAAATTAAATTTCACCAAGGAAACAATAAATAATCTTAGAGATGAAGGCTTTCAAAATGAGACAAAAGGTGCCAGACTTAGAAAACTAATTGAATATTCGTGCCTTTGTAATAACGCCTTATGTGATTTTACACATAAGGTGTTTTTGAACACCTTGTTCAAAACACCTTTTGTTCTTCTGTATTTTAAAAATCATGTAGTTGTGGGCTTTTTTCCTTGTGGACATTTTTACCTGTGAGCATTTTTCCTGTGGCATTTTTCTTGAGAGCATTTTTCCTGTGGGCTTCTTTTCGGTCACCCTGCGAATGACATTGAGCAGTGACCACGGGTGGGCACTCCGCAGTTGATTCAAGTCATAAACTTTACATTCTGAATTGCCCAACGATGGACGAGTTACTTGATCGGTAAAATAACTAATATTTATCAAGAAATTTACCATACATACCTTCAGCTCTATTGCGTTACTAGTACTGATATGGTGGATTTCTTTAACTCCCGCACTTCACCAGATACCTAGTTATTGAGTATTAATTTTAGAAAGATAACGTTTAATTAATATGAAGCTCATAATCGAATATCATGTTTCTAATCACTGTGTCTATTTTATCTTTACTTTCAGCAACTGATAATAGAACGGCAGGTCTTTCCTACTTGTACCTCAGCAACAATCAATTGACTGATTTGGGGATAGAATCCATCCCTCTCACCAAAACGAGCAGACTGATCACTCTGGAGAATAACCAAATTTCTGATGTTGCTTTTGATGCTTTCCTCATCCTCAGTGAACCAAGTAATGATATTGATAATAGTATTCTTGGGGGAAGATGACAAAAAGAATTTATACTTATCATATATGAATTATTATCAATTGTCAGAGATTTCAAACTTATTTAAACTCGTAATTTTACTTGAACGTGGAATGTTTTGTATTGAAGATTTACATAACAAAAAAAGTAACTAATACATATTTTTTCATGACAGAACTGAATAATATTGAAATGCTTCTCGGTAACAACCAACTGACAGTCATCGAAGAGTTCAAATGGGGTGGCATTATGAAATACCTATCTCTTCTAGATTTGAAAGGTGAGAATATTAATATTTAAAAATTGATATCATTTTTTCAACCTAGAAACTTGATATCATCGACCCTTTTTTTCAGGCAATCCTCTTACATGTGGCTGTGACATCAACTGGATCGTACAAAGCACCTACTACATTTCCAAGATAAGTGCAGACTCGAAATGTACTGATGGTACGGCTGTCATTGATCTGGATCCTGTTGTTTTTGCGAACATTTGCGGGACTGGAACAACTATTGCTCCTATTCTTGAATGAAAAGCAAGAAAATCTACCCACCAAAACAACCTGTGTGTTTTGACTGTTAAGAATTAAATTCTATTGAATTTCTGGTTGTTTAATTATCATATAGAAAAAGTTATTTTTTAATATCATATTTTTCCAGAAATGTTAAATCTGAATAATTCCCGAAATACTGCATTCTTTTTAATATATCATAGTTAGAGCCAATACCTGGAATATTTCCCAAAAATATTTTGAAAAGAATCGCAATTAAATTAATTCCAATTTACTATTACTAATTGATAGATTTTGCAGCTTAACAATCAGATTGTTTCCTTTTGAATTGTGTATATTGAACCAAAATGATACAGTCGAATATAATAGATTATATACGATAGGGTTTTGAAGAGGATCTATATCATTTACAGTTCTAGTTGATCCAAATGAAATAATATTTGATCCACGTGAATTTCAATTTGATCCAAGTGAAATTGATCCTTATGAAATTGAATTTGATCCTTTTGAAATTGAAATTGATCCTTGTGAAATTGAATTTGATCCTTTTGAAATTGAATTTAATCCAAGTGAAACAATATTTGATCCCAGTGAAATAATATTTGATCCAAGTGAAATTGAATATTTTATCATTCCGATTCTTCACATTTTGTGTCTTTGTCTGTTGGTTGGTTGGTCGGTTGCAAGAAAAATGTCACGATTTTAACATTAAAAATATAATAAATATTTGTATAATTTATGAGATTACGATTGGCCAATCATAATCTCACATTGCCCACCATAATCTTTCATTGCCTATCATAATCTTTCATTTTCCACCTTAATCTCTCATTGCCCACCAGAATCTCTCATTGTCCACCATAATCTTTCATTGCTCACCATAATCTTTCATTGCCCACCATAATCTTTCATTGCCCACCCGAATCTTTCATTGCCCACCCGAATCTTTCATTGCCCACCCGAATCTTTCATTGCCCACCATAATCTTTCATTGCCCACCATAATCTTTCATTGCCCACCATGATCTTTCATTGCCCACCATAATCTTTCATTGCCCACCATAATCTTTCACTGCCAACCATAATCTTTCATCGCCCACCATAATCTTTCATTGCCAACCATAATCTTCCATTGCCCACCATAATCTTCCATTGCCCACTATAATCTTCCATTGCCCACAATAATCTTCCATTGCCCACCATAATCTTTCACTTCTCACCCTAATCTTTCATCGCCCACCCTAATCTTCCATTACCCACCATAATCTTTCATTGCCCATCCTAATCTTTCATCGCCAACCATAATCTTCCATTGCCCACCCTAATCTTTCATCGCTCACCATAATCTTCCATTGCCCACCATAATCTTCCATTGCCCACCATAATCTTTCATTGCCCACCCTAATCTTTCATCGCGCACCCTAATCTTCCATTCCCCACCATAATCTTTCATTGCCCACCATCATCTTTCATTGCCCACCCTAATCTTTCATTGCCCACCCTAATCTTCTATCGCCCACCATAATCTTTCATTACCCATCATAATCTTTCATTACCCATCATAATCTTCCATTCATTGATATTGCCATTCATGTAAATTTTTATCCCTATTTTTTTACACTATTTTTTTACCCAATTTTTTACACAAATTTATTTCACACAATTATTTTTCACACAATTATTTTTCACACAAAATATTTGTGTATATCCCAATATAATTTTTTTATATAGGTTTATTATATTATTTTATAATTTTTTGTTTAATATATACTTTTTATGGTGGGCAATGAAAGATTATGGTGGACAATGAAAGATTAGGGTGGACAATGAAAGATTAGGGTGGGCAATGAAAGATTATGGTGGGCAATGAAAGATTACGGTAGGTAATGAAAGATTACGGTAGGCCATGAGAGATTATGGTAGGCAATGAAAGATTATGGTGGGCAATGAAAGGTTATGGTAGGCGATGAAAGATTAGTGTGGACAATGAAAGATTATGTTGAGCAATGAATGATTATGGTAGGTAATGAAAGATTATGGTAGAAAATGAAAGATTATGGTGGGCAATGAGAGATTCTGGTGGGCAATGAGAGATTCTGGTGGGAAATGAAAGATTATGATGGGAAATGAAAGATTATGGTAGGCAATGAAAGATTATGGTTGGCAATGAAAGATTATGGTGGGCAATGAAAGATTATGGTGGGTAATGAAAGATTATGGTGGTAATGAAAGATTATGGTGGGTAATGAAAGATTATGGTGGAGAATGAAAGATTATAGTGGGCAATAAAAGATTATGGTAGGCAATAAAAGATTTTGGTGGGCATGAAAAATTAGGGTGGACAATGAAAGATTATGGTTGACAATGAAAGATTATGGTGGGCAATGAAAGATTATGGTGGTAATGAAAGATTATGGTAGGCAATGAAAGATTATGGTAGGCAATGAAAGATTATGGTGGGCAATGAAAGATTATGGTGGGTAATGAAAGATTATGGTGGTAATGAAAGATTATGGTGGGTAATGAAAGATTATAGTGGAGAATGAAAGATTATGGTGGAGAGTGAAAGATTATGGTGGAGAGTGAAAGATTATGGTGGAGAATGAAAGATTATAGTGGGCAATGAAAGATTAAGGTGGAAAATGAAAGATTATGGTAGGCAATAAAAGATTATGGTGGGCAATGAAAAATTATGGTGGACAATGAAAGATTATGGTGGGCAATGTGAGATTATGATTGGCCATTCGTAATCTCATAAATTGTACAAATATTTATTACATTTTTAATGTTAAAATCGTGACATTTTTCTTGCAACCGACCAACCAACCAAGAGACAAAGACACAAAATGTGAAGTATCGGAATGATAAAATATTCAATTTCACTTGGATCAAATATTATTTCACTGGGATCAAATATTATTTCACTTGGATTAAATTCAATTTCAAAAGGATCAAATTCAATTTCATAAGGATCAATTTCAATTTCGAAAGGATCAAATTCAATTTCATAAGGATCAATTTCAATTTCACTTGGATCAAATTGAAATTCACTTGGATCAACTAGAACTGTAAATGGTATAGAGATGGTATGACCAGAAGTCTGGATCTCCGAAAAAGATTTGAGCCTCGTTTTTTTGATGCCTCTTATCTCGGGCTGCGGTCGTACGTGATGATGTCGGAGGCTTGAGCCTTGAAGTCTTATGTGGTGTCGTTGAAATTTACTCTGAATGTTATGTATAGAATTCCATAAGGTCAATACTATTCTCCCACAAATTTTAGCGCTCCCATAAAAACTCCCACAAGAGCTTATTTCTCCCATAAATTTGTGGGAGACTTGTATCCTCTAGAGTCTAGACTAGATATAATCTATAATTACTGTGCCTGTCCATATATTCTGATATACCTTTCCTATCTTTAAATTATAGACACAATTTTATTCCTATGATAGGGGAGGCACTCAATAAAACAATAGAGATATAACTCTAAAAGACTGTACTTCAATACACTATTACTACACAAGATCATAACTGTATGACCACAGAGTAGTTGATAACTGTTCATCTTGTTCATAACTATGTAAGGTGGGGACTCTAGCTTCCTGTAAACTAACTCGTTCATTCTACAATGCTTACATTTATAGCAACGTACTAATGACGAACATTAACCATGACATCACATATCTCCCCTCCCCCTCTTAACTTAATAGAAAATGATTGTTAACATTTTATTTCAAAACTTCATTTGAATTCAATTAAACAAAGCTAACATATAAAAGATTCAATCCCATTTTAATCAATCCTAAACTTTAAATCATTAAAACTCTAGTTAAAGATTTCTAAAAAAAATCGAAAACATCAAACCCATAACTGCTAAATTTTTTGAACAACTTAAACATTTATAAATGGTTTAATTCCATTTAAATTTATTCCTTTTTCCCCTCTCTTATTTCTGAATGTTGATATTAAATAGAGCCTTCAGGAATCCAAAAACAATTTATACTATAAAAAAATTGAATTCAAACTTTCCTAATTTTCAAAACTTATATTTAACATAAAAAAAATATATGAATGCATATCAGAACTGAACTTAACATATTAAGACTATAAATAAATAAAAAAAAATCATAGCAATATATAAAATTTCCTATTTTTATTTCAATTCTGTGACGTCTTATTTTAATTTCACATATACTTTTTTTTATTTAAGGTGCGAAAGATTGTAAAAGCTACGAGTAATTTCTATGTGGGGCTTGATAAAAATTTGTTTTACAAAAAAGTCTTAAATTCTGACTTGATTTCTCGGGTAGCTCAAGCATTTTTAAAGCTTGAAATTTCTCTATGTATGTTTTACATCAATATTCTGTTTTCAAAAAAAACTAAATTACGTAAAAATCACAGCTGTTAGGGAAGAAATTTATTAATCTTAAATTGATGATTGAATTTTTGTTTGTGTTGTACTGGAAAGCAGCAATAACAAAACATTTCTATAGTATTTTCAAACAACCGCAAAATGCGATTCAATTTGGAGTACTCTTGACATGTGAAACTGCCTAATAATTCTACAAATCTGTCATTTGAACAGGGGATGATGTTCAATGAATTTGGGAAATGTGAAGTGTTGGAGTTATCGGTGTTAGTAGTACTTTGGGTAGGGTTTTGTTTGCGAAACTCTTTTTATATTAAGTTTCCTTTTGAAGTTCTTTCCTATAATGCAATAGTCATAAAGGTTTTAGCTATATCTATTCTAACAATTTTCGTACTTCCTCTCCTCTAAGGTACCTTGTATTAATTTGTTAAAAGCTTTATTTATAGTATGTAGCTCTACTAAACTTTCCTTACTATTCATTCTTTGTACTTCCTTCTCTTCTGCAGTCCCTTGCAATTAGATTGCTATTATCTTTTGTTATAGTTTTGTACCGATGTTTAAATCTTTCTTCATTTACTCTCTTCTTTGCTTAGTCACTTCTTATAAATCACATTCATGAAAGTAATCTTATTCCGTTGTACGCCACATTGTTCGAACAATTAAAACCCTTCATAAGTTAGTTTGGCGGAATCGTTGTTCGTGTGTGTGCGATGAACTATCACACCTGTTTTGGTTTCGTTAAGGGGATGGTTTCCGGTATTTAGGATGTACCAATAATACTTGTCCGATTGAGCTGAGATTTTAACATAAGGTGTAAAGTGAAAAGAAATCATATGCTCTCTTTTTGAGATTTTTTCATTTTCGGGCCCCCCTCCCCCGTGGGGGTCGAAAAACCTTCTTTTTCGACCCCCCCCCCGGGAAACTATAGAACGGCTTGGGGGTTGGTGCTACAGAAAAATTTATTGAAGCTAATATGTTCTCTACTACTACCCTAAGGTCGTGGTGCAGCTTTTTTTTTGAATTTCTATCTGAAAAAATTTTAATTTGAATTTTAAAAAAAATTGTCATATTTTTTTTTTGTTTTTGTTTTTCAAAAAAAATTAAGTTTATAGAAAAAGTTATAGGAAAAGGGCTTCACCACGACCTTAGGAATTTCGGTCTGAACATATTAGCTCTTATACATTATTCTGTAGCACCAACCCCCAAAAAGTTCTATACTTTTGAACGTGGAGAATTTGAGAAAAAATGGTACTGAGATAATGGAGGAAGAAAAATATTTTTCAATAAATTTTTTAAATTTAAAAAAAAACTATATGCTTTTCGTCCCAGCCAAGAAGACTCATCAGGTCGCTTCGGGGGTCAACCCAGGCAGCGACGAAGCCTTCAACCATAAATGGGAGGCAAAAAAACAACACAGAAAGAACACAAAAACAACAAACGACCTCAAAACAACCTCAAAACTCTCCAGGGGCGTATGCTGGATCAGCAGTCGCAACTGAAGATCTCTTACGCTTACGTCTGGGAGTATCAATCAGTGCTGGTCGAAGCAACTGAATACGATTCATAACTGTTTGAGGGGGAGGACGCATCTTCACCAACAAAGAGCCCAGAACACTTCCAAAATTGTGATTGAGCGCAGAATAGATTGCTGCAAACACAGCTCTATCTTTACTGCAGAACTTGACCGTCAAACACAGGTGCCACAATTTAGCAACAGATTCCTTCTTCAACTTCCTCAACCTAGTACCAAGCCGTTTACAGACGTGGTTTACGCATTCTTCCTTTAGTACGGGCGTGTCATAAGGACCGGAGCCACCATTCAATGCTCGAAGAGCATTGAAGGCAGATGAGTCACCATCACCCACAAAAGTCAAATAGCGTAAACCAAGTCTTTCAGAACGTGACCAAAGTATTACAGCCGCAGCGGATTCCATTGCCCCTGCTTTGCCATCGAAATTTATCGTGCAACCATTGTGAGTTTCTTTCCAAATTTCAAATTCCTCTTGTGAGGAGGAATTTTTCTTTTTAGTACATGCCTCACAATAGTTGCACAATACAACAAAATCTACAACAGATCCTAAATGACAATCCATCACAAATGCCGCAGCAATATGTGACTTATAACCGCGAGTCATCCAAGTTCCATCAAAGCTAACATCAATATCTAGCATTCCTGTAGTAGCATTGGGTAAACGATTCAATTCCTTACCATAGTAATCAACTAAACCTTTCACAGCAATGCTATCAGGACCTAACATCTGTTCGCGATATAGATTCATCTGGCCATATATATATTTGGTAACAGCATAATAAACCGGTTTACCCATAGTATGCATGTGCATGTTATTTCCTGATTTCAATATACCTGCATACCCTGTGGCGTTGATAACTGATGTATAAACAGTGGCAATAGTAGCATATGTGTACTTCGATGGTTGCCCATCTAGGGTCACAATTGCACTATCCCCTGAGACAGTTTCCGCAACGTCACAAAGACTGCAAGTGAATTCAATAGAAGAATCAACATATACAGTCACAATTCTACCAGTTTTTATACCATTACAAATATCACATACTTCAGTTACTTTAGCTAACAGATTCTCCACGACCGCTGAACTTATTACAATATAAGGGTTGGATACCCCTGCTTTTGGTTGCTCAGATGCAAAAACAGAGACTCGACGCCCAAATGTAGTAGGTTGAGGGGAGGGGGGGGGGGAGGGGTCTATAGCTATTGCATCAGCTATATCGCAAACAGGTGTTACTTTACGTTTGAAATTACGACGTTTAGGCGGCATAATTACTTACGTGAGCAGGGCAAAGAACAACAAGACAAAAGAATAGCTATCACAATACTGATCCACGTATAGAAAGGTACCACACACACTTTGCTAATACACAGTATACACAGAACAATTTCAAAACATCTGCACTCAAGAGCGTCAGAGTTATAACTGAAGAGCAAAACGAGCGCGCACAGAGATTGTTAGTGGGTGAAACCCACTCTCTATAAGAGAATAACTCCCTAACCCCCAAACTGAGAAGCGCGTTTGACACACGTACAAACGTACTAGGTGAATGGAATTTTTTATGAGTTTTCTTTGATAGATTTGCAGGGTAACTAAATTAAAAAAAAAAAAAACGAAAAAAATGGAAAATACCGGAAACCATTCCCTTAATACCTCTGTGAACTTAGGAACGAAGTATTTCCCGTAACTTTGTGAATTGTTCACACATACCTATCTACATCCATATGTTACAGAATATTCGATAATTTGCTCATATCTCTCAACAACTAAATTTCATTCTCTACGCCAAATTACCTGTAGTGAGTATTGATTCTTACTAAATGAACTATTTTGTTCATTTTTTCTGATTAATTAGAATCATTGCATTTGTTGTTCGAAGAACTTTTTTGTATCTTTCTCAGATTACTAAGTAAAACTCAGACCATAGCGCTGTTTCATTTCGGAGAAGCAATTCCGAAACAGGTGTTATTATCTTTGTCATAAGTTAAATTGCCTCTTTCTATTTCTAAAAAATGATTCTCTGTTACGTGATGAGAGATATATTATGGAATCAGTTTTATTCTTTACTTTTTACTCTTATTTTAATGCAGGGATAAACTGTTTTTAATTTAAGTTTACCGACCAGGGGGGACACTGGTGTCTTCTTTAAAATTCGGTTACTATTATTAGTAATAAAAATTTTATATATTGATTTAGGTAATTTACATAAATCTTTATGTAACAATATAATTATAAAAAAACTAACTATAAAATGTAAAAAAAAATAACTATTCATACATTTAATATTAATTTGTAATCATATTATTTGAATGTCAAGAGAGGTCGCTGCATTTTCGAAGTGTTCGGATTGGTTCACTGAATCGTTACTCGGTATTACCGATATCTGGTGTACCTCTTGAATTAAAACTAAAAGTGCATGGCACAAAAATTTCAAGGTGGTATACGGTTCATGATGCCATCTGGAATATCTCTATAGTGTAAGCGGCTTTCTCTTGACTGAATTGTATTTATGTTCTTTGTAGAATCCCCAAAAGCTTATTGCTGTCATTCTGACGTAATTAGATGTCTTAACCCTAACTCCTGTGTCTTGGCAGCTCTTCTGAATGTAGTGTTTGAATATTTATTTGTGTACAAGTTCCTTGAGTATAAGCTGTGAATATTTTAATATCTGAGCCTCCGCCATGTTAATTAATTAGTAACCTTTCTATTCTAGGTCTACTTCAATAAAAGCAGCTTCAATTCACTTATTATGTTATCTTTTACTTTCCTTATTAAAAACCTAACTTAGTAGTACCTGAAGAAAGATTATCTTCGGTTTAAAACTAGCTACTCTCATAACTTAAAAACTAACATAAATTTAATTCTTGAATTTTTTTTGGCTCGGGTATTTTGGATATTCGTGGCTCCCAAGGGTAAAGGTCTTTAAGAGATGGCCGAAGCTAAAATTAAAGAACTCGTTACTAAACGAGCTGTCGTCAAAAGACTAATAACTTTAGCGTTCAAGAAGGCTGATAGTGGCAATCTTTATTTTATTATTCTTAGTTCTAGTATTGAAGGCTATTTAGCGGAAATCAAATTATTTGATGATCAAATAAATGAACTTTTTCTTAATGTTTCTGATTTTGATTCGGAGCTTAACGGTGAAACTGTTAAAGAATTTGAATCTCAGACAGAGTATCATTTGGTGTTAAATCTAAATTACTTTTGTTAAAAACCCTGTAAATAATCACTTTACCACTGGTTCTGGGGCTACAAATTGTGACCTCAAATTACCAGAGTTAAAATGTGATACCTTTTCAGGTGAAGGTAACACACAGTTAGAATTTCATTCATTTATTTCTCAATTTAATAATGTAGTAGGTAGAAGAGTTAATTTGTGTGACGCTGCAAAGCTCACCTATTTAAAAAGTTACTTTAAAGGATATGCTGGTAAACTTCTTCAGCATCTTCAAATTTCTGATGAGAATTACAATAAAGCTTTGGAGCTTTTAAATTTAGAATTTTTTGATAAGGATTCGATCATTAATGATTTGATATTAAAATTTCTAAACCTTAAACCTAAATTCGATTATGATTACTAAGAGGTAAATGATGTGCATTGCATATTAAGTGATTTGAAGCGTTACAATGTGGACTTAATTGATAATGATAGCGAGAACTACTTAGTGTCCCACATATTTTTTAATGAGCTTCCTAACGTTTTCAAGAAAGAATTAGTTAGGAAAATAGGAAATAACTATCCTATATTAAATGATATTTTGGATGATTAATTGATTATGCTGAGATTGTTAAAACTATTAATCTAAACCAAAGCTAAACTTCTGATGTAGGGAATCTTAGAAAATCTGTTGACAATGCTCCACGCATTTCTAATTCTAAACCTATATTTAGAACTAGTTTTACAGGTGAAGGTACAACTGAAAGAGTCAAGAATTGTAAGTTTTGCAACTTAGTCTAAGTGGGCGATAGGAAAGCCAGATGTGTGGAGCTTGGTTTGTGTACCAAATGTTCTAGTTCTAAGTATGTCAGTTCTGATTGTCGTAACCTTGATTTCAATTGTTATCTCTGCAAAGAATATGATCATATTTCTGCATTGTGCCCTAAAATCAATTCTAGAGTGAACACTAATTTTTGTATTAATTCTTCTAGTGATACAGGTAAGACGTACATTTTACCTACTATGTAAGATGTAGAGTAAGTAAGAGTAAGAGTAAGCAAGATGTAAGATGTCTTATTGATACATGAAGTCAACGTTCTTACCTTTCTAAGAAAATTCATGATCGAATTGGAGCAAAATCAACTAACAAAACTAAAATGCTTGTGAATAGAGACTGCTTTAAATGTAAATTTTGATGGAAATTCTGAATATACCTTGCCATTTTTGATAATGATAATGTCGATTTGACTTACCAAATTGATGGGTTAGTAACCGCTTATGGTAATATAAGTAGAAATTAGGAATTGGTCGATAATTTAAATTCAGATGTTGTCCATTTAGAGGGATTGTTGGGAATAGATGCCATTCAGCATTTTGAACTCTATAAAATTGTCCCTTGTCTTAATGGTAGCGCTGTTCAACTAGCTAACGGTATTGTGCCGATTGGCCATGTAGATTCATTTTTGACTGAAACTTAACTCTTTGATAAGTACAGTACTAATAATGATGAAACTGAGAATTCTTTGATAAGTAGCTCTATGATAAATTTTGTTCTCAATCCTATGAAGACTAGGTTCTATGCTGTTGGATCATTCATTAGCGATAGCTTGGTTGATGATAGACTTGATGATTTGTTCAAAGTAGAGTCTTTGGGGAGGGAAAATGAAGGAAGCGGAAAGTTATACTTGTTAAGTTTTCAGAAAAAAATTATCTAACTTTTCAAAATGGTTTCATTTTAATTTCTTTTACTATGCAATATTGAAGATTTCATAAAAGCTATCTTGGAACTGAATCGAACTGTAGATACGTTCTCTAGGTTCTAAACTCCAGCAATCGATTAAAGTATTTATCAATAGCCTCTTCTCCTTTCTACCACGTTAAAATATTAATATTGCCAATACTACTCGTTATGGAAGATGGAGCTATAGGGATATGCTGTTCAATGCAAGGTTTTAGATATATCTTACAAGTTTAACTATTACACAGTTTATGCAAATGAATGTGTTATTAAGCAATGAATATACGAGCTAATTTTAGAACTTAGTAGAAATCTATTTGGCAATGCATCGCTAGCCTTGGTGTGGCTTCACCTATACCCATAGTATATATTCTACTACTTATCTTTTTTTTTCGTTATAGAATATATTAAAATATTTGAACAAAAGCCAATTTAACCAAATCAGCCCGTTTATTAATCGGAGATATTATAGACATTGCATAATGAACTAACTATTGATATTAAAAATTGAACTAAGGTAAATACGCAACATCTGATGTGACACAGCAGCCGATAGCTAATTACAAAAAGATGCTCTATAATAGATATGAAGTTTGGACATCTATAGTCGAACATTGAGCATCTTTTCATACTAGCTATCAGCTACTGTGTCATATTGGCTATTGTGTATTATTTACCTTAGTTCTTGCCCATCAAAAAATTTAATTTCAAATTATTCATACTCTCTTAGATACGACTGATGCAAATAATAATTCATTGATGGTAGTTCTGGTCTTACTAACTGATAGGTTGGCAGACGTTTCGTAGACAAATTTTCGTAAATGGGATATTAAAAATTTCTAATGTTACAAAACATGTACTTTAACAGAATAATGTATCAAACGATCAAATTACAAAATAGAACAATAGTAAGGAGAATATATTAATTTTATATCGTTTTTCTACTTTAATACTAAACCAGAACTACTCGATAATACAAAATTATTTTAAAGTAATTTGAAAAATTGTATATGCAAGACAAATTATATCTTAATAGATAATGAAATTGACTTTGACCTGAAATAGAAATTAATTGTTATCAAATCATATATTGATAATTAATATAAATACATCAAATAATACCATATTAAGTTCTACATGTAAATATAAATCCTAGCTCATTTTAAATATAATTTAGTAATTTACTATACCTGAACATTATGGGCACTGATGTCAGAAATACCAGGCTTGGATTTCAGTTTGCGAAGTGATTTCTGAATGGTCTTTGCAGCTGGTAAAGGTAAAATAGTCCTCAGGAATTTGTTACCATGGTTACTTGTACCAACTAGTAAACTAGAAGCCAATCCTTTTTGAGTTGATGAATATCTCATCCCTTTGCTCTTCCCTCTTAGTCTCATCAATTTCATCTTAAAGAGTTCTGTTATGTGGGAGCCCAATACTTTTCCATAAAAGGCACAAAAATCATCGACGTTCAACCTTCTGAACAATCTAGTTTTTCTAGATTTAGTGGGATTAATTTTCCTTCGAGGAATAGACCTATGTCTCATTACAGACCTTAGTCTCCTTTCAATCTACACTGGAGTAGTGTTGGCCTTCCTTTGAAACAATTTTCTCATGCAAGAAATTCCAATCTAATCTATAGTAGCATTAACCTGTAAATATAAATATAAATAATAGTTAAGCATATATTATTTTAAGACTGTGAGCAAATGGATTGACTAAAAACAAATTTGAAACTAGCTACAAATTAATTCCAATTGTGATGTAAATCACTTGCATCACTATTGGAGACTTCAATAACAGATATTTCTTCCGTCTGAATCTCGCTATCATTGAAGGGAAATTCTTCCGGAGATGAAATTAGAAGATGAAATGGTTGTAGAAAGTGATGACCTTGGATGAGATGACGGGCCAGGATCCTGTTCAAGAAACAAAAGTCAAACATATAGAATGAAAGTTAATGGAATCTGAAATGATTCAATAAAAAGATATTGGAAGCATGAAGTACTGATAAGTTGAGAATCAGGCTCTCCAAAATCTTAATCAACTGCATCTTCTTAAAAATAAATAGAAGAGCTTATAAAATAATATTTGAACCAGACTATATAAATTTCACATACCATTACAGATAAAAATGAACTATCTATCAAGCTGGTAAATAGAACTGCAAAATTCTATAACCTTGCTACAATTTGAAACAAACATGTAATAGTATTTTGATGAATAAATATTAGATGTTTCTTTTATGTTGCAGGATAGCATGTTAATAATCAATAATACAACTTGTAAATAGTGAAAATGAATTTAAAGAGAAAATATTTTTTAGACAACAAAATTGAATTTTACATCCAATACTAGTTGCACTCGATTGTAAATTTGACTGACATCTCATTTTAATTGTTTTTCTTGGAAATAAATAGTCCAGTGGTGTCAGTGGTCATTTGTAATTTATTTTTATAGTAGTAAAACTATCATTAATTTCAAGAGTCTAAATTATGGAAATATAGGCAAAAACTATTAAGCAGAATCACATAATCTAGACGTAGCTTCAAGAATATGTCCATTTTGAGATTTTCATCATTATATTTCACAAATTTGGACATGAACACAGGCAGAAAATAGAAAAAGATTGAATATATCAATTGGAAAATATAATAACCAAATGACAAAAACAATTACAGTTTTTCAACTTATTTCGTCCCTCAAAAGTCGCCAATATTATAATATATTGGCAACTTAGTACATATTTTGAAACATGGTATTACTATTACATCAATAGACAATAGGTATCATGAGCTAACTATTAAATTTATCATCACATAAAAAATGATTACCTATAGCTGCCAGTCTGAAAAAATGTCTCCTTAGGCTTGGAGCCAGAAGTCCCAGGATTTTTTGCCAAAATTAAGGTTTGGGTGCAGCAAATAACATTGGAAAATAGGAATTAAATAGAAATCAAAAAGAGAGTGTGAAACATTCTGAACCGAAATTACATTAAAATGTTGCATACCTACCAAAAGAAGTACAGTGCACATTATAATTTATTAATTTGAATTTTTACGAGTGTTTTGAAACTAGGTTACCTAGGTATGATGTGAATTAGGTACTGCATTCATATGTAGTTCTCACACCCACATTCGGGTGTCACAGGTCCAGTTTGCCTCTAACTTTTTAATTTGGGAAGATATGACCGTACCATGTATCTACCATCGTACTTAAATCTATTATTCAGTTCTCCTTCACTAACTAGCTAATTACCGTTCTATGTGGCTACCTTGTAGTTAGCACCTACTTAACAGTTCAATATGTTATCAACTACCTAACTTTTGGGTAAGTTCTGAGTTATCAATCGGTTTCACATTTTCGATCATAAAAAGTAGCGAGGCTACATATGGTAAGCATAGATGAATATTTCTATTTGTATCTACGATAGTCACTAGCCGCAGGTACTTATGAGGTACGTGGTACCTATTATGGATACTAATTAAGCTTAAGAGTTTAGTGATTAATTTTAGGTTGGAAAGCTATTTAGGCTTAGTTTGATTAGTCTATGAAAATAATTAGTGACCGACTCAGAATAGAATATGTTTGAGAAATTGAAAGTACCTAGGTCAGTTATATTGGCTTAAAGCCTATTAATTGCCTTTAAATTCTGAATTAACACCTATGCACAGTGTTACTATGCTAATTTTAGTTATATATCTTTCAAAAATGAGTAAAATTAATTTCTTGAAATAAAAAATACAACAAAATTTGACTAAAAATATTTTACCCTGCGTCAATTAAAAAAAACACAAATTTTCTTTATAAGCAGCTTCCAAATTTCACAAACTATGTATTTCTAAATATTTGAATTTACACTGAGTGACTGAGACTCTGAATGAGAGTTTGTGTGCAAATTCAGAGAACAGGAGACAAAAAGAGGATTTCTTGGAGAAAGGTTTACCAGATTCAGTAGTCTGAACAAAGTTAAAAGTAATATTCCACTACTTGATCAGCTGATATTACACTGTGTAGGTATATTTATTTTCGAAAGAACACTATCTCAGCTTACATCTCATCTCTGAAATCATTGTCATATATTATCTAATCTGATAACAATTTGGAATTTCCACTCATTCCTAAATAATAAAACATTGCCTTTATTGCCATTTGTCAGGCAAGTTTACGATAATAATTTTGAGCTGTTCAATTGCACATAGCAAGAACTATGTAATATCCTCCTGTGTTACAAGTAAATCCTACGCTTCACTTGAAACTGTGGAATTGAGTACATTAGAATGTACCTGATTAGCGAGCTGTGTCATTCATTGTGCTGCTCTGCCAGACTATAGGGACTGGTAAAGTACTCTCCTAAAAACACTCTATTTTGCCTTATGTTCCAGCTAAATACATGTTAATATAGGAGAAAATTTGGGATAGTCCCTTTCTTCGTATAATGCTACAATGTTATTTTGTAAAAATTGATATTAATTTTATCAGGTTGGGTAAATTTAATCTACTATGGAGAGAGCTATATAGTATTATAATACATACTATTATACTTTTGAGTTATTGATAGAATCTTTTTTAGAAAACTGTTGCTGGATAATGGAATATGTATTTATTGAGAAGAAAACTTTAAATTGAACAGAGTAATGGTGCGGACTATTTACATAACTAATGAAATAATTTTTACCTAATTAAATAAATTATTTTACATAATTAATGAAACTGGGCCTTACTATCTAACAAATAATTTAAAAGTATGAATAAAAGTGCATCTGATGTCTCTAGCCCTTAACCGACCCAATGAAGAAATGAAGTTTAATTTGAATTTTCGATTACTAATATCTATACAAAATCTATTTCTAAGACAATTTTATTCGTGCGCATTTTTCCTTTTTTTTTTGTATTTTTCATGGAAATTTGATAAATTGAAGTGATCTATATGGCACATACCGCCCGGTTCCCCTAAAAGGACAAGACTTGTAATCATATATGATCACTTGGCCGGATAGTGAACTTCGAAAAATTGATTATAATGAAAAAAAAATTGTAAGTTAGATACATATCCTTTTATTTAGTGCAAAAATTCAAAAACAAAATATGACTATACTAAAAAATAATTCTCCATATAAATTGAAACAATAATGAAAAAAAATTGTAAATGATTAAAAAATAACAATTTATTTAAAAAATCCAGTACATGTGTCATCTCACGGCATTAGTAGACAGTTTAGACATTCTAAATTAGTCACTCTTATGTCAAAGAACAGAAAAATGATAGTGTTGTGTATTCAATTTTTTTTAGTGAAACTCGTGATAGTTATAGAAGCAATTTAATACACAAACAATTGAAGCAATTTAATACACAAACAATTGAAGCAATTTGATACACAAACAATTGAAGCAATTTAATACACAATTTAATACACATTCAAACACAAATGTACATTGCAGATTGAACAGGCAAGGTTTGATTGCGCGTTATTTTTTCACTCCAATCACCCTCTTTCACTTATTTTTCTATCTCTCTCTGTTTTATCATATCTTTATCCAAAGCCTTTTCCTTTCTCTCTTTATCTCCACTCTCATTCATCCTAATGCTCTTCACTATCTCTCTGTACTTCACCTTCGCCACCTCTTATATAGCTTCAATGTCTCTTCTCTGTATTACCCCCAATCTGTTCCCAAACCTCTTCATCAGTTTCTTAAGTGCTACTTTTTTCTTCATCTTCCATCTCACTATGATGGCCAGGTGATTGATTACTTTTATTCATACTCCTTTCAACTGTCATTATGACATGACCACTGTCATGTTCAGAGCAATGCCATGTCCTTCTTGTTTTCAACTTCTCAAAATATGGGTTACTTGCCACTCTTCTCACGTTAAGCATCATTCACTCCACCAGCCAATCGCGTCCTCGTAAACATGCGTTTTGCAAAGCGGGTGGTTCATGTTGAACCCTTCACAGCACTCTTATCTATCCACTTCTTCTCCCCTTTGGGTGGTACATAGATGCTAACTAGTCCCTTCTCTCTCTTCCTGCTTGTTGTGTTACTGTGTTACTTTCCTCACTTCTCCATACCCTTTCATCATTGATATTCTGTCTCTCTCTTCCAGCTTCGTCTTGAAAACCATTACCACCTCAAACTTATCCACCATCAGCACTCTAAGCTCATCTTCCTTGCTAGAGAGTGACCGCGGAAAACCATTCCAAAGGCCCCTCTCTCCGTTCTTCCTTCCATTATTCCTTCATCTGCTTCTCTCCTTGGTCTACTTCCTCATCACAGCTCCTTCACTTCCAATGTTCTCTCCTTCCTCCTCTACCCTGCGCTTTCTGGTGATTGAATTTGCTTCCTTCTGGCAGTACAGTGGTCTTCCTTCTCTAGTGAGATTCCGTCGGCAATATTGGTACTTCTTGTTCTCCACTCTCCATCTTTCGCTACTTTGATAAATTATCAGGCTAGTGCATGCTTTGTGACTCTTCACCCTTAATGCACCTCCTTGTTTTTTATTTACAGCACAATATGCACAACTAACCCCTTTTTCTCTCTTCACAACACATCGAAAGCTATCCTCTCTTACTTCCCCCAGCCACCTCACACAGATTTCGCTTTTGTTTCACTCAATGATACAGCCTTTTACTTGCTTCATGCGACTTAATGATGATGGAGAAATTGATATTAATGATTGTATATCAATTATAAGACAGAGTAGGGGTAAAAGTTGATCTAATTCATGACTCAACCCTAAACTGTGTGATTATTTGATCATATATACAAATTTTCTTGAACTTTTAAGTAGTGTTCATTACGAGAAATATGCTATGATACTTTCATCATAGTTTTTGCATTTAACCAGGTATATTATTCAACATTTTATGCTATTATTATATAAAATTAAAAAAATATCAAAACAATAAAGTCATCACTATTCGACCCAAGTGATCATATATGATCACTTATCATATACGATGAATCGGTCAAGTGATCATATATGATCAACTCAATTTTTCAATGGCAGTTTTTCAATAACTATAGATATCTCATAGGTATAGTTACTAATTTTTGTGGTATGGGATATGATAAAAGATATTTCACAGGGAGAAAAACACTCACATTCATTTTGGAGCTCCTACACATTGAGTGAATCAGAGAAAATACACGCTACACTACCAATTTTGATGTGCGGTTGCCAGTGTAAATTCAAGTCCACCCCATCCGATCCCTGTGTCATTTAAAACGAATTGTGAAGTATCCCTGAATACTTTTATTGGTTAGATGTGTGTGTCCGACTTGTGAACAACATACACTGAGTGCTGTGCCGTTTTCAATAGTGATAATTTAAGTGATCATATATGATCACTTGCCCGGTAAAAGGTTAAAGTCTACAGACACTAAATAATGGTTTTCAAAATCTCATTGTCCAAATAATTGATCTTCAAAATCTCCAGTATCTATTATAATCATTGAACCAACTAAGTAGAAGACAACATAAAGAGATGATTCGACCTTGAAATATAATAGTTAAATGAACTGTCCCATTGTTCACCAGCGCTGGTGAGCAATGGGACAAAAAAAATTATTTCTAGTAAACGGAAAATGGGATGGTATTCTAGTTAGTTTCATTCAATACTACATAAATGTTTTTCTTTTTCATATTTTACTTATAAAGAATGAAATATCCATTTTTTTCATCCCATTGTTCACCATCTTCTCCTAAGCAATGCAAAAGCACGATCAACTTTATTTGAAAGACAAACTGAAGGGGGGAGCTATGTCAGGATCTTATGAGATTACCCTGTAGTTTAGTTATGTAAATTGCGTGTGATAGCCTCACTCGAATGAGTACTGAGTAGAGATAGGCTATACAGAGACCTAAAATATGAAAATAAATAGTACCAACGTAAGTAATTTATGGCAAATGTTCCTTATGCCTATATCGTTCTACGTCAATGTACATATGATCAAAATATTTTAAATAAATGTACCTAAGATCTACAAACATAAGATAAAGATTACTGTGAACTAATTGCTTTAAATAAACATGCCATTCCGTATAAAGCTGCAAGATAAACTAAATTTATATATAATCTTAATAATAAAAACAGTACCTAGATAACGATAAAATAGAAAAATAGTATTAATCACTAATAATCTACCGTAAATGAGAAAATAACGTGCAAGTTTTATTTCAAATAGTACCAAGCTATAATAAGCTCATCGAAAATGTGATTTGAAAGTAAATACTTAAATTAAGTTGGACTTTGATCAATTCATTCAATATAAATAAACTTTAGCTCAAAAGTATTTACATCAATTGTGACTGAGTTCGAAATGCCTAAGAAAAGTCGACCACATCGATAAAATTTTAAATAAAACGTTTCCTCCGAAAATAATTTTATAGTAAATTATTTCAACATATAAGAATTTAAAATAAAAAGATTTGACTCATAAAATTTTAAAATAAAATGTTCTCTAGTCAAATTATTATTTTATAATTAGTCCTGACATCGAAATTATTAATAAAAAGGTTTTTTTGAACTATCAGAATAAGTTAAATATGATTTCAAACTTATAGTCAAAGCAAAAATAAGTTAATCATCAAAAGATTTAAAAAAAATGTTACGAACTCATAACTTTATAAAATAAGTGTCCATTGGGCGTAATATCTTATCGAAAGTAGTATCTGTGAAAATGTTCCCAAGGTAAGTAGTCTTTCATTACACTAGATTTAAAAAAAACAGGAAGAACGTAAACGTGACTCCAAGCTATAGCTATAAAGTCAGATGATTTAAAGTAAAAGCCAATCAGCGATCGTCCCCTCTCCATCCCCACACCTAAAGAGGCGGAGATACTGACTCAGTCTGAGTGTAACTCCGCCTTGCTGTCTTCAGTGAAATTCGAGAGGTCGTGGTGGGTTGTTCACTATTTCTTGCGCACAAATGTTTTGTTCTGTAGCCTGTAGGTGAAATAGTTTTCAGTGTTGAAACAGACCCATTGCATAATATTACTATCTAATTATATCGGTACTTGATGCTGGAGATACAAAAGCGCTACCTACACACATGCATTTCATTTCCTGTACGAAATGTGAACTATCCCAAAGAAGAAGTTTGGCCATTTCCATAGACTTGAAATGCCGAAAGTTAAAATCCCTTTCAAATTAGTTTTATGTAGTATCAATTTAAATATAGAGACGAGTAATTTGTTTGTAGCTTAGTTACTTTCTACAAAAAAGCAATAATGAGATATTAACAGATTATTGTCCACGGACAGGTGTGAGCAAGCCTTTATCTTTATCCTTCACCACACTTATTTCAGCTTACCTAATCATTTTCTAACATAATCCTGTAAATATAGATTTATGGAGCTAACCAAATTCAAAATATTAAAAAATAATTATATTGCGAAACTGTGATACTGAGAGTCTCACAATATTCATTTTTTATACTTATTAGCCCTACAAACAACAATCTGTCTATTCGATGGAAAAATCCATCGATTCGATATCCAAGCAATCTAATCGATATACGTTGTTTATAGGGAGGCTTTATTCATTTGAGAGGACTTTTATAGTACCTTATAAATGTAGGGTTGTGACAATATGCAATTAAAATCGTAGATTATGAAAGTATTATAGACGAAGAGAACTAAAGTGTATTTGGATGGTTCTACAGCAGCGGTATATAGGTAGTATTCTATACCATTTGAAACGTATATTGTTACAACCCTACTTATAAGACATATAATTCTAGGTTTATATCAAATTGTTACTAAAAATTGAATACAAATCCTTTAATATCTATAGAGTACAATCACTAGTCATATAATTTCATGGGTACATACTACCGATGTTTAAAGCTTTATATTCAGAAAATAGGCTAAATCTGATTGAATTGAAATTTGAATCCAATTCTTATGCCATACGAGTTGAATAAACGTTATCAAGAATTTTTCATAATTTTGTAACTGTTTAGGTACTATCAAGAAAAATATGTCGTAGTCCTGAGTCTGACTATCAAACACTAGAGAAGGAAAGACAGGGATATCAAACACTAGAGAAGGAAAGACAGGGATTGGAGATTGAAAAAAAAAGTATTATTATAAGGTGAATGAAGAGTAAACTATGAAAAAAATTGTGTCTGGAGTGGAGAATGCAATAATAGTAGTAGAATCATAAGAAAACAAAAGAGGTGATAGATCCAAGATGTATGAATTTGTCTATTAAAAAAGGTAAATTAAATATAAGACATTTCAATAAGAAATAGTGATTGGGGATGAGCAGAATCAGTTAATGAATTAATTGGAAAGGATAGAAAAATATTGAGGTATAAATATTTTGATGTGAAGAATAACAGGAATGAAAAAAATGTGGAAAAGAGGGATAAATAATATGGAGAAGAGGTGCCATTGTGATAATAATAATTGAATACTGGAGTGAAATAAATCAGAGATATAAGAATAGAGTGACTGAGAAGAGAGGAACATATTAGAAGCAAAGAAGAGAGGGTAAGAATTCAGTGATGTTCGAAAGAAGGTCAGAGAGAGACCGTGGGAAAGAAAGAGTGTATGCTGTATAGTGCTGAATGCAAGTGAAGTAAGACGAGGAGATGGACGAGTGGTTTGAGGTGTGGAGGGTGTGAAGATAGAGGAGTAGACTGTGAGGTTGGATGAATGGACAAGAAATGATATTAAAGCCAATAACAAAGTAAGATTACGACTTTGATCTAATTGGGTGCACGAAAAACTATAAATGCTTAGGGCTAAATAATAGTACAGAATAGTATTTGGATAAATTATGTAATGAAACAACCTTAATTTTTCCGTCCTTTATTGAACATTAATTTAATTTATTGGGGGTTCAATATCTGCTCAGAACATTTGTTGATCAATCGCTGATGTCAAAGGGAAATTAAATACAAGAGACTTGAAGAAGCAGTCAGAATGGGAAGTGGGGAACAAAATCACCTACCACCTTCGATAACAAGCTCATGAATGCACAACAGATACTCCGTGACCAAGTAATGTGGCTGTACTCACTGAGGGAAGAGGAAAATGAAGAGGTTCGGAGCAAGTAAAGATAACGGACCAGAAATTCATCTAGTAAAGGCAACGGACCACTGAAATTTTCAGTTTCTTAAAAAATAATTCATTTTAGTATTTCATAAACATACAACTGTATAAATGATAATATTAATGTTTATACATTAATTTTACATATTTTATGCATTGTAAGAATTAATAAAAATCGTGATCCATTTTAATTTGTTTAGAACGAGTAGTAAAAAGATGGAAAAAATATAATGTGGTATCTATGATTCCAGAATTATATTCTTATTCCAATTATTGGTCAAATATTTAATAATTTAACCAAGTAAAGATAAAGAACCAGAATTTAAGCTAGTAAAGTTAACGTACTGTGGTCCGATATCTTTACTTGCTCCATAATTACTTTTAGTATTTACAGAAATGAATTTAAGTAAAAGTGTAGGGACTTCGGAACAAAAGATCATATACCTATATCAAACACTTGTACCACTGTACCAGTCATAGCAAACCAGTACCAGGCAGTAAAGTGACTCATTGAACAAAGTCACTTTTCCCCAGATCAGATCTTTTCTGTATAGGGCGTAAATAAAAATAAAAAGATATACTTCATGCTTAAAGAACTAATATTATCAATCACTAATAATCACTGTTAATAAGGGCTATGTCACACGAGCGTTTTTGACTCTGAGGAAATTATTGTTAAACCCATTTCATATGTATCCATGTTACAGTCAGTCTGTTTACCCATGGATAAGAGACCTACACAGACAGTCTGCTTAGTAAGCAGACTGTCTGTGTAGGTCTCTTATCCATGGGTAAGCAGACTGACTGTGAAGGTCTCTTATCCATGAGTAAGCAGTGCTTACCCATGGATAAGAGACCTACACAGTCATTCTGCTTACTCATGGATACAGCAAGGCAAAAAGAAGACCAATAAGAAATTGAAGAGAGATACAAAGGATAGCTAAAGAAAAATGGCGCCAAACTAAACAAAACCTAAAATATAGCAAAAAAAAAAGCGTAACTAGAGGTAGCCTCGGTACAATGAGAGGGGGAGGGGGAATCGGCAATAAAGTTTTCATACCTCTAGTCTGATATCCACTCTAAATATAAGTACTCAGAGTGAGACTAAAAAATCAAGAATAACATACTATCAATTAACAAATTTAATTATTGTTGAAATAGGTAAATTAAAAAACATTTATTAGGAATTGGTAGAGCTCTTTAACAAATGGAACATTCGAATTATATTTAGAGAACCGTTGAGATAAATTATTAATTTTAGTGAGATTTTATTACTGATTCAGAACGAAAGGTCATATCGCTGACATCAAAAGAAATCAAGTAGCTACAAGAGACTAGAAAAAGCAGTCAGAAAGGAAAGTGGCTTCATGATAAAGGTGACTACCCAAGTCAGTGACAAAGGTCATGGATAAAGGAAAGATAGTCCGTAGAGGCAGTCACTCGTCAAAAATTGTGACGAAAAATGACAAGCATCGACTGCACTCACGGATGGAAGAGGAAAATGAAGAGGTGATAATAAATGATGCCTAATAGCCTACCTAACAGAAAATCTTAGACCTCGTGGTTGTAGAGCATAATCCAAGCACTATCCTCTAAAACTACTAGTAGCGTGAAAAAATGATAAACATGGTAAAAATGAAGAAGAAAAAAACATAGTCCAAATTACAACAGCTCGGGCACCAAGGGACGCTACCCTTCCGGGGCCGTCTCATCCATTCACCAATAGACAAATAACAATAGACTAATAACAATAGAGAGATAATAGACAGATGACAATAGACTGATGACAATAGACAGATGACAATAGACTAATGACAATAGACTAATGAATTAAATTTAGAAATATGAAGCCATATTATTAGACTACAATGATTGCATCACCATAAACAGCACTAGTTATGTAATCAGCAACTTCTTCTGCTATTCCTCCAACAGTCTGGTGATCTTCTGCTTTTAGCAAATAGTGGATGTTCTCTCTAACAGAATCATTTTTTGTCCATTCAATATTAATACCTGAAATCGAAATAAAAATGAATTAATAAATGATAAATAAAATTACTCAGAGATAGACAAAGCTCAATAACATGTTCAACTAAAACCTGAGACACATATTAAGATAATTAATTGATAATAATTTAAAAAAAATTATATTGCTATAATCTTTAACACATTCAATACAATTTCACTTCAATAGCTAGCTATAACATAAAAAAAACATTCAGGACATAAATTAGTTGAAGGTAATGCAAATGAAAATCACCTGGTAAATTAATGACTTCTGCATCATATGATCATACCATTTTCCATTCTAGTATCTACATAGTTGAATCTTAATTAACATATTTTTCATTCTGATTCGTACAAAAGTAGCAGTATATAAAATGCCATCTTCTATAAATTTATCTTTATACATACTTAATATATAATTATCTGAAAAAGAAACATTTAGCTATTAAATCAGTAAATTATTCAAATAATTTTATGGAACTCAGCCAAATAGGAGATTGGGATCCTGAGCTCCTGTCTGGAAAGTATGGTACAGCTACCTGGAAATTGGTACTAACTGCCACTGTCTGGCACTGCAGAAGACATGGATCTTTGGTAACTATTTGGCTGATAAAAAAAAAAAACATTTTGCCACAGAAAAATTTATGTTAATATAGGAATATACGGCTGAAATTTTTATGAGTTCACTAGAATAGTAGAATTCAGGGTTGTTAAAACCAATTGTTTTTTTGAAAAAACCAAAAACCAATTGTTTTTTTTTTTAAACCAAATAAACCATGGTTTATTTGGTTTTTATTGGTATATTTGGTTTTACATGCAATTATTTAATAAAAGTGCATATAGATACTTATTAGTTCATAACTGATCACTGTACATGATTAACATTACAAAACATCATTCATATTTTGGTAAGTTATGGGAAAAAAATAGATTTATTAGAGATAAAATATGAAAAAATTAATTAATGCAGATGCTATGTAACATTTTACCACCAATTCATGAATAATTCTTAGCTGCTAGTCTACTTTAATAAGCTCTTAAAAAATTCAAAGATCAAGTTTTAAATAACATAGCTAGGTTCAAAATTTCTTAAATTCTAATATTTCCATTGATTTACATTTCAAATGTAGATATTCAAATTAAAATATAACATATTAGCAAATGAATATCACAGTGTGACTCAAGACTATATTTTAATGTTTACTAAATCACTATGTAAAATATCTTTATAAAATGATACTAATACAATATGGTGAGGAGAAAACCCTGTCCATATTTCTATTTTCCTTTGGTTTTGAATTTTAATGTCTCCCATGAAAAAATTACACTACTAAGATTAACTAATTATATTTAATATATCTACATAATATATTTATGTATTTAAAATGATTTAATAAAACTAATTTAAATGGTATAAATATAATATTGATGATTTCTGATAAATTAAAAATGAATTTGGAGCTTCCAAGGATAGAAAAAAACAAATAAACCATGTTTTTTTTAGCTTGGTTTAAACCAAACCACCCTGGTAGAATTAGAATTAATACTATTTTCAAAAAGGAAAAATTCCTCTGACAAGTTGGTGAAAGCATGTCCCTTAATGGCGAGTTTGTGACAGCTCTTATGAGCTCTTTAATTGCAAATAGCGAGAAATATATAATTTTCACCTATGGTACAATGTTAATTTTAATTATTTGGGGAGAATTTATAATATTTGATCATTTTGGTCCTTTGGATAGAAATTTTGTGATTTTTTGGAGAGAGCTGGAGACACAAATGGAGAGTTTATGAGTCATACTATTTTACTTGGCCATGAATACCGACCAAACTGTAAGTGTAAATGTATTTCATGGTAAATACTCCTAACTTGGAAATAGTTTTCTAACAATGCCACTCTGTATTTGGTAGGTACACTAAAACAGTTAAAACCACTGCATTTTTCGATATGCTAAAACAATCCACCAACAATATGCTAAAACAATCCACCAACATATTTACAATTTAGCCACTGAAAATTAATGATAAGATAACATAGGAATAGCCAAATAAATAGCTAACATTCCACCAACTTTGCTAGAATATTATTTTCAAAGGGGAAAAATTAGGTTTCAAAATAGTTTTAAACTTGCCAGGTCGCCAATAAAATGGCAAGAAACTCGTTCGAGAAAGAACAGACAGACCAGTTGAACACTTTACCAGTTTATGCAGACTGGGTAACAGTATCGTGCAGTCTCAGCAAAGTAAAACAGTGTGGTTAATAAACTCTCCATAACTCCATTTGTCTCTCTAACCAAGTCCATCTCTCTCCAAATGGAGCCCAATTTCTCTCCAAAATTTTTATAAATTCTTTCCAAAATAACATGGCAGCATAAGAGAAAAATCGGAAGATGAGCTATTTTTCTTCAAATTCAATTTAAAGGCTTAAATTTTAAGATTTACTATCACAAACTCACCAATATAGTGGCAAGTAAAAGAGTAAGGGCTTACCTTATTCACCTGTAAGTTGTAACTGGGCAGCCAGGTAATAAAGCATGTCCAAACTCAACATTATAATGGTGAGTTTTTGACAGTTATTTTGAGCACTTCAAGCTTAAATTGCGAATGACAAGAAATATGTAACTTCATCCTATGCTACAATGTTATTTTAGAGAGAATTTATGATAACTTGAAAAATTTGGAGAAAATTTTTGTGATTTTTGGAGAGAGCTGGAGAGACAAAGGGAGAGTTTATGAGCCATACTATTTTATTTGGCTAGGCAGTCTGTGATTTCTCTCTGACATGTGAGTTATCCAGACTAGAGACTGTATTTAACTGTAACTCACTGTTACAGTGAGTTATTTAACAATGACCTGCCGGCTGCTAGGTCATTAAACAATCATGAAGTGTACAGTACAGTACAACAAACTAGCGGATACAACAAACTACATAACAGCCATTTACGTTGAGACCATTAAAAGAAAGTACAACTGTACAGTGGTGCGCTGTATTATAGTGCGCCATAATGTGGTGCTTCACTCAGCTTTTAGATACTGTTGCCAAAGTTGGTAACAAAGGGAAGGAGTGTAGCTACTTAACTTAATTTAGTTAATTAATCTACTGGCTACTACCTTAGTGTCTACTAGGTGAACTAATGCAGGTAATGCGGCAGCCACTAATGCATTATTATTAATAGAAAACAATAGAATTTAACATACCTTCTCAGTACTCAAGAGTAAGACGGGGTAATTTGATACAAAATAAACTGGTAAACTGTTCTATTGGTCCGTCTGTTCTTTCTCGAATGAGTTTCTTGCCATTTTATTGGCAACTCGGCAAGTTTAAAACTTAAATAAAACTGTTTTGGAACCCCTTTTTCCACCCTTTGAAAAAGATATTCTAGCAAAGTTGGTGGAATGTTAGCTATTTATTCAGTTATTCCTACATTATCTTGTCATTAATTTTCAGTGGCTAAATTGGAAATATATGGGTGGATTTTTTTAGCTTTTGGAAAAATGCAGTGGGTTTAACTGTTTTAGTGTTGGATAAGACGGGATAATTTGATACAAATTGAGGTTTTTGCTTAATTAAAAACTTATTAACAAATGTTTCACAATTTTTATTTTTATTCATCACATTCAGCCTCTTGGCTATCGATTCATGTAATAATTTTAGTCAATATGTTATTCCATACATCCGTGGTGATAATTTGAAAAATAAAAATATTAAGTATGAAATTACCCTACCTTTGGGATAATTTGATACAACCTCATTGTTTAATTTTAAATGACACATAAGTTGTCAAAAGATGTTATATAAGATTCTTTAAAGTCCTCAAACTGTTAATGATAGTACATAGAAATAATTGGATCAGGACAATGTATCAAATTTTTTTCAATATTTTCATTGTTTTTTCTCTGTCAGAGTCTTATGTTATAAAAAACAATATCATTTTGAGGAAATTTATCTAGCATTACAGCTTATAAATAAATAATGCTCTCAAGTGAATACTTTCATATGGAACTGAGAAAAGCAGAAGCAGTTTGTGCAGTCTGGGGTCACTTTCTAATACTCTCAAATGTCCTCTTTCATTTGATACCAATGAGGTAACAATCGGATGATGGATGGTAACTTTTCGAAATTAGGTTCTTTAAAAAATAAAAATAAAGTCTTTTACCAAATTCTCCCATCTTACCCTACTCTAAAATAATGTTTAAATTTCTTAATATAACCTATACTTAGACTATAAATAAATTTATAAGTAATGACTATTATAAGGAATTATCCACAATAATAATGTGCTACTTATGAGTAATGAAACTACCAAGCAAATGTCAAATAACACTTCACTAAGCACAGTGTCACAGTCTCACAGAGGACTGAAACATTTAATTTTTATTTAGGAGATTAACACTTCTGGTTCTGTGTTCTGTCTCATGGATAAACTATTATATAAAAAATATATGGATATGTCACGCGCGTTTGAATGATCTGCGATATTGACCAATTTTGCTGCATAATCTATTGATCAATCATCAATAGTTTGCGCAGCGCAGCCATCAGTCGATAGTGCAACCACCCATATTTTAAAGTGTGGCAGGAAAGTCGCCAGTTTAGTGAGAAAATGGATCCAGGTCGCCACATTTAAGGAACTTTGAAGGAGAAATTTGGCTTCCTAGTGAAGATTTTACACTTGGTTAAGTGCCTCGCCGATTTTGAGCCACCCTAATATAGCGTTATCCAGAGCTTATAGAAGATCCAAATTTTGACTGTATGTTCTAGAAGGCCTACTGAAATGATTTATGAACTTGAAAAATAAAAAAATCAATTAAATAATTTCCGGCTCAAAAGTGATTCGACTCACATGAATCAATTTTGAGCCCATACAAAAATTTCATATATTCTATTCTTATTTTTTTTATAAATTGTGTTTAAATAGATGCTATGCCAAAGATGTTTAAGTAAAAATCCACAAAACTTATGATTTGCATCTCTATGAATGGGTGGTTCTAAATTGAGAAAACGTAGGAATGGTTCTCAAGAATGAGCCATTAAAATCTTGTATATTAAATGTATGGGATATCTCATCAATGGATCAGAATCAACTTTGTTGCATTAGTAATATCAATATTGAGCCGCGTCAATTTTGAGCCATGCCAATTTGAGCCACAGCACTTTTGAGCCACGGTATGATTGATTGATTATGATTGATTATTATTGATTGATTAATTGATTATGATTGACTATGAATGATTATTATTCATTGCGTTTAATTATGATTAATTGTGAATAATAATTACTAATGAGGACTAATGAAGGTTTTTCATAATGATTGATAGTGATTATTTTTCAATATCAATTTTTTTTTCTGCTAAGTGTTACCAGTATTTCTGGCAGGTTTTACTCGGCTTGTGCCTCGTCGATTTTGAGCCACCCTATTATAGCGTAATCCAGAGCTCATAGAAGATCCAAACTTTGACCGTATGTTCTAGAAGGCCTACTGAAATGATTTATGGACTTGAAAAAAAAAAATTTTGTGGCTCAAAACTAATTTGACTCACCTGACTTAATTTTGATCGAGCCCCTACTAAATTTTTTAAATATACTATTCTTATTTTTTTTTTTTATAAATTGTGTTTAATTAGATGCTACGCCAGAGATGTTCAAGTAGGAATCCACAAAACTTATGATATGCAGTTCTATGAATGGGTGGTTCTAAATTGAGAACGTAGGAATGGTCCTCAAGAATGAGCCATTAAATCTTGTATATTAAATGTTTGGGATATCTCATCAATGGATCAGAATCAACTCTGATGTATTAGTAATATCAATATTGAGCCACAGCAATTTTGAGCCACGGTATGGTTGATTCATTAAGACTGATTATGATTGATTCATTATGACTGATTATGATTGATTCATTATGACTGATTACGACTGATTATGACTGATTATGACAGATTATAAAAGATTATGACTGATTATGATTGATTCATTATGACTGATTACGGCTGATTACGACTGATTATGACTGATTATGATTGATTATGAATAATTATTATTGATGAGGATTAATGGAGATTAATGACGATTGAAGTAGAATAATAATGATTAATAGTGATTAATAGTGCTTATTTTTGATTATTAATGGTTATTAATGATTATTAGCGATTATTAATGATTATTAGCGATTATCAGCGATTAATATTGATTCTTAACGATTAATAATGATCATTAATTATTATTATGGATTAATAAGGTTTATTATGGATTATTTATGACTAATAATGATTATTATTGATTATTATTAATAATTATTGGTTGATAATGGTTATTAATGACTGATAATGAATGATAATGATTAATAATTAATAATGATTAATAATGATTAAATAGTAATGATTAACAATGATTAGTTATGATTCATAATGATTAAAAATGATTAAAAGTGATTAAAGATAACTAATAATGATTAATAATGATTATTATTGATTATTAATGATTAAAAATGATTAAAAATGATTAATAATGATTAATAATGATTAATAATGATTAATAATGATTAATAATGATTAATAATGATTAATAATGATTAGTAATGATTAGTAATGATTAGTAATGATTAGTAATGATTAGTAATGATTAATAGTGATTATTTATGATTATTAAGGATTATTTATGATTAGTAAGGATTATTTATGATTATTAAGGATTAATAATGATTATTAAGGATTAATAATGATTATTAAGGATTAATAATGATTATTAAGGATTAATAATGATTATTAAGGATTAATAATGATTATTAAGGATTAATAATGTTTATTAAGGATTAATAATGATTATTACGGTTTAATAATTATTGAAGATAGCCACTATGGCTCAGTCTCCTGCTAAAATACAAGTAAAATACGAATATAAACGCAAGAATTTTAGCTGGATTTGAATATCTATTGTTTCGTTCACATTATCGTATTTTTCTGCTAGGATAGCATACATACAGAGTATTTTTGACGAAAATATGACGAAAAACAATTGTCTACAATGGTTATCAATTTTTACCCATGTAACAATGGTCCATGGCAATTCAGGGCATGATCACAAGTGTTAGAGCTGTAATAGGAAGTTCGGAATGATCGTAATGTGGAACTGTTCGATAATTCCGAACATACCCTAGAATGCCAATTTACTTTTCTTTATTAATTCTTAGTTCTCTGTGTGCGTGTCTGTTTGAATGTTTGTGCTGGAGTTGATAGGTAGGTAGTACCGTAGGTAAATTTGTCATCCTTGATTTCTTTATAACTGTTATACTTAATGCGAGAAGAAAGATTGAGACGAATGTACTAAATGGGAGAAGAAAGATTAGTGAGAGAAGAAAGATTGAGAAGAATGTACTAAATGAGAGCAGGAAGATTTTTGAGAGAAGAAAGATTGAGAAGAATGTACTAAATGAGAGCAGGAAGATTTTTGAGAGAAGAAACATCGAGAAGAATGTACTAAATGAGAGCAGGAAGATTTGTGAGAGAAGAAAGATTGAGAAGAATGTACTAAATGAGAGCAGGAAGATTTTTGAGAGAAGAAAGATTGAGAAGAATGTACTAAATGAGAGCAGGAAGATTTTTGAGAGAAGAAAGATTGAGAAGAATGTACTAAATGAGAGCAGGAAGATTTCTGAGAGAAGAAAGATTAAGAAGAATGTACTAAATGAGAGCAGAAAGATTTTTGAGAGAAGAAAGATTGAGAAGAATGTACTAAATGAGAGCAGGAAGATTTTTGAGAGAAGAAAGATTGAGAAGAATGTACTAAATGAGAGCAGGAAGATTTTTGAGAGAAGAAACATCGAGAAGAATGTACTAAATGAGAGCAGGAAGATTTGTGAGAGAAGAAAGATTGAGAAGAATGTACTAAATGAGAGCAGGAAGATTTTTGAGAGAAGAAAGATTGAGAAGAATGTACTAAATGAGAGCAGGAAGATTTCTGAGAGAAGAAAGATTGAGAAGAATGTACTAAATGAGAGCAGGAAGATTTGTGAGAGAAGAAAGATTGAGAAGAATGTACTAAATGAGAGCAGGAAGATTTGTGAGAGAAGAAAGATTGAGAAGAATGTACTAAATGAGAGCAGGAAGATTTTTGAGAGAAGAAAGATTGAGAAGAATGTACTAAATGAGAGCAGGAAGATTTTTGAGAGAAGAAACATCGAGAAGAATGTACTAAATGGGAGAAGAAAGTTTGTTTGAATTTTCTTTCAGCGTTAAAAATACGCAAGTGTGAACACATGTCAATATGTGTTTTTTTCAGCGGTGTTTGAAAACGCAATTGCGAAGGGAATGCATGTACCCTAAAATGAAAATGCCCAGAATGTATATGCCCTAAAATTTGCTCGAAATTTAAATTAAAAGAAATAAATATATTTTCAAAATATTAATATGATTAGTTATACAGCTAGTAGAAAATAATAAAAAATACTAAACTAAAGCTACTGAATATGTAGACCAGGGGTTCTCAACTTTTCTCGGCTCGTGGACGCCTTTTAGATTTTTTGGTGGACCCACGTAGAATCGGGATCAATCGCCGGAATCTTGCCTTGTGATCTGCACCGTTTTCTTTCATTCCCGTTATTGTCAACTCTTCCTCCTCCATCGCCTCGCCTTCTACATCCACTTAGTCTTCAACGTTAACTCTTCTATCTTCTCACTTCCACGAATCCACATCCCTTACTGTCTACCACGGTCACCAACACCCATCATCAAACCCTCAGCTTATAACAACACTTGCACTCTCACACTTACATTTCTATATTCTAATTTACTTCTCAATAATCATTCCAATTACCATCTCAAACAACTGTGGGAACTCTATCCACACCCTGCTAAATAACACTTCTAACCTCAAACTCTCCCATATTTGTTGCCCCCCCCCCTCCATATTTCACTCCAATCACCCTCATACATCCTCACTATCACTTCAATCATCCTCAGATTACACTTATGATGTTTTCATTTCTCTATCTAAGTCGGTCTATTTACACTATTGATCTCCTTTCAATCTACATCATTCCTCCACAAAATAAGTCAAAAACCAAAAATTACATTTTCTTCCCGTCCTTTAACTTCGCTTGCAAACAACCCATTCTCACATAATGCAATATCTGCCCCACCATTCTATCTTTTGCCATACCATAGTCACATTGTATCCCATAGTTGTAAGTGCAATTGGTCGATGATGAGGCGACATTCCTCTTCTTACCTTGGGAGTCCTGACAGATTTCGATTTCTTCCATCCATTCATCACCAATCGCACCAGTATATATGATCTCATTATTTATTGTCAACATTCACTCCACACACATCACCCTTCGCTAAAGCATAATAAATTTCTCTCTTCATTTCATCTTGCCCTGACTAACCTCTCCCTCTCTTTTCTTTCTGAAACACACCACGAAATAAGGTTGACATCTACTGAGCTAACTAGATTAGCATGACTGGTTTGTGCATGTCCTGAATAATACCTTTTCTTAAATAAAATTTTTGTTTCATGTCCATATTGAAATCTTTTTTATTATATGGAAGATCTCATCAATCCACATCTTTTTGTTGTCTGACACTTTTTCGAATCCCTCGATTAGTTTTCGGACACCGGGTCGATGCGAGTTTGACCTCATTACTCCTTCATTAACTAATTTTTTGGAAATCTGATTTCAAAATAATGTTTAAAAACCTTATCAAAATTTATTTAATTCGTGATTTTTTTTTCAATTTCTCTTGATTCGAAATATAAGAGGTTTTCAATTAGTCGAACGTCTCTAAATTTCGTATTATGCGATGATATACTATCAGAGGAAAGAGTAAATGTGATGATGTACTATCAGAGAAAAGAGTCACTGTGATGTACTATCAGAGAAAAGAGTAAATGTGATGATGTGATGAAGATTGCTATCAGACAAGATAGCTAAGACTCTCATCTCAACTCCGAGGTCAAGTCAGGGAGGCGCTTGACAGTTCAGTAAGCCAGCTCACTGAATATCCAGTCAAGTCGCCTTTTGTATGTATGTGCCAACAGTTAGCCTGCTGACAACATTTTCTGGTAGTCTGTTCCAAACATTACAAATCTTTACCAGCATGGAGTTCTCCAGCTGAGCAGTGGTGAACCGAGGCAGAACCACCTTCTACCCGTGGTTGCAGGTGGGGTTCACACACAGCGAAAAGTAGTCTTCGGGATCAACTCGACTTATCCCTCAAAGGATCTTAAAAGTCTAAATGAGTTGACCCCTCATACGTCGCTGCTCAAGCGTGAAGAGGCCCGGGTCATCTAACCGACGTGCGTATCCCTTGGATCGGATTTCAGGTACAAGTTTAGTCGCCCTCGCTTGCACCTGTTCCAACAGCTGTACATCAGTTCGCAATGTCGGTGACCAGAACTGGACCGCAAACTCCAAAAGAGGTCTTACCAGAGAGTTACAACGTGAGGACTGTCTCTCTGTTTCTGTATCTGAATTGCCTCTTTATGTACCCTAAGATCTTGCTTGCTCTCTTCTTTAATAATCTTTAATAATCTCTTCTTTAATCTTTAATAAGATTTTAAGAATTTTTTTATGTGATAAAAGTCACTGTGCTGATGTACTATCAGAGAAAAGAGTCACTGTGCTGATGTACTATCAGAGAAAAAAGTCACTGTGATGATGTACTATCAGAGAAAAGAGTCACTGTGATGATGTACTATCAGAGAAAAAAGTCACTGTGATGATGTACTATCAGAGAAAAGAGTCACTGTGATGATGCACTATCAGAGAAAAGAGTCACTGTGATGATGTTGTATCAGATGAAAGAGTCACTTTGATGATGTACTATCAGAGAAAAGAGTCACTGTGATGATGTACTATCAGAGAAAAGAGTCACTGTGATGATGTACTATCAGAGAAAAGAGTCACTGTGATGATGTACTATCAGAGAAAAGAGTCACTGTGATGATGTACTATCAGAGAAAAGAGTCACTGTGATGATGTACTATCAGAAAAAAGATTCACTGTGATCATGTATTGTCAGAGAATAGAGTCACTGTGATGATGTACTATCAGAGTAAAGAGTCACTGTGATGATGTATTCTCAGAGAAAAGAGTCACTGTAATGACGTGCTATCAGAGAAAAGAGTCACTGTGATGATGTATTATCAGAGAAAAGAGTCACTGTGCTGATATACTATAAGAGAAAAGAGTCACTTTGATGACGTTCTATCACGAGGAGTCACAAGGATAAAGGGACCATCAAAAGGTATAATATGCCCATCCAATGATGGTCCTGTGTACAGCCAGTTGTGCGCTCGACGTTGGGTTAACAACGGAGCGAGTTGAATCTCTTTCCATCACTCCCCACTTGAAACCTATGCACTACAAACCGTCCGTACTCCCAAACCTGACAAAATAAGAACCTCTACCAGGCGTAGGAGCAAAGTTTGGGTATATTCATTGGCTCCAAGTTTTATCCTGGACTTGGTCAGTCAAACCTGTCAATCACTGCCCCCTTCACAGGGGCCACCCGAAGGCAGTCCCTGAGACGGTGACAGGACGCAGGGTGTGACCTGATCTCTCTAGCCTCAGAAAGGCGCCAGGATTTCTCTTAGTTGGTTGGTTGGAGTTGAAGTAAGATTGCTATCAGACAAGATAGCTAAGACTCTCATCTCAACTCCGAGGTCAAGTCAGGGAGGCGCTCGACAGCTCAGTAAGCCAGCTCATTGAGTATCCAGTCAAGTCGCCTTTTGAATGTGTCAACAGTTAGCCTGCTGACAACATTTTTTGGTAGTCTGTTCCAAACATTACAAATCTTTACCAGCATGGAGTTCTCCAGCTGAGCAGTGGTGAACCGAGGCAGAACCACCTTCTACCCGTGGTTGCAGGTGGGGTTCACACACAGCGAAAAGTAGTCTTCGGGATCAACTCGACTTATCCCTCAAAGGATCTTAAAAGTCTCAATGAGTTGACCCCTCAAACGTCGCTGCTCAAGCGTGAAGAGGCCCGGGTCATCTAACCGACGTGCGTATCACTTGGATCGGATTTCAGGTACAAGTTTAGTCGCCCTCGCTTGCACCTGTTCCAACAGCTGTACATCAGTTCGCAATGTCGGTGACCAGAACTGGACCGCAAACTCCAAAAGAGGTCTTACCAGAGAGTTACAACGTGAGGACTGTCTCTCTGTTTCTGTATCTGAATTGCCTCTTTATGTACCCTAAGATCTTGCTTGCTCTCTTCTTTAATAATCTTTAATAATCTCTTCTTTAATCTTTAATAAGATTTTAAGAATTTTTTTATGTGATAAAAGTTATTAGCAAAAAACTCAAACAAATGTTTTGATGCCTATTTCGAGTAGATTTCGACCATTGAAATCATCATTCATATATTAAATAGATGTAGATTTTTCTCTTCTTTATGAATATTGAATCAGATTTTTTAAATACAGTATAGGAAAAAAGTTATTTGCCTCGGTTCGAAAAGCTGAGTAATAAATACATAAAGTTCATATAATTCTCAAAAGTTTGGGATTTATTCATAAACTTTAATATTGGTTTTAAATTATAGAATCCAAGTTTTTAGATAAACTTCGATTTGAAAAAATATTGACTTATTCTTTCTCAATTAACTTTTGACTGAATTATTTAATTTGAAATCGGATGATTGCATCTGAAAGATGAAGCAAAAATGTTTAAGAATAAGTCACACATCATTTCTAAAATGTTCTATTTCCTATATAATTTGGCATGTTTTTTTTAAATTAATTGTATTACCTGTTTGATTTTAGTCCTTTCCATGGTAAATATTTTATATCGTCTCTTTTTCAAATTTGAAAAGAATATTACGAGAATAAAAAATAATCCTATCTTTCTTATCTCAACACAACAATCCGATAAAAGTCAATATATCACTGTGAATTGGGTTTATATGTTTCTCAAATCATCCGAGACGCAACAATATAACTTCATTTTCATAATTTATAAGATCATTTCTATTGGTATTCTAAACTGTTATATGGGTTATAAAGGAGTATATTGAAGGTAGTGATTTCATTTTTGTCAATTAAATGAGCGATTAATCATGGATTAATTTATTATCTAGGGATTTTAATAAATCCCTAATATATTTGATTGAATTATTCCTACGAAAGATTTTTGAATTTTAGGGTAATTTAATTATTCTTTTCAGGTAAATATCAGTTTGTTTACAATATCACGCGCCATCATTATGTCATTTCAGACTAGAGTGTTGCAATCGCAATAAGGTTTTTATATCGAATACTATAACTTATTAAATGTTTTAGGTATTTTATATAGCTCATGCCCTTAAGGAAGCTATTCCTAAGCTTACAATATTAGTAGACTGGCTCTTGATTTTAATTCAAAGTATGTTTGTGGCTCTTTCCAGTTTCCCCTCTGGGCACCTGAGTTTGTTAGTTGAAGTAAGTGATTCACTACTTACCTACCTACTTTATATACAGGATTAGAGTATTCTAGCTACCTAGAGCTTAATTACCACTGTACCATAAACACTCAAAAGATGATCTTCACATTCATAGGTACCTAGGTAGAAATAGTTAGTAGCTAGTTACTTCATTTACCAAATTACCATCACAGGCTTCACTCAAAGAATTTAAAATCATCAACTTTACCAGACTGCAGGAACTGGTAAACTGTTCTCCAAGAAATCCTCTATTTTGGCTTCTGTTTTCAGTAAAATACATTAATAATTGTTCACACTGCGCACTCAAAGTGAAAAAATCCAGTCTGTAGAATATGGGATATTTAACATTTTCTGTAATCTGACCATCTGTGCAAACAATCCTTAATTTCTTCCTATATTCATATGTATTCTTAACTTTTTACTGAAAACAAAAGCTAAAATAGGAGATCTCTTTGAGACAGTTTACCAGTTGAGTCCAGTTCCTGCAGACTTGAGACTGTTGCAAATGCAGCCTGGTTTAAAATATCCCATATTCTGCAGACTAAGACTTCCAGGTATTGCATGTCCATACTTGCCATTTTAATGGCGAGTTTGTGACAATCATTTAGAGTCCTTCAATTGCAAATGGGGAGTTTCATCTATTTTTCTCCTATGCTACAATGTTATTTACTTATTTTGGAGAGAATTAATGATAATTTGATCATTTTAGAGAGAGTTTGTTGAATTTTGGAGAGAGCTGGAGAGACAAATGGTGAGTTTATGAGACATACTATTTTATTTGGGTGCCAGACTTTAGAATTTAGACAAGTTAAAAAAACTTGTAAGGCTAAAGCAGGCTAGTGGCCTAGTGCCCACTCTGGAAAATACCAATTAGGCTATACCATAGGCTAACAGATAAATTTTGAGACTAAATGCTGTGGATTATACAGTTCCCAACTTCCCATTACCTAATTTATTATTGTATTTTTAGGTTTGTTAAACTCCAACAGTAATTAGCTAATCTATCAAAAAAGACACTTTTTCCAGAGTGAGACCTTAGTGCCTAGTCTAGAAGTTTGAAACAGTCTACAACTGACCAGTCTGCGACTCTGCAGAATGTGTCTCTTCTCCCGAGTCCCGCAGAGATTATAAATTGAGAGACGCTGAGACAGTTACTCTCTGACTCTCACTCTCAGTAGCACTGTAGCAGATTCTGAGATTCAGAATCTCCCACAGCTAAATTAATGGTAACAAAGGAATCAATTCAAAATCTCCCGCAGCTAAATTAATGGTAACATAGGAATTAATTCAAGATCTCCCGCAGAGATCTCAAATTTCTAAAATTTAATCAAAAACTCCCGCAGAGAGTCTTGGGGAAAATGTTCCATATTCTAATTTCTGCAGACTGGGCAACTGATGGCCGATGGGTGAATTCAAATTTCACACCAGTCTGTATTTCATAAATTCATTGTAAATTCCACCGACATGTTGGTGGAATTTCTTCCTCTTTAAAATAATATTCTAGCAAAGTCAGTGGTCTGAGTGGATTTTATCATTTTTAGATATTTATACCTATGTTACCATTAACTTTTGGAGGGAAAATGTGTAAAATGTTAGTGGATCAGCCAAACTAATGAAAATTTATGGTGGATTTTTTCAGCTTTTTTTAAGTCAGTGGAATTTTGTGCACCAAATACAGACTGGAAATTTATTGTTGTAGACTTGTAGTCCTAACTCCTAAGATTTGTAGAGCTAAAAGTAATATAATAAGAGTATCATGCCAGTTTACAAACTGGCAGTTTGCAAAAGATGCATGAAGCTGTGAAGTTTATCTGGCGTCTATTGAGGCTCCAGATAATAAAGCATGTCCAGACTCGCCATATTTTATTTAAGAGGTTGGAAAATTGTAAGCCAATTTATGGGCCAAAATTTCACAAAATTTCTGAGCTAAGCCAATTTGGATCATTTTTTGAAGATTTCAAGCCAAAATTAACAAGGGAACATAGGAATTAATTCAAAATTTAAAACCAATTAGACATATCTGAGATTTGAGTTTTTAAAATAAAAAATATAATCCAATTAATTGGCCTTAACTGACATACTGTTATACATGATCCTTCACACCTTCACTAATTATTTTTCTAGATTAATAGTTAGTTACTAGTTACAGGCTTACAGCTAAAATTAGTATGTCTAAATATACAGTACTTTTCACAAAATATAATATTTACTATAAGGCTACATGTGCAAGATGGAGAGAAACACCAGATGGTTGGGAAGCTAGATTCTACGATGGACACTGGCAATCATAATATCACCAGCATCGCCATCTTGTAAGTATGATGTTTTTTTTAAATGTTAGTGTGTTTATCATAGTATTTATGTCAAAGATAGGTAATTCCTCTTTTAGTTATTCAATTAGTATTTGTATTAAACTCCAGTTACAATGGGTTGATGTTCTTTGAGAATTTATAGATTGGCGAGAATATCCAGTTCTGGCCTGCCGAATATGGGACATTTTTAACATTTAATCCTCATTTTTGACTTTTTTGTTTGATTATTATTCTACTTACTAGTGCAATTATATACAGTGCCCTTTTAGTTGAAGTGTACTTAGTAAAGTGCACTGTACTTATTTAATAGTATAAGTATATAAGTAATGTAATTGCCAGGGTAAAAAAAATAGTCACTTCTAATGAACTAGTAACTTTTTTTTAGAAAATCTTATTTAACTCGACAGGGAACCAGACCGTATTTCATGGTAAATTCCACCGACTTGTTGTCTGAAGTCTGCGAATCTTTAGCTTTTTATTCCTATGTTAACATTAATTTTTGGTGGTAAATTAAGAAAATATTGGTTGATCAGCCATATTATTATAACTGGATGTAGAGTAATGTACAGGGTTGGCAAGGTTGGTTTCCCACAAAATGGGGAATCATGGGGGAAACTGAAAAAAAAAATATTTTGGGGAAACTGGGGGAAACGTAAATTAGCTATACTCATTACTTATCCAAGGGCTTTACGATGTCAGTATGCTAGTTTACAATGTCTGTGTGCCCCTTTATAATGTCTGTGTGCCCCTTTATAATGTCTGTGTGCCCCTTTATAATGTCTGTGTGCCCCTTTACAATGTCTGTGTGCTCCTTTACAATGTCTGTGTGCCCCTTTACAATGTCTGTGTGCCCCTTTACAATGTCTGTGTGCCCCTTTACAATGTCTGTGTGCCCCTTTACAATGTCTGTGTGTGCCTTTACAATGTCTGTGTGCCCCTTTACAATGTCTGTGTGCCCCTTTACAATGTCTGTGTGCCCCTTTACAATGTCTGTGTGCCCCTTTACAATGTCTGTGTGCCCCTTTACAATGTCTGTGTGCCCCTTTACAATGTCTGTGTGCCCCTTTACAATGTCTGTGTGCCCCTTTACAATGTCTGTGTGCCCCTTTACAATGTCTGTGTGTCCCTTTACAATGTCTGTGTGTCCCTTTACAATGTCTGTGTGTCCCTTTACAATGTCTGTGTGTCCCTTTACAATGTCTGTGTGTCCCTTTACAATGTATGTGTGTCCCTTTACAATGTCTGTGTGTCCTTTTACAATGTCTTAGTGCCCCTTTACAATGTCTGTGTGCGCCTTTACAATGTCTGTGTGCCCCTTTATAATGTCTGTGTGCCCCTTTATAATGTCTGTGTGCCCCTTTACAATGTCTGTGTGCCCCTTTACAATGTCTGTGTGCCCCTTTACAATGTCTGTGTGCCCCTTTACAATGTCTGTGTGCCCCTTTACAATGTCTGTGTGCCCCTTTACAATGTCTGTGTGCCCCTTTACAATGTCTGTGTGCCCCTTTACAATGTCTGTGTGCCCCTTTACAATGTCTGTGTGCCCCTTTACAATGTCTGTGTGCCCCTTTACAATGTCTGTGTGCCCCTTTACAATGTCTGTGTGCCCCTTCACAATGTCTGTATATTCCTTTGATTTATAATAAGTTCTTACTGAGAAACTGTGATAACTAAGGAATAGTGATATCAAATATACTGATATTTAATATTTTTCTTTTCTTTTATTGTTCACTGTTGATAAATATAACAAAACTAAACTTTTGTATTTGGTACTACATGCTTCCTTTTGGTAAATAGATCTAACATCTTAATATAGCCAATTATATTAATATAACTTGCAGTGGTAACCAACAAGCAAGCTTAATTATGACTTGTCACTTGAGTACAGAGCACTCTGGTTCTCTGGAGTCTGAACTGGTTCCATAAAAATTACAATACCTTGTAACCTTAAAGTTAACATTGCACATGTCATGGGATGATGGGAATGAATTATGAAATTATTATTACTACCTATATAGACTATCAAGGTTTCCCCCAAGTTCCCCCAAAAAACCTCTGTGAGGTTTCCCCTAACCAACCCTGGTAAAGTATCTATTTCACATTTATAAAGATGATGGGGGGGGGGGGGGCATTAGGAAATTGAACTGGATATAGGGTAAAGTATCAATTTAACATTTATAAAGATGATGGGGGGGGGATTAGAACATTGAACTGGGTATAGGGTAAAGTATCAATTTAACATTTATGAAGACGAGGGGGGGGGGGAGGGTATTAGAACATTGAACTGGGTATAGGGTAAAGTATCAATTTAACATTTATAAAGATGATGGGGGGGGCATTAGAACATTGAACTGGGTATAGGGTAAAGTATCAATTTAACATTTATAAAGACGAGGGGGGGGGGGAGAGTATTAGAACATTGAACTGGGTCTAGGGTAGACTATCAATTTAACATTTATAAAGATGAGGGGGGGGGGAGGGTATTAGAACATTGAACTGGGTATAGGGTAAAGTATCAATTTAACATTTATAAAGATGGGGGAGGGGTAGTAGCTATTAGAACATTGAACTGGGTATAGGGTAAAGTATCAATTTAACATTTATAAAGATGGGGGGGGAGGGGGTAGCTATTAGAACATTGAACTGGGTATAGGGTAAAGTATCCATTTAAAAAGGTTGAAGAACATGTTAGTAACGAGTAAATCACTCATAAAATAGTCTCAAGACATGCACATATATCAGGCATGACACAAGAATGTTCTTACTAAACTGGCATTTTTCCTGTCATTGTGACGCACACTATGAAACATAGATTTTTTTCATAGATAATCAACATATTTTTCATATATATTCAACTAATGTAATTAATATTTACAGAACCCAGTACAGCAGCTGCTCACTTGTTCGTCAGTCCTCTCCAATTTCACCAGATTTTGATGGTGAGTTATTTGAATTAGAAGTCAAAAAGTAGATAATTAATTATATATAAGTCATAAACTAGATAAATGCCATTAAATTGTTTATATTCTTTAAAATAAATCGGAATTATTGCTGTTGTATAGGCTGGAGGCCTAGACCCATGGAGTCTGTTAAGAGGGAAGGAGTCTATAGCTCGTTGAGTGTATGTGAATTATTGTTATAGTGTTCCTTGCAGAGTCCTTCTCTATTTTTGTTGAGTCCTTCTCTCTTTTTGTCGAGTCCTTCTCTCTTTTTGTCGAGTCCTTCTCTCTTTTTGTCGAGTCCTTCTCTCTTTTTGTCGAGTCCTTCTCTCTTTTTGTCGAGTCCTTCTCTCTTTTTGTCGAGTCCTTCTCTCTTTTTGTCGAGTCCTTCTCTCTTTTTGTCGAGTCCTTCTCTCTTTTTGTCGAGTCCTTCTCTCTTTTTGTCGAGTCCTTCTCTCTTTTTGTCGAGTCCTTCTCTCTTTTTGTCGAGTCCTTCTCTCTTTTTGTCGAGTCCTTCTCTCTTTTTGTCGAGTCCTTCTCTCTTTTTGTCGAGTCCTTCTCTCTTTTTGTCGAGTCCTTCTCTCTTTTTGTCGAGTCCTTCTCTCTTTTTGTAGAGTCTTTTGCTCTTTTTGTAGAGTCTTTTGCTCTTTTTGTAGAGTCCTTTGCTCTTTTTGTAGAGTCCTTTGCTCTTTTTGTAGAGTCCTTTGCTCTTTTTGTAGAGTCCTTTGCTCTTTTTGTAGAGTCCTTTGCTCTTTTTGTAGAGTCCTTTGCTCTTTTTGTAGAGTCCTTTGCTCTTTTTGTAGAGTCCTTTGCTCTTTTTGTAGAGTCCTTTGCTCTTTTTGTAGAGTCCTTTGCTCTTTTTGTAGAGTCCTTTGCTCTTTTTGTAGAGTCCTTTGCTCTTTTTGTAGAGTCCTTTGCTCTTTTTGTAGAGTCCTTTGCTCTTTTTTATTTGATAACTTTCTCTCTTTTTTTTTATTTGATAACTTTCTCTCTTTTTTTTTATTTGATAACTTTCTCTCTTTTTTTTTATTTGATAACTTTCTCTCTTTTTTTTTATTTGTTTACCTTCTCTCTTTTTTTTTATTTGTTTACCTTCTCTCTTTTTTTTATTTGTTTACCTTCTCTCTTTTTTTTTATTTGTTTACCTTCTCTCTTTTTTTTATTTGTTTACCTTCTCTCTTTTTTTTTATTTGTTTACCTTCTCTCTTTTTTTTTATTTGTTTACCTTCTCTCTTTTTTTTTATTTGTTTACCTTCTCTCTTTTTTTTTATTTGTTTACCTTCTCTCTTTTTTTTTATTTGTTTACCTTCTCTCTTTTTTTTTGTTTGTTTACCTTCTCTCTTTTTTTTGTTTGTTTACCTTCTCTCTTTTTTTTTGTTTGTTTACCTTCTCTCTTTTTTTTTGTTTGTTTACCTTCTCTCTTTTTTTTTTGTTTGTTTACCTTCTCTCTTTTTTTTTGTTTGTTTACCTTCTCTCTTTTTTTTTTATTTGTTTACCTTCTCTTTTTTTTTTTTATTTGTTTACCTTCTCTCTTTTTTTTTTATTTGTTTACCTTCTCTCTTTTTTTTTATTTGTTTGCCTTCTCTCTTTTTTTTATTTGTTTGCCTTCTCTCTTTTTTTTTATTTGTTTGCCTTCTCTCTTTTTTTTTCTTTGTTTGCCTTCTCTCTTTTTTTTTTCTTTGTTTGCCTTCTCTCTTTTTTTTTTATTTGTTTGATCCTTTATTCTTCTTTTGTTTGATCCTTTATTCTTCTTTTGTTTGATCCTTTATTCTTCTTTTGTTTGATCCTTTATTCTTCTTTTGTTTGACCCTTTATTCTTCTTTTGTTTGACCCTTTATTCTTCTTTTGTTTGACCCTTTATTCTTCTTTTGTTTGACCCTTTATTCTTCTTTTGTTTGACCCTTTATTCTTCTTTTGTTTGACCCTTTATTCTTCTTTTGTTTGATCCTTTATTCTTCTTTTGTTTGATCCTTATTTTTCTTTTGTTTGATCCTTTATTCTTCTTTTGTTTGATCCTTTATTCTTCTTTTGTTTGATCCTTTATTCTTCTTTTGTTTGATCCTTTATTCTTCTTTTGTTTGATCCTTTATTCTTATTTTGTTTGATCCTTTATTCTTATTTTGTTTGATCCTTTATTCTTATTTTGTTTGATCCTTTATTCTTCTTTTGTTTGATCCTTTATTCTTCTTTTGTTTGATCCTTTATTCTTCTTTTGTTTGATCCTTTATTCTTCTTTTGTTTGATCCTTTATTCTTCTTTTGTTTGATCCTTTTCTCTTCTTTTGTTTGATCCTTTTCTCTTCTTTTGTTTGATCCTTTTCTCTTCTCTTGTTTGATCCTTTTCTCTTCTCTTGTTTGATATTTTTCTCTTCTCTTGTTTGATCCTTTTCTCTTCTCTTGTTTGATCCTTTTCTCTTCTCTTGTTTGATCCTTTTCTCTTCTCTTGTTTGATCCTTTTCTCTTCTCTTGTTCGATCCTTTTCTCTTCTCTTGTTTGATCCTTTTCTCTTCTCTTGTTTGATCCTTTTCTCTTCTCTTGTTTGATCCTTTTCTCTTCTCTTGTTTGATCCTTTTCTCTTCTTTTGTTTGATCCTTTTCTCTTCTTTTGTTTGATCCTTTTCTCTTCTTTTGTTTGATCCTTTATTCTTCTTTTGTTTGATCCTTTATTCTTCTTTTGTTTGATCCTTTATTCTTCTCTTGTTTGATCCTTTATTCTTCTCTTGTTTGATCCTTTATTCTTCTCTTGTTTGATCCTTTATTCTTCTCTTGTTTGATCCTTTATTCTTCTCTTGTTTGATCCTTTATTCTTCTCTTGTTTGATCCTTTTCTCTTCTCTTGTTTGATCCTTTTCTCTTCTCTTGTTTGATCCTTTTCTCTTCTCTTGTTTGATCCTTTTCTCTTCTCTTGTTTGATCCTTTTCTCTTCTCTTGTTTGATCCTTTTCTCTTCTCTTGTTTGATCCTTTTCTCTTCTTTTGTTTGATCCTTTTCTCTTCTCTTGTTTGATCCTTTATTCTTCTCTTGTTTGATCCTTTATTCTTCTTTTGTTTGATCCTTTATTCTTCTTTTGTTTGATCCTTTTCTCTTCTTTTGTTTGATCCTTTATTCTTCTTTTGTTTGATCCTTTATTCTTCTTTTGTTTGATCCATTATTCTTCTTTTGTTTGATCCTTTATTCTTCTCTTGTTTGATCCTTTATTCTTCTCTTGTTTGATCCTTTATTCTTCTCTTGTTTGATCCTTTATTCTTCTCTTGTTTGATCCTTTATTCTTCTCTTGTTTGATCCTTTTCTCTTCTCTTGTTTGATCCTTTTCTCTTCTCTTGTTTGATCCTTTTCTCTTCTCTTGTTTGATCCTTTTCTCTTCTCTTGTTTGATCCTTTTCTCTTCTCTTGTTTGATCCTTTTCTCTTCTCTTGTTTGATCCTTTTCTCTTCTCTTGTTTGATCCTTTTCTCTTCTCTTGTTTGATACTTTTCTCTTCTCTTGTTTGATACTTTTCTCTTCTCTTGTTTGATCCTTTTTTCTTCTTTTGTTTGATCCTTTTTTCTTCTTTTGTTTGATCCTTTTTTCTTCTTTTGTTTGATCCTTTTTTCTTCTTTTGTTTGATCCTTTTTTCTTCTTTTGTTTGATCCTTTTTTCTTCTTTTGTTTGATCCTTTTTTCTTCTTTTGTTTGATCCTTTTTTCTTCTTTTGTTTGATCCTTTTTTCTTCTTTTGTTTGATCCTTTTTTCTTCTTTTGTTTGATCCTTTTTTCTTCTTTTGTTTGATCCTTTTTTCTTCTTTTGTTTGATCCTTTTTTCTTCTCTTGTTTGATCCTTTTTTCTTCTCTTGTTTGATCCTTTTCTCTTCTCTTGTTTGATCCTTTTCTCTTCTCTTGTTTGATCCTTTTTTCTTCTTTTGTTTGATCCTTTTTTCTTCTTTTGTTTGATCCTTTTTTCTTCTTTTGTTTGATCCTTTTCTCTTCTTTTGTTTGATCCCTTTTTTTTTGAGCCTCTTCTGTCGAATTTGGTCTTCATTTCTCTTCAATGTTTTCTGTTCTTGCTGTTAATCGTGTAACTGATAAATAATATCAATTCGTGCTTTATGCATGTAGCTATTCATTTTTCTAATAATTTATCATATTCTACTTGGTTTCATGAAATATTTGTATATTTACAGATATTTTCTTTTCAGATTCTTAGTCATCTACTTCACCATCAACCTGAGCTGTTGTCTCCTGTCGTATATTCTCCTATTGTTATAGCTTTATAGCTAAGAAAATGCAGGAGAGAATAAATAAGAACAATAGAAAATACAAATAATAAAAAAGCAAGAACATCAAAGGAAGAATAAGAAACAAAAAACAGAAGATCTATGAACAATCGAAGTTACGAGGCCTCCAATAGAATAAATTTATGTAGACTTACAATTGATAGCCATAGCTACATATTTTCAATCTATATTTCTAAATATTCGCTTAATTTATTATTAAATAATGTTCACTTTTGAATATTATAATATCTTTGTTTTTGTTAAATAGAAAATGTGTTAGCTTCGAATTTATTTTGCCATTGTGTTACTAAATGGAGGTGGGGCTCTATCCTGAAGCTGTCTGTGGTGAATGGAAGAGAAGGGGGTGTGGCGTCCTTTGGGTCTCAAACTGTTGTAATTTGAATTATGAATCATCTTATTTTATTTTTAATATCTTTATCATTTTTTTAATGCTACTTACAGTTTTAGAGGATAGCGCTAGTGTTATGCTCTTCAGCTACGAGGTTCTAGATAATTGTGATAGGGTCAAAGATTTCATTTTCCTCTTCCATCTTTGAGTGCAGTCACCGGTGCTTGTGTCCCTTTTCATCACATTCATTGGTAAGTGACTGCATTCACGAAGTAGCTTTTCTGCATCCATAAGCATTGTCACCAACGGTGGTAAGTGACTTTCTTCATGGTGCCGCTTTCCTTTCTGACTGTTTCTTCCAGCCCCTTGTAAGTAATTTCCTTTTGACGTCAGCTATATGGCCTTTGGTTCCGAAGCAGATGCTAAACCCCCTACTAAATTAATTATGTTCCATCATTGCAGTTGTAAGTTAGTTTGTATGTGAAAGTAAGTGATTAACGAGTCTGTCTTTAATGTACGTTGAAGCATTGAGATTGTGTTTACTCATCCACTGGTTCCGGTTCCCTTATGGACCTCATCCTGTAAAGAAGGGTCACCTGTCCTAATATTATTCAGATACATAACGGTTGCATAATTAAAATGTTATATTCTGCTGCATGTCTCCGTAAAATGTGTGTGATTCAATCATAATTTCAATATATTCTTCTAATTGGGATTATTGAGAGTAAATTGAAATATTTCAGTATAATAAAGATAATTTATGAACTGTTAATGGCTAATCTTAATTTATCAATTTAGTCACTGATTTTCATGTTAGCATGCTTCGGTAAAATCTGTAGTGATAAAATAATTAGTTCATTCGAATTTTTCAAGTAGTTTGAATTTATTGAATGTAAAATTAACTGCTAGCTAAATAAAATTAGGTATTGCAATTTTTTTAAGTGTTGATATTGTATCTGTTTGGGACGATTCTATTTTATTTTCATCTTTCACTAGTTTGCTAAAAAAAAAATTCATTTGATATAAAATATGTGAATTACGTCAGAATTGTTAAATGTAGTTTTCAAAACACTGCATTATTAAACTGAAAAAATACAAAGTTTAATTCAACTGTTAGCTACTGAACAAAAACAGAGTAGGAATATATCGATGATGTCATCTATCTATCTATAGGTAGTGGAGTAACGAAACAGTGTGTTTGTACTGCATTTTTCAAAAGTCAAGATATTCCGATTTTTTAGTCTCAAATGAATCAGAGGCCTTGTATATTGGTTTTGTACCATCTCTTTATTATACGTGAATGACAGAATTGCCGGCTAAATAGTAGGGAAAAAGAAAATTAAGTCAATGACGAGAAGTACATATTTTGTATGTTTTTCTGTAATACAACTCATTGGCAGTGTACAAGGGCCAAAACGCAATATTCTCTATATACATAACTATTCATTCTCAAACATAAATATCTTCCTTACTCTAGTTTGAGCTTGATTTCAAGAGCACGTTAGTTCATGAAACCTTAAAATTAGTTCCCGTTCTCATTCTGAATGGCTTTCAAACGTGTACTATTATTTTAAAAGTTAATAAATTTGGCATAGTAGTACCAGCTACAGTTCTATCCTGAAGCTGTCTGGTGAATGGAAGAGAAGGGGGTGGAGCCTCTTAATTGGATCTGTTGTAATTTGGATTTTTAATTGTCTTTTATCATTTTTTAAACGCTAGTTTCAATTTCGGAGGATAGCCCTAGAGGATAATGACTACGAGGTCTTAGATTTCGTGTTAGGTAGGCTCTTCAGCTACATTTATTGTCAATTCTTCATTCTCCTCTTCCATCCGCGAATGAAGCCACAAGGCGCTTTTCTTCCGTTTTTTCACATTCCTTGCTAATTGACAACTTTTACGGAGTAGCTTTTCTGCATCAATAAGCTTGGTCATCAACAGTGGTAGGTGACTTTGTTCATTTAGCTACTTTTCTACTTGGCTGCTTCTTTCAGTCCCTTGCATTTAAATTCCTTTTGACGTCGATATGACTATTAGTTCTGAACGCTGACGATGCACCTCTACAAAATTAATTAATTTAGCAGCCATTATATTAGTACAAACTACCAATATACCATGAATAACTCGTACCTCAAATAAATATTAATTCATCAGCCTTACAAAAGGAGGAATAGAGGAGGGATGAATATTCTAAAAATACTAACTTTTTCTCCATCTTCTGGTCAAATATTGAATAAAAACAAGCTCTTATGTCTATTATGAATCATCGAATACCGTAATAGTATATCACGAGCGTTTTGATATTGATTGTCTCAAAGTTGAGTGGCTCATAGTTGCGTGGTTCATAGTTGAGGGGCTCATAGTTGCGTGGTCAGAAATCGACTTAAGGATTTTCTTGTGATCTCGGTTTCATGGCTCAAAGTTGATTCATGAGTGCTAAATCAAATTTGATCCAGTCCTTGAAATAGGTAACTAAAGTCAATTTTGATGTTAAAATTGCGTTCATCCGGTCAAATAGATGTTATAATGTGAAATAAATATTTTTTTAAAATCAACTTTTTATTATATCTGAAAAAACAGAAAACAGTCTCAAAGTTGAGTTAAAGCCTTATGTAAAGTAGAAAATGAGCCAATGCAGGAAATGCAAAATTTGTATGATTTTCTGCATAAAGACCCCTTGGCAGTGTTTAAGTAATAAAAATTAATTTTCTGAAATCACATATATGTTCATTTTCATAGTAAAATTACTCTCTAACTCACTTTTGAACCTCAATTTCGAAAGTGAATAAATCTCGTAAATTCGATTAAACGGACAATCTGTTAGTAAATATGTACGTTAATATGTATTAGAATGACACCAAACAAAGGAAATAAAAATAAGTGTTTTTTTCAGCTAAATAGATGAAAAATAGTAGGTGGCTCTAACTTGACTAAAAATTTTATATAGGAAACATCCTTATGCTTCATGCCTCATGCATGTATATCTCTTAGTATTTTAGGAGTGATTCAGTAGTTATTTACAAGTTTTCCAACTTATATTACCCTTCAAAAGTTGCCAATATACTGGCGACTTTGTCCATACCATACTTTAAAACATGGGCAACCATCAAGCATCAATCTATTTCTGCACGTTCGAATGATACAGATTATTTTAGTTTATGCATTCAATTAATTTTTTTGTTTTAATCGGAAAAATACTTTTTTATTAATATTTAATATCATATCATCCAATTGTTGTGCATTTGAATGATATGGATTTTGTTAGTTGATTTGTCTCTTCAGCTCTCTCCAAAAATGACAAAATTTCTCTCCAAAAACCAGGACCAAAATCCAGTCTGCAACGTGTGTCAAATCTGTCACCAAGATTTCATATTTCAGGACAGTAAGTCTCCAAAAAATTTCAAATTTGTTCCAAAATGGCCAAATTTCTTCAATATGTCTCCAATAATAACATGTGAAAATATAATTGGTAGAATTTTTCCCCCTTTGAAAATAATATTCTGGCAAAGTGTTAGTTGGTACCATTAATTTTTGGTGGATCAGCCAAATTACTGGAAATTTATGGTGGATTTTCTCAGGTTTTTGAAAAAGTCAGAAGGATTTTATGCACCAAATACAGACTGTTATTATTTTTTAATCTATTTAGTATGGCTGAGTACCGTCTTAGGCATCATATTTACAAATTACCCAGACTGCAGGAACTGTTAAACTGTTCTCCAAAAAATCTTCTATTTTGGCTCATGTTCTCAGTAAAATTAATGTAAATAATTAAATATAGGAGGAAAGTAAGGAATGTTCACACAGAAAATGTTAAAAAGTCCCATGTTTTGCAGACTGGCAAATTACAGTTGTTGCAGGAGTCTTCCAGTGGATTAAAAAATTAAAATTTCATGAAAAATTTTATAGGGTCCCGGTCAAGCAGGTAAATTGCGGCCCACTAACTAACTACGGCCTCTGACAACAGAAATGTCATAGCTTCAAAACACTCGTTAAAAACATAAAGTAAGAAATTAGAGCCAGTCTGTATTTGGTGCACAAAATTCCACTGACTTTTTTAAAAAGCTGAATAAATTCACCATAAACTTCCAGTAATTTTGGTAATCCACTAACATTTTGCCAATTTTTCCACCATAAATTAATGGCACCATAGGAATAATTAGCTAAAAATCCACCAACTTTGCCACAATATTATTTATAATGGAGAAAAATTCCACAGACAAGTCGGTGGAATTTACCATGAAATATAATCTGGAATTAGAGCATGCACTGTGCTTAATTTGATAGCTATGCAATATTTTAATGTAATTTTGGTTCAGAATATTTTAGACTTTCTTGAGAGGGCCGCAACTGAAAATTAGAGGGCCGCAATTTATCTGCATGACCCTACAAGAGTGAAGGAAAATTATTATAAGTTAGATTTATACATAATTTAATTTTTATATTAACATTCAACTTCAAGTTATTTACAAAATTTAGTAAGAAATAACATTTTGTTCTATAGCACACCACAAGGAAAAGATTGTGTAAAAGAGGGAACTCTTTTACTATACTAATTTTCTATATTATAATGGTAATTTTCTATATTCTGGTAATATTCAAAAATATTCTCTTCAGGGACTGAAACACAATTCTTCTTCTTCTTTAATGGCCAGACCTGCATCAGCAGCCAGCAAGGGGGAGGGGGGGGCCAGAGTTCGGGCATTGGATTTTTAGCGCCCCCCTAGAACCTAATTAACACCATTATCCCTTGTCTAATTCTCCAAACTTCTCACAGGTACCTCTTAACAATTCTTAAGTCTAAGGTGCCAAAACCTATAGCATCTTCCACACTACAAACCCCAAAGTTCCAAACCTATCTCTAGATTCTCCTAACCTACCACATGTTACCAAGAAATGGTCTAAACTTCCAGCACCCACCTGTCAACCTGATAAAGACCACACAAACTATGGGTGTAGGTCACAAGCCCCCCCCAGTCATGAGCCCCCCCCCCCGGTCACGAGCCCACCTGTTTTTAAATCCTTATTTACCTATATTATTTAATCCTTATTGACACTTTTGTAGTTCATTACTGATTAGACATAATATATATGTCTATCGGGGGGCGTGCCGCCCCCCGAACCCCCCTGCCAGGTCATTAAACAATCATGAAGTGTGCAGTTCAACAATCTAGCGGATACAACAAACTACATTAGCAACTCTCAGTTATTTCTATCTAAGTAGTTCTTCATTTGTTTAACTAGGTAAATAAGGATTAAAAAAACATGGAGGGGGGGCTTATGACCTAGGGGGGCTCATGACCGGGGGGGCTCTTGACCGTACCCCACAAACTATCACCCCTTCCACACCCGTGACCCAACCTCCATCCCAACCTCAAGGTATTGCTCCTTGCCCTAAACAATAATACAGACTTCCAGGTATTGTCATAGCAGCCTCCGTTTCCAAATCTTTCTCTAACTCTATATGCAATAATGCATTTAGAGAGCTTTTTGACCTGACCTCCTCTCTCCATCTGAGTCTGACCATCTCAACAATTCACAACTCTCCACCACCCTGCCAATCTCCCCAAAATCAACACCATCTAAATCATCCCAACCCCACCTCCAGTCTGTATTTGGTGCACAAAATTCCACTGACTTTTTGAAAAAGCTGAGAAAATCCACCATGAATTTCCAGTAATTTGGCTGATCCACTAACATTTTGCCCATTTTTCCACCGAAAATTAATGGTAACATAGGAATAAATAGCTAAATATCCACAGACTTTGTCAGAATATTATTTTCAATGAAAAAAAATTCCACCGACAAGTCGGTGGAATTTACCATGAAATACAGTCTGGCAGGCCTACCCCCGGCTCACCAAACACTGACCGATCCTCTTACTCCACCTAGTGCCTCTACCCACACGGTGTATAGAATCACCGAAACGGACCAACTAGTCTGTCTATGGTGCACAAAATTACACTGACATTTCCAAAAAAACTGAAAATATCCACCATAAAATTTCATCAATTTTGCTGATCCACCAACATTTTCCCCATTTGGCCACTGAAAATTAATGGTAACATAGCCAGTCTGCAGAATATGGAACATTTTTCCAAGACTCTCTGTGGGAGTTTTTGATTGAATTTCAAAAATTGGAGATCTTTGCAGGAGATCTTGAATTAATTCCTATGTTACCATTAATTTAGCTGCGGGAGATATTGAATTAATTCCTATGTTACCATTAATTTAACTGAATCTGTTTAATTCTGAATCTGTTACAGAGAGATGAGAGTCAGAGAGTAACTGTCTCTCAAATTAAAATCTCTGCAGGAGAAAAGACACATTCTGCAGACTGGTACCATAGAAATAAATAATTAAAAATCCACCGACTTTGCTAGAATATTATTTTCAAAGGGCAAAAAATTCCACCGACATGTCGGTGGAATTAACCACAAAATACAGAATGGCGAACCGAATCGGACTGATCGCCGATCGGGGACCAAAACCGTCACGGGCAAAACGGACCAATTGTGGTCGAAAACGGAACGAATGGGGACCAAGTCGGATTTAATCGGGCCGAAACGGAGCTAGCTAAGTAGTTCATAAAAAAACACTTAAATAGTTAGAACTATACATTGGAGAAAAATAATAATATTTAGAATGAGTTATTTAACTGATAATAGCTACCTACCTACATATGTTGAAAAAAAAACAATAGCTAGCTACTTTGAATGCTTATAGGATATGAGCATTCAAAGTAGCTATTTTTTTTTCAACATAAGTAGGTACTAGCTATTATCAGTTAAATTACTCATTCTAAATATTAATATTTTTCTCCAATGTATTATGTATAGTACTAGTACTACTAACTATTTACCTAAGTGTGTTTTTATGAACTACCTACTTAGCTCCGTTTCGGCCAGATTAGATCCGGCTTTGTCCCCAATCGATCCGTTTTGGTCCTCAATCGGTCCGTTTCGGTGATTCTATCATCTATGTAGGTACCCTCTACCCACATTATTCTTAATGCGTTCAATAAATCTTCTACCTATACTATTTTCAATCATCATTTGTGTGTAGGATTCGAAAGTCTGGCAAATATGCTTAAAGGGGTAAAGTTCGCGATGTCCGCAGCAGCTGTCCACCACAGAACAATGTCTACCACAGAACAGGCTACGATATTTACTAAACTAAAACATTTTATTCGTATGAAAAATTATTTACGATGCCGAATATTCATGTTATTAGTAAATAATGTTTTAAATGCTCATATCGTTAACTTTTATTGTCACTAATTTCAATCAAGGTAAGAAAATTGATATTATTTATTTATTAAATATGTGGGAATCACCTAACCTAATAACATAATGCCTGAGATTAGAAATGATAGCCGAATTCATTGTACCTAGGTCGATAGGTAGGTAACACCATGGTATTGTCGGTGACAGGACAATAACCCCCCGTGCAAAAAACCCCCCGCGGTCAAAAAACCCCCATGCAATATACCCCCCGGACAAAAATACCCCGTACAATAAACCCCCCGGACAAATACCCCCGGACAAGAACCCCCCAAGCAAAAAACCCCCGGTGCAAAAAAACCCCGGTCGATATAAATAGCATAATTCATTTTAATTAATTTTTTATTAATAAAATTACTATATGCTATAATATAAAGAGATATAGTGCACCTAAGGTTAGGTTAGCGGTCCAATTGGGGGGGGGGGCTTGCCCTCCCCTGGCCAGGTTTGATAGTGACAAAATGTATACTGTACTTATTTTTACTATAAAATAGGTAATTGGGTATACCTTATTTTGCAAAGAAAAATTGTCATATTTTCGAAGAAAATGTAATAATTATTGGTTCGCATTGAATGATGATGTATTTCTCGGCCTGTAAATTATACTTCTTATTTCAGTTTCTAGAGCTTATGATTATTAGACTAAATGAATTTTACTCATTATATAAGTTATTGGTACATTAACTGTATAGAAACACATTTAATTATTAACATGTGTTAATTTTTTTGTTATTATCAGACTGTTCAGTACAATGTCACCGCTCCTTTTAAGCTCGCAGGATATATAACCCTTTTTTTCACAGGGGTTTATAGAGACTAGATATCTGTTGTCCCTGAAACAAATCTATCTAACCCTTATTTATAACTCGTAATCTAAGGTTCATACGTGGCTGCAATACTGAAGTTCAACCACTCAGAGAAATTAGTTAGATAGTGGATATATCTTAATTGGCTCAACTCAAAATGAAAATTTTAATAATATAACTTTCTGTAATGATTTAATCTCTGAGAATTTGATAGTGTTTTCGAAACAGAAGAGTATTGACAGAGATAATGGTGATAAAAAAGTACATGAAAACTAGAGAGTAGCTTATTTCCTAAATTTACTAGTTTCATAATTTGAAAGGAAAACTTCACTCTTGGTTATAGACATTTTTAATATGATTTTATTTGTAGTAGATGATAATTATAGGAAATTAGATTACGAGCACTCGGTAGAGCGCATTCCTTCATCGCCGATTATAAATGATCTCGACCATCCAATAATCCTTGAGTTATAAATGATCTTGACCTCAGCCTTTTACCTGTTCGCTCCCAAAATCTAATAAACTGGAAAATGTATAATGACAAATCGTTCCAACAAGTTTCATTCAATTTGATTGATCACTTTTTTTGAGTTATTGAGTTATAAATGAAATTGATATTGATCTTTGACCGGATCGCTCCCAAAATTAACCAAATTGTTCCTGGATATTGAAGATACGCTCCGCCAAGTTTCATGCAATATGATTGAAAACTTTCTGAGTTATAAAATTTTGACATTGACCTTTGACCAGATCGCTCCCAAAATTCTACCAGATGGTTGCTAGGCATTGAACAATCATCCTACCAAATTTTAGTCAATTTGGTTTAATATTTTTTGAGTTGGCGAATGAAAATATCCAGGTTCTCTGTTAGTACATCGTCACAGTGACTCTTTAATCCGATAAATAAATGTCGTCTAATACAAATTATCCATTTCCTGTGAAGGTAATTAAAAAACTAATGTTGGTGAAATTAGTATCATCACAGAGCCTATATTTCTCTGATTATAAATCATCACATGTACAGTGACTCTTTTCTCTGATAGTACAACTAAAAAATGTCTATTATAAATAAGATTGCTTAGTATTCAATACCATTAAAATCTGTCAATCAATGTTAGATAAACATTATTCAGATTAAAACTTGCCTATAGTTTTCGTTGCTACATAACCGTAACTCTTTTCTGATAGTACATCATATTAGTGACATCTTTAATCCGATAGTACATAATGCAATGATTTTGAGAAAATAAATCATGGAATCTTGTACTGGACATAAATCCCAAAATGGCTCTAGGAATAACATTAGAAATTAAAATGAAAATTTGTAGTGGACAAGAGTCCACAACAAATAGACAATAATAATATTTGATGTTCGAGTGGACTTTTGTACACAGTCCTTATATTAAACTTTATATTATTGAATATTCATTGCTGTATCATGCTCACATATTTTAACAAGGCATTCATAGTACATGTTCGCACTTGTTTGCAATATTATAATATATATATATAGACACAATATATTAAGTACCTTAAGAGATTCATGCTATTAAACCACAAAAGCATATAATTAAGTGGAATATTGTACTGCATGGACATATGTTGCCACAATGCAGGATATAATTATTCGTAAATATCTTGAACTATCTTTTCATAGAATTTTGATTGTATTCCAATATTTAAGAACATATCTATTCAAACACCTTTAATAATTGTTACAGAAATGAACATAAAATATTCATATATTAGTATGTTAACCCATAGACGGCCTATATGAAAGTATTATAAATAGAAAAAAACATCAAAATATTAAACTAATATAGCAAATCTAGTTTTGAATAACATAACAATATTCAGTTAAGATTTCAAGTAATTTCATCATAGAATAAAAAAAAAGAAATGCTAAAAAACTGTTTTGAAACACTTTGGATGACATCAGATCACTTTCTGAAATCTATTATTTATGTCTTATTATTATTTAATAATAATAAGCCAATAACTTTTGTAGTTTTGAAAAGTCAGAAGAAATAATTTGTGTGATAATTTAGCTTCGAAATGACCGTACATATTCAGAATATTGGGTTAATCTGTTCAAACACTTGGAAAGAAGAAACTATACGTGAAGATCCCCCACTTATTTTGGAACTTTGTCTTTTGAAGTTTTGAATAGTAAGGAATATTGTCCAAGCTCAGTAAAGGAAACTTAGAAATGCAAATAACTAAATATATAACGAAAATTATATCATTTCCTTTTGCACAATTGTTTATGAATATGTTATCTACAATCTTATCGATTTTTTTAAAATATAAAACACACTGTTATACGAATTTTGAAAGTACTGGATCAGAAGTTTTTGGAAATCCTTTCTATAAATTAGAATCTTTATTGAGAAAAAAATCTTAGGTACAAAAACAAAAGACAATATAAGTTTCAACAAACATACAAATAAGATTCGTTTATCAAGTATAAAAAACTTTTCGGGCAATTAAAGGAATAATTCTAAATAAACATAGATCACAGAACCTGGAGATAACATATTGAAGTCGTACAGTTATGAGTTACTCTACTGCTATAATGAACAGAAATATTATAAATAATGGTTAAATAAATGTTTTTTAAAGGCTCTTTTAATTATAATAATGTTTGAACTAGATTTAATATTATTGGGTATAGAAGTTCAAATTATAGGTCCTATATAAGACATAGATCTCTGGCATTGAGACAGCCGCTGGAATGATGGTGATGTCTCTATTACGAGTCAGAGTCGTGGTGATTAGAGAAAAATTACTATCTCCATGATACATTCCCAAACATGCATATGCCAATGATAAGCTTATAAATATATGTGACCTTTCAGATACTGGTTCTGTGAAAGAGGGGATTTGAATGAGCATGGTAGTCTGATGAAGTGGTGAGGCGGATTAATCTTTTTTTGTAATAATATCAGAGGCTGAGATGTACATTGCACATCATCTGCCCCACCCCACAATGCAACACAATACAATAGATAGAAATATGCTAAATCATAATAGATATTGATTAATATTTTAATGAGACGCGATTTCTAATTCTATTTAGGATTCCTACTGTTTTAGTTAATTTCCTGAAAGTATGCTGTACGTACATGATTATAAGGTATGCATTCCAAAAATTTATCCTCACTCAAAAGATCAATACGACATTCATCAATATCAATACATAGAGGTGTTGCGACAGAGTGTTGCCTGTTTGAAAATAACATCGCAACTGTTTTACTTTTACTGGTATTAAAACTAAGTCTGTTGTTTATTGTCCATTTATAAAGTTATCAAACTCCCTGTTGGCCGTATTTATCAAGTTTGAGTAGTTCTCACCACTGAAGGCTAAAGTCGTGTCATCGGCAAACAGAGTAAACTTTGTAACATTAGATTAGCACGGCATGTCATTGACAAACAATTGGAACAACAGAGGAGCCAATACATTACACTACCTTGTGGCAAACCTATATCCACTAGAGTAGAGGTGGAAAACTGAGAGCCAATTCTAAAACACTGAAACCTGTTACATAAGAAGCTACTGAACCAATCCAGAAGCACACCTCTTATACCATAAGCAAACCTCTCCCTCAAAAGTATCCGATGATCTACTATATCGAATGCCTTCTTAAGATCCACAAAGACAGCCAAGTTATGGCATTTTGAATTAATACGTACTATCATAAACATTTTCAGTTAAGTTAAGAATTGCATCCGCCATATTTTCACCACATCTAAAACCAAATTGGCTGGGGATGAGAATATCAAACATTTCAGTAGACTACATACATTTTTCCAACAGTGTACTCATGAAAGGCAAAATCGATAATTGTAGGTAATTAGAAATATTTAGGTACCCGATCACCACTCTTATAATTTGGAATAACTGCAGCTTCTTTCAAACAATAAGGGAAATGACCATCAGTATATGATTAATTAATTAAACAGAGAAATAATGAAATTACCCACCAGAGAAGAAACTTTCATGGAAAAAATTCAGGAATGGACTGCGTCCCATAATACATTTTTTTATATTATCGATGATATTAGACAACTCGTTCTCACTTATCGCATCCACAAAAAAGGAATTTTCTTGTGCGCGAATATTAAGTATTGGGTCATCATATTGGGGCGGAATGGCATTCTGTAAATTACAGGCCACAGATGCGAAATGATTATTAAAGCACTCTGACAATATTCCTCTTCATAAGAAAAATTACGATCAACACCCAAACAGACTTGACAACCCCGGTACTCCGCTCCTCACCGATCAAATTCTTTATTAATTTCCAAAGATTTTTTTTAGCATTTCATTTGTTAACTTCAAGTGATTTCCCATAGTATTTTTCTTTAGCCTGTCGGATCCACTTAGTAACCAAATTGCGATAGTTATTATAATATTCTTGGTGGAGTTTGAGCTGTTTGTAATGATAGGACTTTCTTTTTATTGATTTCAGTAGAGTACATAGATTAAAGTGAGGGTTTAGAGTAACGTTTATAAGTAATATATTTAGTTAGAGAAAAAAAAACTATCCACATATATTATATTCAAATTTTCACAAAATGTCTAGTATGTGTAGCAACATCAATGTCATTATCATAAACAAAGTTGAAATTATTAACCTTATTAAAAAATGAGTCAGAGTATTGCTCTGAATTTTATCTAAATGTAACTTCAATTTTGGAATTCACAGGAGTATTAAATTCGTTGAGTAATATACGTACCTATCTTATTAGGGGGTATACGTGCGTCTAATTTTTATTTGAAATTTTCTAATGAAATATAATAGATAAATAGTAATTAGTTATGATTGGGGGCTGGGCCGGTTTTATTAGTTAACATAAGTTTGGACAAACATTCGATATATATTTAGATGGCGTTGTTTACATTAATTGGACAGATGACCTTGAATCTCATTGACATTTAAAAAATATCTGCATATTTTCGTAAATAAGCAATAATTAATTGAATTTGTGTTCCATATACAAAATATACTGACTAATAAAGTATTTTTAGAGCCTAGAGGTCTAAATAAGAAAATTATTCTATGCCGATATACAAACGTGCTCTTTGTAGGTACAACGTTTATGAAAATATAACCGGATGGAGTCAATGACTCACGAAAACATAAAACTCACTCACTAGATAGCGTTTTTCACAATAAATTTACTTTCTTTACTAAATGAATTTTTAAAAAAGTTAAAAAATTAATGTAAATTTGTACCTAACCAATCCTTAATACATATTGACTGATTTAATATCAATTACTTGAGATTTAAATGAATTCTGTGAAATGAATAATGTTGAGTGTTCTTTCAAATTAACCAATGCCTAACTGATTTCAATGTACATATTGCAATTTAAACTAGTTTAGTAGCATTATATATGAATATATATTTGATAGCGGACTTCTCTCATGAAAGTGGGCAACACTAGCTAGAAGTAGGTATTCACCACAGTATTCACAGTGCTGGGCGCCGCCGTCATTTCATTGATCACCATGGATTCATGAAGGTAGTGGTACTAGTAAATGATCACAGTTTATTGAACTATATATACTGTGGTAATATGGTATCCAGTCTTCCTACCAACACTCCACTAAAAAAATTGTTGTATTACCTACCTAGTATTTTATTAGGTTAGTCGGAGGCCTTAGTTGAAGATTAGGAAATTATAAAAAGATGATAGCCTAACTTAAAATTATAGAGAAATTATAAAAAGATGATAGGTAGGCCCTACACAGGCAGCAAGGATTTATTCCTAAGATATTAAGGGAATATCCCAGGAATATATCTTTCTTCCCAGGGTTATTCGAGTGACAGTGAGAACTTTAGTAAATTAGGTAGGTAGTACTTAGCCTACCTAGGTTAGGTAGGGTCACGCAGGTAAATTGCGGCCCTTTAATTTTTAATTGCGGCCCTCTCAAGAGAGTCTCTAAAATATTCTGAACCGAAATTACATTAGAATGTTGCATAGCTATCAAAAGAAACGCAGTGCATGTTATAATTTATTAATTTAAGTTTTTAACGTGTGTTTTGAATGTATGATTTTTCTGTTGTAAGAGGCCGCAGTTAGTCAGTGTGCAGCAATTTACCTGTGTGACCCTACCTAATAAATTTCTCCCTGAGTCGCCGAATTGAATCATTTTTGGAGAGAAATTTAGCTAGGCTATTTTTATTTCAGAGAGACTTGCAGAGCCAGAATCAGAATGCAGGGATTTCATCAAGACATTAAGTTCATTAACCATATAGCCAGTAGTCTATAGGGCCATAGGCTATAGCTACTTAAGGCCTTGTTACACGGTGCGAGTCCAGTCTGTATTTCATGGTAAATTCCACCGACATGTCGGTGGAGGAATTTTTCCCCATTGAAAATAATATTTTGGCAAAGTCGGTGGATTTCTAGCTATTTATTCCTATGTTACCATTAATTTTCGGTGGAAAAATTGGTAAAATGTTGGTGGATCAGCCAAATTATTGGAAATTTATGGTGGATTCTTTCAGCTTTTTCAAAAAGTCAGTGGAATTTTGTGCACCAAATACAGACTGGGTGCGAGTTACTGTCGTGACAGCAGACAGCAGCTGTCCCACTGTACTCGCATGTCAGTAGCTCAATGTTCATTGCATTGAATTTCCATGACAGTTACTCAACTGATGCGGTCACACTGTGCGAGTAGCTGCACTACACTAACTGGCTAAACCAACTCGCACGTTTACTCGCACCGTGTAACAAGGCCTTTAGTTTGTATCCTATTTTACATTTTTACTAGCATGTCCAAACTCGCCATTTTAATGGCGAGTTTGTGACAGTTTTTTTGAGCCCTTCAATTACAAATGGTGAGAAATAACTAATTTTCTCCTATGCTACAATGTTATTTTGGAGAGAATTTATGATAATTTGATCATTTTAGAGAGAAATTTGGTTATTTTTGGAGAGAACTGGAGAAACAAATGGAGAGTTTCAGAGACATAGCTACTAGTTTACTTGGCTAAGATTATTCTTATTTATTGTATAATCTATGTTTCATAGTGTGGCAGCCCTGCCCAGTGCCCGCTGGCAGTAAAGTTGCCAGTTTGATGAGAAAATGAATCTACATCAACATCACCACATTTAATTTATTTTAAAGTACCTTATTTTCAGAATTACAGTTTAGCCAGATTAAGAGACTGCAGGAACTGGTAAAGTGTTCTCCAAGAAATAGAAATCCTCTAATTTACCATTTGTTCTCTATAAAATACATGTAAATATAGGAGGAAATTAAGAATTGTCCATGTTTCAAAGTATGGACAAAGTCGCCAGCCAGTCTGTATTTCGTGGTAAATTCCACTGACATGTTGGTGGAAATTTTCCTCTTTGAAAATAATATTCTGGCAAAGTTGGTAGATTTTTTTAGCTATTTATTCCTATGTTACCATTAATTTTTGCTGGATAAGTTGGGAAAATGTTGGTGGATCAGCTGAATTACTGGTAATTTATGGTGGATTTTTTCAGCTTTTTGAAAAAGTCATTGGGATTTTGTGCATCAAATACAGACTGGGTAGCCAGTATACTGGCAACTTTTGAAGGGTGAAATAAGTTTAGAAACCTGTAAATAAGTTAAAATAACAAGTAAATCACTAACAGATAGTCTCAAGTGATACGCATGCATCAGACATGATGCATAGGATGTTTTCAAGTGTAAAGTCTTCCCTAGGATGTCCTATTTCTTCTAAGTATCTTAAATGTGGCGACTTGATTTATTTTCTCACCAAACTGCGACTTTCCTGCCACACTTTGAAACATGGAGAATTGTTCGCACAGAAAATGTATAAAAATGTCCCATATTCTGCAGACTGGATTTATTAATGCATGTGCATCCCATGCCATCCCTTTATGGCCATTTTGTTAGTGATTTAACACTTTAAACAAGTAATTACAGTTTTTCTTTCAACTTATTTCACCTCTCAAATGATGATGATAATGTTACAGAGTATTCTAGACTGTGTTTGGTGCACTGAACTCCTGACTTTTCCAAAAATCTGTAAAATATCTGCCAACATTTCCTGCTATTTTGGCTAGTCCTCCAATATTTTTCCAATTTCTCCTCTAAAAATTAATGGTAATTTAGATATAAATAACTAAAAGTCCTCCGACATTGTGAGAATATTTATTTTGGTGATTTGAGAAGTCCTCTCACATGTCATTGGAATTTAGTCCCAACTACAATCTGGATTAGGGTGTCTGCATACCAAAAGAGAGAAAGAAAGATTGCAACCAGATTGTATTTGGTGGTAAATTCCAATGATATGTCGGCAGATATTCAATTTCTCTAATAAAAAAATTCCTGCAATGTCGTAGGATATTTAGCTATTAATTCCTATATTACCATTAATTTTCGGAGGGGAAACTGGATAAATGTTGGAGGACTAGACAAATTGATGAAAAATGTTAGCAGCTATTTCTCAGATTTTTGATAAAGTCAAGAGTTCAGTGCACCTAATGCAAACTGAGACTGCAAGATGTGAAATGAGAAAAAAAGCCATAAAGAGTGATACCATACTGGCACTTTGTGAGATATTACATTGATTAGGCTACTATCTTCTACTCTCTTCACAGAACCCATCTTCAACACGCTTTCACTCTTCAGTTTTTCTTTTTCTCTCTTTCTTGCTCGCTTCCAGTGTGTGCACTCCTGTATATATCCATGTTTACCAATTCAATCTTTCTTTCTTGCTTTAAATCTTTTGGTGTTGAGGCACCTTATGTCTTTGAGTATGTGACTATGTCAGTTAAAGGCTTAAAAGCCAATTTATTGGCTTAGATTTCAAAAGGTCAAAACTGAGATGTTTAATTAGCCTAAAATTTTGAATTAATTCTTATGTTCCCATGTAAATTTTCATATGAAATCTTAAAAATTTGAGCCAAATTGGCTTGGGTTATAATTTTTGTGAAAATTTGACTCAAAAAATTGCTTACAATTTTCCAGCCTCTGAAACAAAGGATGGCTCTGACCAAGATGTTTATTGTTTACCTAATTTGACTCCCCATGTTACAGGTAATAAAGCAGGTCCTTCCTCCCAATTTTAATGGTAGGTTTATGACTGCTTTTGAGCTCTTAAATTGCTATTGATGAAAAATATCTGATTTTCTCCTATGCTACCAGTCTGCCAAGTGTAGCAAATCTATCTCCCAAGATTTTATTTTGAGGACCAATTGTCTCCAAAGAGCAAAGATTTTCAAATCAGTCTCCAAACCAGATTGCAGAATATTGAACTTTTTTCAAAGACTCTGAAACAAGTCAAATCTGAGCCCACTTTTATAAATTGGAGTTCTCTGCAGGAGATCATGAATTAATTCCTATGTTACCATTAATATAGCTCCAGGAAATTTTTGAATTAATTCTTGTGTTACCATTAATTTAGCTGCGGGAGATTCTGAATTTGCTGCTGAGAGTCGAAGTGTAACTCTCAAATTAAAATCTCTGCATGTCACTGATGTCAGGAGATGCATTATGCTAGTCTGTGAAGTGTGTCAAATCTGTCTCCAATATTCTATTTCGAGGACAATTGACTATTGATGACTATTTCATTTGTTTCACATGATCAAAAATAAAATGTTTAACTGTTTATGTAGAAAATCTTTACCTGGTAGGCAAATTCCTCTATTGAAATATTTTGAACTAGTTAGTGTTCAAGAAGAATTCTTATATTTTGTCTTTCGTTCCCAGAAAAATACCTGCAAATATAGTAGGAAATTCAGAATTGTTTCCACTTTCCTCAGAACATTTTAAAATTTTCCCATACTCTACAGACTGATCCAAAATATTATTGTAGGCTTGTAGCATAGGAGAAGATTATAAATTTCTTTCATCACAGTGACTCTTTTCTCTGATAGTACATCATCACAGTGACTCTTTTCTCTGATAGTACATCATCACAGTGACTCTTTTCTCTGATAGTACATCATCACAGTGACTTTTCTCTGATAGTACATCATCACAGTGACTCTTTTCTCTGATAGTACATCATCACAGTGACTCTTTTCTCTGATAGTACATCATCACAGTGACTCTTTTCTCTGATAGTACATCATCACAGTGACTTTTCTCTGATGGTACATCATCACAGTGACTCTTTTCTCTGATAGTACATCATCACAGTGACTCTTTTCTCTGATAGTACATCATCACAGTGACTCTTTTCTCTGATAGTACATCATCCATTTGCATTTTCTAAGGCTCAAAATTATTGCTCTATTGTAGCCAGTTAAATAGGGAAAATATCCATCCTTCATTTTCTGATATAAAATTATTACATCATCGCATCACCTTTCTCTGATATGCAACATTCAAATGTAAATTTGTTTCAGCAGGATTAACACTTTCTTGAGAAAGTTTGGTAAAAGTTTAAGGGACTCAATTTACCAGTGTGGCCCTAGGTACCTTCTAGTAGTGCTTTTACAATCAAAAGTAGTGAAATATCAAGGTTAATTCAGTTGTTTATAGTTTCTAGAAAAATATATAATATTATTAATATAGAAAAATAATATACACAGATTTGTGTGAACGAATGTGTGTTACTGTTGATGAGTTTATTTGAACTGTTTCTACTTAATACTAATACACTACGCACATATCTGAAAATGAATTTTATCTATTCTCCAAAATAAACTTGCTGCAAAATGTGGTCTCTAACTCTCAAAGACTTATTTAGACTATTAGAGAGGCTCATTGTCTGTTGTAACTTCTGTTCTTACGGAATTTGTTTCATAAATCACAAAATTTCCCTAATATGTTTCAAAGACTCAGGGTTAAATTAATGGTAACATGGAAATTAATTTAAGATTTGACTCTTAGTTTTACTCAAGAGTCCTAATATGGTCTATATTTTGGAGACTTAAGCAATTTTATGAAAGGACAGAATTGGAGAACTCCAGTAAGTATATGGTTCACTGTAACCCAATAGTTCTTACATAAAGCTGATATAAATCCACCAACTGGCAAAATATTTTCAATTATTTGACTGGAACAACCTTTAATTTGAAAACATATATTGAGAGTTAACCTTGCTACTCTTACTCTAAGGTGTTAACTTAACACACCAGATATTATTAAATTTATTATTAAAAGATTATCAATCACATAATTTATTGAAGGTAGAGGCTAAGATGGTTCTTGGTCAATTCACCAAAAATACATTTGCTGCACGGCACTTCCGCCAAAAAATGACAATTATTTACCAAAATAAGGTATACTTATCTTACAGTAAAAACGGTGAAGTAGGCCTATACATTTTGTCACTATCAAACTGTGCTGCGTGACACACCCCCAACCCCCCCAGCCAGACCGCTAACCTAAACTTAAGTGGCCAATATCTCTTTATATTTATAACATGTATTGTCTTTAAATGTTCAGCGTAAGTGTCATGCAGCGAAAGGAATAGTCACTGCTGAGATACTTTGTTTCTCTAGTTTAAATAATTCATCATGTCATCATTCAAATAATCACCTCGTTTTCTACCATTAATTGATTGATGATTTTATTATTCTCACCCATTATTAATTTCTGTGTCTCAGTCCCCCTCATGTGCTGCCACTAACAATCAAAAGGAGCTAGAATTATCTCTTTGGTGAAACCTTCAGACACACCAGTATTCTTATCGAGTATCACCACCAGAGCCTGTAGCAGCAGACTACTCTTGAACCTGAGTACTAACGGTGATAATTATCTCTGAATAGACGAGCTCGTGAGTGAAGCTCTGTCATATGAGTCATGATGAAACTAGCTTTAGGTGTATATTAGGTATTTGTTTCAAGATTAACTTTGAAAAGTAGCTATATCTAATTATCTATCAATTCGTTAGGCTAATTCAAAATTAGGTATTATTAACTTCAAAAGTCTATCAACCAATGCATTTATTGTATTTACTCACTTTGTTTGTAATCCAAATGTTTCTCTCCACCAGCTGAAACTTATCTCTCAATGACTTCAGCTCACAAGATTTATTGGGATACCCTTACCTTCATCAAGAATGACTTTTCATCACCTAGTTTGCTGGGTGAGTTATTCTATGTCAACATACTATCTAGTAGCTAGCCAATTTTATTCTAGGCTAATCTATTGTATATATATATATTTATTTATTTAATAGGTATCATTAAATCAATTAGTAATCCACAGGCAGGCCTCGCTTTTATTTCCAATATCATGATAGTCTTCCCCCACCAAATATAATTCAAATTATTTTCTTTATGTGTATTTTAGTCCATAGAATCCGTAAATCAAAACATTTTTTTTGTAGAAACTAATAGTTTTTGAGATATGAGGGTTTAAAGTTATTTATTTCTTATGTATTACTGAAGGATTGGAAACTTTGAATAAACTCCTGTTTTCACGCTTTTTGGTCAGAAATAGCCGTAATGTAGACTGTTGTATCCGCTATTATGTTGTATTGCACACTTCATGATTGTTTAATGACCTAGCAGGGGTGTACGGGGGGCGGCATGCCCCCCATTTCACATATATCCGCATTGAAGTAATAAATTGAAAATATCAGGGAAACTGGATATATATTCGACATATGTATTTCGGGGGCGTGTCGCCCCCCCCCCCCCCCCCCCCCGAGCCCCCTTGCCAGTTCATCAATCAATCATGAAGTATGCAGTACAACAAACTAGCGGACTGTTGGAGATTTTCCCTTTATATAAACTTATGTGCGAGCCGCTTTCAGTTAATTTCTAAATGGATGGACAAACTCAAGTAATATAAATCTAACGTAAATCTTAAAGTTGATTGAGTCGCCCTGAAACCAATAAATCGCTGCAAGCGCTCTGTTCTCTAACTCTAAACTATATACTGCTGTCAGTTTTATCTCCTGACCAGGTGACTTCACATACAAAATTCAGATGTCGCCTGGTTTGTTGGATGCTGCTACTTGAAAACCAATTACCACCAGTAGCGGCACTTATGACATGGCTCCTATTTAGCATAACCTTTGCAACTGATCAGAAATATTAAAACAACTGGATCACCCAACTACCCACATCATTTTCAATCAATGAGACTCTTATCTGCAATTTGATGCAGTAGTGACCTCCAAATGATTGCTGGGCAAAAGCGATACAGCTTAATTACGAAGGCAGTGATTATTACCATGGTTCCCTAAAAGAGAGAGGATGGGAAGCAGTGGAGACTAGACGGTAGACAGCAACACATCATCGGATTTCCCACAGTATACTAGACACAGAGGGTAAGCTTGCTTTTCGCGTTCTATTTGCGTAGGGGTGCACTTAGTAATTCGTTTTGCTCCTCTAAAAATAATTTTCAATAATTTAAGTCTTTGCCAACCTAACCCTATAAAATTACTTTAAAATTCAATAATGAAAATTTGATTAATTTAAACTTTACCCATTTAGAAATTAACGTTGCGGAATATCTTAAATTAAAATTGCTAAATTAAAATTGCTAAATTAAAATTGCTAAATTAAAATTGCCATTAAACTTAAGTATTTATTTAACTCTATAAAATTGCATAGTATATTACGAATGCTAATTTTATGACTTTCCGCAGCAACTGTTCCGAATTGGCTTCCTAGTTCCAGACAACCTACTGGACTTCTTCACGGTGCCACAGTTTTACCAGTCCTATCTTCAACGAAATACATTGAATATTGACTAATTTAATTGTTTAATTTACCGTGCGATAAGGTCGCCTAGTATTTTGGAATACGGACACTACAAGCTACATTATGGTTTCATGTAAAAAAATCTATATTGTAGGGTTAAGTAATTTCAATGAAAACACGGGCTGTTTCAAAGATCTCAATTCTTCAGTAATACATAGGATATAAATAACTTTATACCCTCATAACTCAAAAACTATTAGTTTCTGCAAGAAACGGTTTTGATTTTCGGATTCTATGGACAAAATTTTCTGAAAATAAATCTGGTGGGGGTCGTCAAATGGGAAAGATCCATGGTAGCTACCTTGGCTTATTCTCTATAGCTACTTTCTAGAAAACAGAATTGTAAAAAAATATTAATTTTTCATGTCAAATTTGATGAAATATTTATATAATAACCAATATTACTAGAGAACCAAATTTAGTAAATTATGAGCAAACATTAGGATTTTCGTACGGACTTGTAATGTTTTCTGATGGTGACCCTGAAATTGCTAATTCTCCTTCAATAATTAATTGATTTGTTTGAAAGAAGCTTCAATTGGTAACCTGGTGCATTCACTACCATTTCTAGAAATAATAATTTTTGAAATTAATATATAATGGTCAAATTAAAATTTTGTATGGACTTGTAATCTTTTCTGATGGTACCACTAATTTCTTCAGAATCTCATTCAATAATGAATCGATTTGTTTGGAAACGCTTTTTGAATGGTAATCTGGAGGATTCACTAGCTACAATTTTTAGAATTCCGAATAGGAAAATTTAATTTCTAATTGTCAAAAATTAGTTTTGTATGGACTTGTGTAATCTTCTTCTCTGAAAATCTGATGGAATAATGAATCTTATTTGCTTAAAAAAATCTAGCTGTTATTTCATATGATCTCTACATAGGGTATGGAACCAAATTACAAATTATTATGATAAATTTGCCACTGTCGCAGCTCCCCGGGGAGAATCATCCGGTATCTGAACAATATATATATATAAATCCCCATGTTTTCGTTTTAATTCTTTGATTCCAATATATAGATTAGCTACTGAAATTATATATTATTTTTTAATCTATTATTTGCAGATTGAAACTCTTGTTAACAAATGACAGAAATGAGCATGAAGTCACGGTGAACTCGGGACCTTCTTCAGAGGACATGGCATGGAATTGAATTATCTTTGCTCTGTTATAAATCACAAAAATAACCTTTTCCTGTATTTTGAAATGCTATCTGTTAAATTGAAATCTACAATATTGGTACAGCTATAGTTAACAATTCTGTGTTCGAAATAGATGCAATATAAAATTAAATAAATATATTTTGATACCGGGAACTCGTTAGGATTTTTTTATAATTGAAAAAGCCATTGAAGTAAAAGTTAGTTTTCTATCAATTCTTCATGATATTCCATTTTAATTCGTCGAGAGTTTCACGGTGATAATGCTGTTTTATTCTGCGAGTTTTCGCATTGTCCAGTTCGTATAAATTTAATTTAATAAGCTACATTTTGTTTGTGTATAGATTTTTTTTTATCCTTTCCCCCTAATATGCCAATAGTGTATTAGCTTTAGTTTCAAACTAGCTGCCTAGATAGCAGTACCTACTAGACCAAGGAGTTTTTCGATGAAGTGGCAAAGTGCCGGTATAGTACCTTTCAATAATTTTTACTTTAAATTAAACATATGCAGAAGAGTGAATAATTTCCTCGTGTAACAATGCAATGAATATAAATTTAATAAGCGTCTTTATATTTTAATCTAAAGCACATTGAATTAGTTAATTTGAAAGGATGAAAGTTACTCGTTCATGGAATAATAGTATTAAAATTACTGTTTTATGCTATAGGAAATTTAAAGTTAGATCTATTCTTACAGAAGATTAGAACAAGTGTCTATGATTATGAATAGAGTTGTGACAATATTCTTTTTGCTTAAAGAATTATGCTTTTAGCAATAAAGCATATTTTTTGAAATAAAGAATATTCTCAATATAAGCTTTTTAGTTAATCAAATAGTCCAAGTGACTGCAAATGAAATACAAACTAATTTTTATGGTTTGAATGCATGATTCAATAAGTTTCAAGTTTAAAAGACTAGGTGTGGAAATTACCTAATTGAATCATAGGAATGTATATTATTTAATATTTTTTATTTCAATCAATAAATAAAACGAGTAATAACACAGAAAAATGTAACTGTCGGACCAATGGCACGTCCCCATTGTAAACGGTGCTAGGACGTTTCGTTACTATAGGACGATTCGGTACCTGATTTTTTGTTCCCAGACGAACCTTATTTTTTAAATTCGAAAGGAGTTAAGACTACAAATTATAGCAGATAACAGACGTAGAATTATTTTCGAGAATTTAAAACGAGCTATATTCATCAAATGTAATAAATGCTTTCTTTATTGTTCAAGTTATTGTCTAAAACTGTTCACTATTTATTATTTTGGTTACCTCATACAGAATAAACAGTCTCAATTTGACATTGTTTCCTACCCTGCCTTCTTTATAAATATACCATCAATGAAAACTCTCAATTACAATTATTAACAATAGAAGGATTGTTAATACGCTGAACTTGTATCTTTACTTAATCTTTCAATTTCTATAATTTGATAATCATTTAATCTGACATAATCTTTTTAATCTTGTACACTGTTCATTAGAAGGAAATGCTATTTAAATTTATGGTCATGTTATTCTCGCTAGGAGCTCGAATATAATTATAAACGAATAGCTTTGATGTAAGTCGCTAATATAACTTGTAACTTCAGAACATAACTTTATAACTTGTAACCCAGAGCTATAACTTGTAACTCAGAATATAACTTTATAATTTGTACTAATTTTAAGTTATATAACTTCATGAACTTTGTAAATCAGTTATACAACTTAGAATATTGAGTTCTTTTTCTATAGATAGAATTGAGATTAATACTTAATTAATTTAAAAGGAATTAAGCAAGTATTTCAATTATTCTAATTGAAATACTTAACTAATAGTTAGGAACTTGTAACATTTCTGATCATGTATAGGTTAAACAGGACTCTGAAATAGTATGCTTAAATTTGGATGTTTATTAGCAAATCAGGTTTCACTAAAATGAACTATTAGTAAATCTGATCGATCTATATGTTAATCGTATAGAAAGCCATTACCACTAGCGTGTTAAATTTGAATAATGCATTGTGTGTTATTTCTATCTGCAGTGAGTAGAAAAACATCTTTGAAAAGTACTATCAGTACCTTAACAGAAGTTTATTCACTCACTGGAAGGTTGGACTCTCCAGTTCACTCTTTAAATATCATTGGCACCTAACTAAAGTGTTCATAGTTCGCGATGGTCTCTTGAAGACTGGTTGGTCGGACCAAGTCTGGTCGGACTTGTCCATCCACGGGTTTCGTGAGTTGGCTACTCAAACCCTTGTTTATTTTAAACCCTTAAGTTTACTCAACCGCTAGTATATTTAAAACTTGTGTTGTGTTATTTGAAGACTTGTGCGTAAGTCTTAGAACTCTGTACTATTCGAACTTTAATATAAGTACACCCATTTAAAACTTCCTTGTGTTTAATTTACTTCCTAAAAACTTTTACCGTTTAGTCATTTGTCAGTTTAATAGAATTCAATCAATTACCTCCAAGTCACTTCAAGTTAAGAAAATACAAATAATTGTTAAAGAACCCGGAGACTTAATTTGCTCTATGGGATAAGTTTATTAACAAGCCTCATCTACTTAGAAAATAGGTGATAATTTACTATCAATCCCATAGGAAAAGGGCAATTTAATATTGGCATCTTCAAACGGTCTTGAAGAAAAGAGGGAGGAAAAAAGAGGTTTGAATCTATTAACGAAAAGAACTGACTTAATATAAATGGTTTAAAGATTTTTAGAGAAGTAAAAGGAAAGTTGGAAAGACAGTGTATCCAGTGATAAGAAGGGTAGAAATCAGAACTATGAAACCCTTGTGTTATACAGTGTTAATCACTAGGAGAGCATTGAATGAAATTCGAGTGAACTAGCCAATCACACTCCTTCCGATAAAAGGACATTACGGGAGCAACTCTACAATGCCGATGGGAGAACACACTCTTCCAACACATATGGGAGAACACACCCCTCCAACTCACATACGGAAGTCCTGCAGCACTTCATAAAAAAGGAAGGAAGAATGGGAAACACAAGTAACAATTAAAAAGTGAAGTGTTCGATAAGGGTAGAATATTGTTCCCCGTATGAAAGTTTCCGTATGAAACACTAATGCGGTTATAGTGTGGTTATTTAGAATATCACGTGACATGTGAAAAGTATTCTAATAACTAATAACATTTTCAAGAAATACCGATGTAAAGTATTTCAGTGTTATACCAGTGTGAAAAATAACACTAGTGTTAAAGCACTTCATAAAAAAGGGAAGGAAAAGCAACAGAAAAGATTCACATGACATGTGAAAGGATACTTTTCAAGTTAACAGCAGTTAACTATAAAAACTGTTCTAGAATACCATTAATATTCTAAAGACCGGTGAGAAAATTTGAGCTGAGTATGAAACGAGCGGCGCGCATAAATAAAATCAATCATCCAAGCTGCAACACAAACTTCGAGCTGAGCACTGATACGCCAAATTAAGTGAAGGTGGCTATCCACTAGCGTCAAAGTACTAACAGCGTCAAAGTACTAACAGCGACAAAAATACATCGCGACAGAAACTCACTTTTACCTGGCGGTAATCACCCAAGGGATTACGAAGGAAAGGCAGTAAGAAGAGGACAAGAAACAGCGCAAGTAGAAAAAAGGAGAGCTACGAGGCAATACTTCATGAAATCTACAATCTAAACGGGAGAACAGAAGAATCGAATGACTCCAGAGAAATGGATCAGCAGATGACAAGAGGCAACCCTACATGAGATTTATAATCTACACTACAATCTGGTAAACAGGCAGCTAAACAACGAGAGGCAAATTAGGTGATGATATTTAACTAATTAACCTAAAGTTAATATATTGTAATGAATTTTGTGTCTGGAATATAATAATGTCTACTTATATTTTGTATTGTGAATTTTTATATTGTCTTTATTAATCTTACTAATTATTAATCTTTACAGTGTATATTGAAAGGTTTTGTTAGATAAGGTAGTATGTAATAAAGAATGGCTTTACCAAAATACGACACAAATAGTTACAACCTGCCACAAAGGTTCCTAGTAATATAAAGTGTAGTTATGACACTACATTCCTGGGGGAATGATAGATTTATATCATAGTCTCAAATAGTGGAGAAAAAAGTAGTGTCAAAGACCAGTAGCCTCAAATAGCGCAGTTAGTAAAAAGTAAGATGAAATGACAATTTTAGTCAATGTGTATCATTTAAAGGTAATAAACTTTTAACAGATATAATTGAATCTGGGAATATATTAATTGCATAGAATATTTTAGATGTGTCGGGATAGTGAAAACTATTTACATTTTGATAGGCTAATAATACCATGTATTTCAGTACTTTTATAATTATCTGACTGAGAACGACATTTAAATCTAATTTATTTTGCATAATTATTCTATAAGTAAAATCATTGAAAACTAATGGAACGTATGTTTCAGAAAGTGAAAGTTGTATAAATGCGCGAAGATTGCAAATAACGTGGAAAGTACGTTATATAACAAAATAACTGTTGTTGTCCTATAAAAGGCGAAGTATAATTGGAGGGTTAAGAGGTAAAGTTGGGTAACTACGATCCTGTCAGAACTAACCATACTTTACCTCGCACGTCTAATCTAATATTTACTGAATGGTAAAGTTGAGTAAGTCCTGGTAGGTTATACACTCATTTCGCGCATTTAGTGAGTGGTAAACTCGAGTGTGGAGTTACCTACCTTTACCTCAACACCAAATGGTGTGTGCAGTGAAAGGCACACTTGGGTGAGTTTATACACAATTGTGCTTCTAAACAGTATTGTCCTTACGGTGAGAGGTAAAATCGGGAAAGAACGAATCCAACTCTGCAATTTACAGGTCTAGTGATCCAAATGAAATAATATTTGATCCAAGATAATATCTATTTTATCCAAGTGAATTGGAATTTGCTCAATGTGAAATTGAATTTGATCTTAATGCAATTGAATTTGATCTTAATGCAATTGAATTTGATCTTAATGCAATTGAATTTGATCTTAATGCAATTGAATTTGATCCATGTGAAATAATATTTGATGCAAGTGAAATAATATTTGATGCAAGTGAAATAATATTTGATGCAAGTGAAATAATGTTTGATGCAAGTGAAATAATATTTGATCCAAGTGAAATATTATTTGATGCAAGTGAAATAATATTTGATGCAAGTGAAATAATATTTGATCCATGTGAAATAATATTTGATCCAAGTGAAATATTATTTGATGCAAGTGAAATAATATTTGATGCAAGTGAAATAATGTTTGATGCCAGTGAAATAATATTTGATCCAAGTGAAATATTATTTGATGCAAGTGAAATAATATTTGATGCAAGTGAAATAATATTTGATGCAAGTGAAATAATATTTGATCCAAGCGAAATAATATTTGATGCAAGTGAAATATTATTTGATGCAAGTGAAATAATATTTGATCCAAGTGAAATATTATTTGATGCAAGTGAAATAATATTTGATGCAAGTGAAATATTATTTGATGCAAGTGAAATAATATTTGATCCAAGTGAAATATTATTTGATGCAAGTGAAATAATATTTGATGCAAGTGAAATAATATTTGATGCAAGTGAAATAATGTTTGATGCAAGTGAAATAATATTTGATGCAAGTGAAATAATATTTGATCCAAGCGAAATAATATTTGATCCAAGTGAAATATTATTTGATCCAAGTGAATTATTATTTGATGCAAGTGAAATAATATTTGATGCAAGTGAGACAATATTTGATCCAAGTGAAATAATATTTGATGCAAGTGAAATAATATTTGATGCAAGTGAGACAATATTTGATCCAAGTGAAATAATATTTGATGCAAGTGAAATAATGTTTGATGCAAGTGAAATAATATTTGATTTAAGTGAAATATTATTTGATGCAAGTGAAATAATATTTGATGCAAGTGAAATAATATTTGATGCAAGTGAAATAATATTTGGTGCAAGTGAAATAATATTTGATGCAAGTGAAATAATATTTGATGCAAGTGAAATATTATATGATGCAAGTGAAATATTATTTGATGCAAGTGAAATATTATTTGATGCAAGTGAAATATTATATGATGCAAGTGAAATATTATTTGATGCAAGTGAAATAATATTGATCCAAGTGAGACAATATTTGATGCAAGTGAAATAATATTTGATGCAAGTGAAATAAAATTTGATGCAAGTGAAATAATATTTGATGCAAGTGAAATAATATTTGATGCAAGTGAAATAATATTTGATGCAAGTGAAATAATATTTGGTGCAAGTGAAATAATATTTGATGCAAGTGAAATATTATATGATGCAAGTGAAATATTATTTGATGCAAGTGAAATATTATTTGATGCAAGTGAAATAATATTTGATGCAAGTGAAATAATATTTGATGCAAGTGAAATAATATTTGATGCAAGTGAAATAATATTTGATGCAAGTGAAATAATATTTGATGCAAGTGAAATAATATTTGATCCAAGTGAAATGATATTTGATGCAAGTGAGACAATATTTGATCCAAGTGAAATAATATTTGATGCAAGTGAAATAATATTTGATGCAAGTGAAATAATATTTGATGCAAGTGAAATAATGTTTGATGCAAGTGAAATAATATTTGATGCAAGTGAAATAATATTTGATCCAAGCGAAATAATATTTGATCCAAGTGAAATATTATTTGATCCAAGTGAATTATTATTTGATGCAAGTGAAATAATATTTGATGCAAGTGAGACAATATTTGATCCAAGTGAAATAATATTTGATGCAAGTGAAATAATATTTGATGCAAGTGAGACAATATTTGATCCAAGTGAAATAATATTTGATGCAAGTGAAATAATGTTTGATGTAAGTGAAATAATATTTGATTTAAGTGAAATATTATTTGATGCAAGTGAAATAATATTTGATGCAAGTGAAATAATATTTGATGCAAGTGAAATAATATTTGGTGCAAGTGAAATAATATTTGATGCAAGTGAAATAATATTTGATGCAAGTGAAATATTATATGATGCAAGTGAAATATTATTTGATGCAAGTGAAATATTATTTGATGCAAGTGAAATATTATATGATGCAAGTGAAATATTATTTGATGCAAGTGAAATAATATTGATCCAAGTGAGACAATATTTGATGCAAGTGAAATAATATTTGATGCAAGTGAAATAAAATTTGATGCAAGTGAAATAATATTTGATGCAAGTGAAATAATATTTGATGCAAGTGAAATAATATTTGATGCAAGTGAAATAATATTTGGTGCAAGTGAAATAATATTTGATGCAAGTGAAATATTATATGATGCAAGTGAAATATTATTTGATGCAAGTGAAATATTATTTGATGCAAGTGAAATAATATTTGATGCAAGTGAAATAATATTTGATGCAAGTGAAATAATATTTGATGCAAGTGAAATAATATTTGATGCAAGTGAAATAATATTTGATGCAAGTGAAATAATATTTGATCCAAGTGAAATGATATTTGATGCAAGTGAGACAATATTTGATCCAAGTGAAATAATATTTGATGCAAGTGAAATAATATTTGATGCAAGTGAGACAATATTTGATCCAAGTGAAATAATATTTGATGCAAGTGAAATAATGTTTGATGCAAGTGAAATAATATTTGATTTAAGTGAAATATTATTTGATGCAAGTGAAATAATATTTGATGCAAGTGAAATAATATTTGATGCAAGTGAAATAATATTTGATGCAAGTGAAATAATATTTGATGCAAGTGAAATAATATTTGATGCAAGTGAAATAATATTTGATGCAAGTGAAATATTATATGATGCAAGTGAAATATTATTTGATGCAAGTGAAATATTATTTGATGCAAGTGAAATATTATATGATGCAAGTGAAATATTATTTGATGCAAGTGAAATAATATTGATCCAAGTGAGACAATATTTGATGCAAGTGAAATATTATTTGATGCAAGTGAAATAAAATTTGATGCAAGTGAAATAATATTTGATGCAAGTGAAATAATATTTGATGCAAGTGAAATAATATTTGATGCAAGTGAAATAATATTTGGTGCAAGTGAAATAATATTTGATGCAAGTGAAATATTATATGATGCAAGTGAAATATTATTTGATGCAAGTGAAATATTATTTGATGCAAGTGAAATAATATTTGATGCAAAGGAAATAATATTTGATGCAAGTGAAATAATATTTGATGCAAGTGAAATAATATTTGATGCAAATGAAATAATATTTGATGCAAGTGAAATGATATTTGATGCAAGTGAGACAATATTTGATCCAAGTGAAATAATATTTGATGCAAGTGAAATAATATTTGATGCAAGTGAGACAATATTTGATCCAAGTGAAATAATATTTGATGCAAGTGAAATAATGTTTGATGCAAGTGAAATAATATTTGATTTAAGTGAAATATTATTTGATGCAAGTGAAATAATATTTGATGCAAGTGAAATAATATTTGATGCAAGTGAAATAATATTTGATGCAAGTGAAATAATATTTGATGCAAGTGAAATAATGTTTGATCCAAGTGAAATAATGTTTGATCCAAGTGAAATAATATTTGATGCAAGTGAGTCAATTTTTGATCCAAGTGAAATAATATTTGATCCAAGTGAAATAATATTTGATGCAAGTGAAATAATATTTGATGCAAGTAAGACAATATTTGATCCAAGTGAAATAATATTTGATGCAAGTGAAATAATATTTGATGCAAGTGAAATAATATTTGATGCAAGTGAGACAATATTTGATCCAAGTGAAATAATATTTGATGCAAGTGAAATAATATTTGATGCAAGTGAGACAATATTTGATCCAAGTGAAATAATATTTGATCCAAGTGAAATAATATTTGATGCAAGTGAGACAATATTTGATCCAAGTGAAATAATATTTGATGCAAGTGAAATAATGTTTGATGCAAGTGAAATAATATTTGATTTAAGTGAAATATTATTTGATGCAAGTGAAATAATATTTGATGCAAGTGAAATAATATTTGATGCAAGTGAAATAATATTTGATCCAAGTGAAATAATATTTGATCCAAGTGAAATAATATTTGATGCAAGTGAAATAATATTTGATCCAAGTGAAATAATATTTGATGCAAGTGAAATAATATTTGATGCAAGTGAAATAATATTTGATTTAAGTGAAATATTATTTGATGCAAGTGAAATAATATTTGATGCAAGTGAAATAATATTTGATGCAAGTGAGACAATATTTGATCCAAGTGAAATAATATTTGATCCAAGTGAAATAATATTTGATGCAAGTGAGACAATATTTGATCCAAGTGAAATAATATTTGATGCAAGTGAAATAATGTTTGATGCAAGTGAAATAATATTTGATTTTAGTGAAATATTATTTGATGCAAGTGAAATAATATTTGATGCAAGTGAAATAATATTTGATGCAAGTGAAATAATATTTGATCCAAGTGAAATAATATTTGATCCAAGTGAAATAATATTTGATCCAAGTGAAATAATATTTGATGCAAGTGAAATAATGTTTGATGCAAGTGAAATAATATTTGATTTAAGTGAATTAATGTTTGATGCAAGTGAAATAATGTTTGATGCAAGTGAAATAATGTTTGATGCAAGTGAAATAATGTTTGATGCAAGTGAAATAATGTTTGATGCAAGTGAAATAATGTTTGATGCAAGTGAAATAATGTTTGATGCAAGTGAAATAATGTTTGATGCAAGTGAAATAATATTTGATTTAAGTGAAATATTATTTGATGCAAGTGAAATAATATTTGATGCAAGTGAAATAATATTTGATGCAAGTGAAATAATATTTGATCCAAGTGAAATAATATTTGATCCAAGAGAAATAATATTTGATCCAAGTGAAATAATGTTTGATGCAAGTGAAATAATGTTTGATGCAAGTGAAATAATGTTTGATGCAAGTGAAATAATGTTTGATGCAAGTGAAATAATGTTTAATGCAAGTGAAATAATGTTTGATGCAAGTGAAATAATATTTGATTTAAGTGAAATACTATTTGATTTAAGTGAAATATTATTTGATGCAAGTGAAATAATATTTGATGCAAGTGAAATAATATTTGATGCAAGTGAAATAATATTTGATCCAAGTGAAATAATATTTGATCCAAGTGAAATAATATTTGATGCAAGTGAGACAATATTTGATCCAAGTGAAATAATATTTGATTTAAGTGAAATAATGTTTGATGCAAGTGAAATAATGTTTGATGCAAGTGAAATAATGTTTGATGCAAGTGAAATAATGTTTGATGCAAGTGAAATAATGTTTGATGCAAGTGAAATAATGTTTGATGCAAGTGAAATAATGTTTGATGCAAGTGAAATAATGTTTGATGCAAGTGAAATAATATTTGATGCAAGTGAAATAATATTTGATGCAAGTGAAATAATATTTGATGCAAGTGAAATAATATTTGATCCAAGTGAAATAATATTTGATACAAGTGAAATAATATTTGATGCAAGTGAAATAATATTTGATGCAAATGAAATGATATTTGATCCAAGTGAAATAATGTTTGATGCAAGTGAAATAATATTTGATGCAAGTGAAATAATATTTGATGCAAGTGAAATAATGTTTGATGCAAGTGAAATAATGTTTGATGCAAGTGAAATAATGTTTGATGCAAGTGAAATAATGTTTGATCCAAGTGAAATAATATTTGATGCAAGTGAAATAATATTTGATGCAAGTGAAATAATATTTGATCCAAGTGAAATAATATTTGATCCAAGTGAAATAATATTTGATGCAAGTGAAATAATGTTTGATGCAAGTGACATAATATTTGATCCAAGTGAAATAATATTTGATGCAAGTGAAATAATATTTGATGCAAGTGAAATAATATTTGATTTAAGTGAAATATTATTTGATGCAAGTGAAATAATATTTGATGCAAGTAAAATAATATTTGATGCAAGTGAAATAATGTTTGATGCAAGTGAAATAATATTTGATACAAGTGAAATAATATTTGATCTAAGAGAAATTATCGAATATTTTATCATTCCGATACCTCACATTTTGTGTCTTACAAGAAAAAAGTAACGCTTTTAACATTTAATATATAAAGCGTATCATATATATTATGATTGCCCACCATAATCCTTCATTGTCCACTACAATCCTTCATTACCCACCATAATCATTCAATGCCCACAATAATCTTTCATTACCCACCATGATCTTTCATTGCCAACCATAATATTTCATTGCCTACCATAATCTTTCTTTGTCCACTATGTATAATCCTTCATTATCCACCATAATCTTTCATTGCTCACCATAATCTTCCATTGCCCACCATAATCATTCATTGCCAACAATAATCCTTCATTGCCCACCATAATCATTCAATGCCCACAATAATCTTTCGTTACCCACCATGATCTTTCATTGCTGACCATAATATTTCATTGCCTACCATAATCTTTCTTTGTCCACTATGTATAATCCTTCATTATCCACCATAATCTTTCATTGCTCACCATAATCTTCCATTGCCCATCATTATCTTCCATTGCCCACCATAATCATTCATTGCCCACCATAATCATTCATTGCCCACCATAGTTCTTCATTGGCCACCATAATCCTTCATTGCCCACCATAATCCTTCATTACCCACTATAATCCTTCATTATCCACCATAATCTTCCATTGCTCACCATAATCTTCCATTGCCCACCATTATCTTTCATTGCCCGCCATAATCATTCATTGCCCACCATAGTTCTTCATTGGCCACCATAATCCTTTATTGCCCACCATAATCCTTCATTGCCCACCATAATATTTTATTGCTCACCATAATCATTCATTTCCAAGCATAATCCTTCATTGCCCACCATAATCTTTCATATTTCACCATAATCCTTCATTGCCCACTATAATCCTTCATTACCCACCATAATCTTTCATTGTCCACTATAATCTTTCTTTGCCCTCCATAATCTTTCATTGCCACCATGATCTTTCATAGCCCACCATAATGTTTCATTGCCCACCATAATCTTTCTTTGCCCTCCATAATCTTTCATTGCCCTCCATAATCTTTCTTTGCCAACCATAATCTTTCATTGCCTACCATAATCTTACATTGCCAACTATAATCTTTCATAGCCAACCATAATCTTCCATTGCCCACATAATCTTCCATTGCCCACCATAATCTTCCATTGCCCACCATAATCTTCCATTGCCAACCATGATCTTCCATTGCCAACCATAATCTTCCATTGCCCACCATAACCTTCCATTCATTGCACATCCTAAAAATGTTTCATTGCCAACCATAATAATCTATCATGGCCAACCAAAATATTCTATCATTGCCCACCATAATAATATATCATTGTCCACCATAATAATCTCCAAAATCCTCCACTTTAATTTGTCTATCTATATCTTTCATGCACTATACGTAAAGTTTATTTACATTAAAATCAATTACATAAAATTTATTAACATAAATACATACAAAATACCCCTTCGTAGTTCACGTCCCTGAATGAAATAGGGACGTGCACTAGGAAGGGGGTATTTTTAAATTAATTTATCTCAAATTTCATTAAATTTCATCTGATTAAAATATATTGCACAAATAGATATTAATTGAAAGAAAATTAGTATCTTAACTACAAATACAAATAATACCAAAAAGGAATATTTGATTTTGAAATTCAGCAAATTAAAAAATATAGATTTGGAAAACAAATTGAAATATATATACTCTTGCTTTTTCTTAAAATGGTTATCAATATAAGAAAATTATTAATTTATGATTACCCCCTTCTTAGTTCCCGTGAAATTACGGTCAGATGAAATTCCACAACGTGCAAAAAAGTCTATGGGAAAATGTAACCACATTTTAAAAAATGTTTTTTTTTTAATTTCATTATCATTATTTTTGAGAATGCCAGTTTGATGAAACAGACTATGCAATTGTAGAGTAAAAAAACCTGAACAAAATAAAAACGAACACCATGGTCAAATAATGAGAGAGAAATAGGGATTTTAATAAAGTTTAAACTTTGCGTTTTTTTGTGGGGGGGGGGGGGTAAAAGTTAAATTAGTGAGACACTCCCTTTAAAGACGATATTTTTACATTAAAAAGGAAGAGAAAACAAATGAGGTTAATTCCAAACGTTTGTTAGAATGTTCGATATCTTAGTAATATTACGATACCAGTTTTGTTCAATATTCTTTAGTAATTAACTGAAGCCTAATTAACCAACTAATATTTCTTGGTAGTCAACTATAACCCAATTAGTGTTGTAGATCCCTTGTTTACTACTACCTGACTATAGTATCTATGTACCTATCTAGTAATTAACAAACTAATGTTGCTAGGGGTTACTATTCACTAGTCCGACGCCCCAATAGTCCGACACTTTAGTAATTTATTACTGATTTAACATAAATATTGGGGCACGTGCCGCCCTCCGAACCCCCTTGCCGAGTCATTAAACAATCATGAAGTGTGCCGTACAACAAACTACAGATACAACAAACTACATTAAATGATGAAATACAATGAGGGAATAAATATATATAGAACTAAAGTAATATGAAAGAGTGATATTAAATTTAAAAAATGAAAGAAATTAAAAATTATTTTAATATTTAGATTAGTTATTAATTGAGTAAACCTATTTAATCATATTTTTTATTTTAATTGAAAAATAAAAACGAATAATAACATAGAGATATATAACTGTCGAGTAATTAACTACTCAACTACATTCAAACTGTGTATCTTCTATATACCTCAATGACCGAAAATAATTTGAACTTCATTAGGTATAATAATGTTACATAATTTAAAGCGCTATCGGTATAATTTGAAATTAAACAGATCATTAATTTCTTCATAATCACGAGTAAACTAAGTTATAAAATATACATTTTATTTTGATAGTCAGTCAGTGTTTTAAATGTTGAATATGATAGAGTCAGATAGACAGCGGTTTACTAAACGCAAGTCCACCGCAAGTGACTGTATGAGAACAAACCTATTTACAAACATTCAAGCTTTGAATGACCAAAAACTAATGCAATGAATTACATTAGATGTTAACACGAATGTATAGTATAAATTTGTAAATAAAATAACAGTTTATAAAGAAATAGAAGTACAAAGTTAAAAACATTATTTTTTCACTCTGTAATCATTTACCGCCAAATTATTTTCCCCAAATCTGTATATCCCTATTTACTATATAGTATTATTATACGTTCACACGCACCGCCCCATCATTTCACCCCCTCCTTCCATCTTTATCAGTAGTTTTTAGCTACCTACCGAAATGTTTAACAAATTGATGAGCCTAGAACTGCAAAGAGGAGCTATAACATGACAACTGATAGATCTCTTTATTGTTATTACCAAATTATATTCTAATGTTGAACTAACATATAATTATTATTGGATATGATTATTCTAGAATCTAAAATAATCATGCATTTTCACAACTATGGTCGTTGTTAAAAAAAATATTATTGAAATATATAAAATCAAATTCTGGATAATAAGATGTATTATTGTGACTGTTATTTGAATGACGATTTGTGATATATTGAGTAAATTTTATACCTAATGGTAATTTTACATATAATATGGTTCATACTACCTAGTTTAATTATTCGATTGAGGTATTTGTTATTAAATTTAAAAATAAATATTGATTAGTTATGTACAATTTGAATAGCAGACTTATTAGGGTAAGTTCCAAGTTATCGAACAGTTTCATTTTCAAGCACGTAAATATATCTTATAATTATTATTCCATACTCATATTAACCTTTTTTACTTGTTCGTAAAACTAGAACTGTTCGATAACTCGGAACTTACCCTATAGATAGGTATGATTTACTTGGTTGTTTTAGTAACTTGGTACCTAGAAACATACAGTCTTTTAGTTAAAACTGATAGGAAACATAACAATGTTCGGACACCCATAGTTCTCGGAAAGTGAATTTTCTACAACATATCAAGGTAGTTAGTACTAAACTAGGAAATGCTTTATCTTTTCGGTTATATTACTATAAATAATGTAATTATTGAGTTGAAGATTTCATTACTATGATAATAGTGAAATATTGTTGTAACTTACAAGTTACAAAGATCTTATCTTCTTTGTAACTTATAAATTAAATTAAATAATACTAGGTATATAGTACATATCATAGGATATTTTAAAGATTATACTTATCCATTAGTTCTCTCTTACTCTCAAGTAAAAGAGAGAGAAAATATTTGTGATTGAGCAATGAGTGCTTTACTTCACTCACTCTATTTGGTGCCTAGAGTGACATAATATAAGGGGGGATGGGTCGTAAGGGAGGGGGCTAAGGGGGACAGGGGAGAGTAGCGCTATGGTTAGTAGTGGCGGGATGTGTGCTATCCTCCAATAATTTCATTGATAAAATATTTATTTCTTCCCTAATAATAATTACCTTGTTTGCAATATATCATGTACATTTAAGTTTACTTCACAACACTGAATCAGTCACAGTTAACATGTACTGCAAATAATGATCATCATACTGTTTTTACAGGATGGCATATTTCTCTATACTTGTAAATAATATAAATCATTCACTGCAATATAATTATTAATTTATGTATAGTTTATATATTTGTTACTAGGCCCTATAAATTAACAAATAAATAATTTAATAATTTCCCTTCAGTATATTGGTGATACCTAAGAAAGTAGTGTCTGAGATGATTGACAGATGATTGACAGTTGTACAACCAATGACATAAGTCAGGCAGCCAGTGGAAGTGACTGTATTTTCACGCGCTTGACAAAATTAATACAGTCCACCACTTCACATGAATGACCAATGATTAAAACACTGAAATTAAATCACATGTGAAAACAAATGTATTTGTATATGTTGTATATAAAATATCAGCTTATTAATTAGCATACATTACCTTAGAAGATAATTTCTTTCTGTGTAATTAAACACTCGTTCTTTTCTCCCCCCACCCCCGATAATAAGTTACACCTCTCCTCGCCCTGTACCTCTCCCCCCTAAATCCCAAAGTACCTTCCTGAGTAATGCAATGGAACAGTAGAGAAAACCTTCTTATGTAAATAAACGTTACTGAATTTTTGAAACCTTTTTTTTACTCACATACAGTTATTGAACATATAATGTATCATAAAATGAATTATTTTATTACTAGGTTCTGATTTTAACTTATCTTATCACCTTCGCAGATTGCAGAAGGTTACACTTTAGGCAGTATTTATTTATTTGTAATCCTGCTAGGTTCTCGCATAACTCAAAAAGGTTTCAATCAAATTGCTTGAAATTTTTATAGGTGTTTGTCATTATCCAGGAACCAGTTGGTTAGATTTTAAAGATTGTTACAATAATTAGTATCATATTTTATTATCATAGTATTCTTTAGTGACACATTTTAGTTAGGCTATATTTTTATTGTTATTTGAACATATTATTGATTAGGTAGGTGGGAAAAATAACTTTCATCGTAAAATAAACACTAAATTAACTATCATTGATGACTGACTGTAGGTACTGTCGTACTGGTAGTTGGGACCGGAAGTGATACTTTTCTAGGTAGTTAGGTAGGTACTACACCTTTTTAACTTAAATTTGAAACATTTTTAAATCAATTTAAAAGAAGTCAAGTTATATTTAAAAATTTAGAAAAAAAGTAATTCGAGTTATATATGAAATAGTTCAACTTAAAGCTACTCCGTGAATGCAATCACTATCCCAAGGAATGTGACGAAAAAGGTCACAAGCATCGATGGCTGCACTCACGGATTGAAGAAGAAAATCAAGAGGTGTTACAGTTTTCTGTGTTATTTCTCGTTTTACTTTTTCATTAAAATAAAATTATTTTTTAAATAGATATGCTCCATTAATAAATAATCCTAATAATAATTTTTTTTTTCATTTTGAGAATTTTATATTCCTTTCTTAGTTTACTTTATCTCTAATATATTTGTATGATGCAATCATTCGTTGTATTTCATCATATTATGTTGTTTGGTGTATCCGCTAGTTTGTTGTTTTACACACTTCATTGATTATTTAATGACCTGTCACGCCCCAGCATATACATATATTTGATGTTATGCAGTAATAAACTGCAAAAGTGTCGGACTGATGTTGGACTAGTGGGGCGTCAAACTAATGGTGTTGTCGGGCCAATGAATAGTAACCCTATGAGTTTACCTAAGAAGTGTAGTTGAAGAGTTTAGCCCAAGCACTGTCCTCTTAAACTGCAAGTAGTTTGAAAAAATGGTAAATATGTAAAAATTAAAAAAATCCATAATCCAAATTACAACAGTTCGGGGCCTAAGGGACGCCACCCCCCTTCTTTCCCATTCACCAAAGACAGCTAACGGATAGAGCCCTTGGGTTCTAAGTTTTAAAATCACGGTATGTTGCTAGGTACCGAGTTTATTTAGGGTAAACCATCAAATAATTCATACCTATCTGTAGGGTAAGTTCTGAGTTATCGGACTGTTCCAGATTTACGAATAAGTAAAAAAGGTTAAAATGAGAGTTAATTAATAATTATAATATATTCGCTTACTTGCTCAAAAATATGGAACCGTTCGATAATCGGAACTTATCCTAATTAGTCAGGTACCTAAAGTGTAAATAACTAATCAATATTCTTAAATTCAAATATTTATTTAAATTACATCTCAATTGAATAACTGAACTATAATAAACAATGAATTCAATCAATCATACCTAAAAATCGGTAGCCGGTAAATTGCTCGAAAACAATTGCTCGAAAGACAATTGCTCGAAAACAATTGCTTGAAAAACAATTGCTCGAATGAACAATTGCTCGAAAGAACAATTGCTCGAAAGAACAATTGCTCGAAAGACAATTGCTCGAAAAACAATTGCTCGAACGAACAATTGCTCGAATGAACAATTGCTCGAATTATCAAATTGCTCGAATGAACAAAATTGCTAAATAGATATACTCAATTAAAAAATAATCCAAATAATAAAATAATATTTGCTTTCGTTTTTTTAAATTTTACATTCCTTTAATCCTTTATAAGTTGACTTTATTTCTAATATGAATTTGTAAGATGCAATGATTCATTGTATTTCATCATTTAATGTAGTTTGATGAATCCGCTAGTTTGTTGTACTGCACACTAAATGATTATTTAATGACCTGGCAGGGGTGGCACGCCCCCCTATGTACATATATTCAGATAGAATCTGCAAAAGTGTCGGACTAATGTCGCATCGGACTAAGTAGTAGTCGGACTAATGAGGCGTCGAACTAATGGTGCGTCAGACTAATGAATAGTAACCCAAACTAGAATAGTACATATATATTATCAACTTCAGACTTCCTGACCGTATTATTTCGTAAATAGTAATTGCAAATATTCTTTAATCTATTGGTTCCTAAGTATACATAATATAAATATAAATATAATATAAATAATTTCCATCAGTACAAAAAATCTTCAATTCAAATATTTAAACCAATAGGAAGGTATTCTTCGTCAATAAGTTATTAAGAGATATTATAATATTCAAACATTGGTCTAGGTAGCTAACTGAATTAAGTATTTTGTATTGCGTTGCGCTATCAGTGCTCAGCTGTAAAATATTTAATAAATTGACATAGGTAGTGGGTTAAGTTACGAATTATCGGTCAGTTCCACATTTTCGGTCATATATATAATTGGTATACTGATAATTATCACTAATACCTATTAAAATAAAGAGTATATAATATATTTTATTGGAATGTTTATTTTTTCTCCTTTGTCTGAAAATGTGGAACTGTCCAATATTTCGTAACTTACCCCAGATAACCATGAATTAGTAGACATATTTGATAATGACGTATGGTACAGTATATATATATCAGAATAATATTTATAAACTACCTTTTTTTATGAAAGTTTCATTCGTGTAGGTAGTACCTATTCAAATTTGAATGTATTTTGAAGCTTATGAAATTGACGTGAAAAAGTGGCACTAACTTACATACATACAAGTTAAATATATCGTTAAAATGAGAGTAGTGGAGTAATGGAAGGATGAATATATTAAGGTACGTAATACATTTAATAATGAGGATACAAGTACTATTGAAGAAATATAATTTAATTTTTCAGTGTATAGCTTATGTGTGATCAAGGTTTAAAGATAAATAATTATTATTTCATTGTCAAGAAAAAGTTAGTTTTTATTGCAAAAATTGAATACCATCCGACAAACTGTTACCTAGGTAATACTAATATTACTAACCTCAAAAATTATATCGTACAAGCAAAATTGAAAGGAATACAATTTCTTACATATGTACCTAGCTAACTATGAAGCTTATTACTTTACCTGAACCTAATAATAGAATAAAAAACATTGCACATCAACCTAGCTCATTCAAAAATGTAAAGATTATAAACTTCCATAGTTGAAAATAATTTAGAACTTGAATATATTTTCTAATTATAACCTAATATTTAACCATAGCTGGATGCAACACTAATAATTATTATACCTATTATTTTAATCATGAGTATAACGTGCGATAAAATCGTCAGTGAAAGTGACTGTACAAGAACATTCGTACGTACATGTGCTCACGCCTTCAACTGAATCAAAACTAGACACGAAATTATTGCATTTGTTATATACTATTTTGTTATTAATAAATTAAATAAATTATCAGTTAACAAAGAAATATTAGTACATACTTTGATTGTAGATTTGTTTTCTCAGTGTACCTATCATTCACTACCTTTTTCCTCGTATATTGTCAACCCCTTCCCCTCCCTTATATTTGTCTTTTGAGCGTATTTATATTATTAATAAATAATAAATACCCACTATTATTCGATACGTAAATAACATTATAATATTGCAGTATTTTTATTTATTATTGGATATTTATCATGCTAACATTACCATTTATTTTTAATCACTTTTTCTTTGCATTACATTACTGAAATTTTGAAACCTAGTTTTCTCAGATACCTAGGTTTAGAATAATCAATATTTCAATCCATCAAGAGATGACTAGTGTCATTGTCACTATACACTAAACATATTTTAATTACTTAAACTGATTCATTGTATTTATATTATTTTTATATTACCTAATTCATTTCTAAATTATCAGTAAATGCAACACGTTATTATTATCTGAACATATCAATGATTAGGTAGATTGAAAATAAATATACCTACTGAAAAGTAATCGATAAATTATTGGTTGCTAAATTAGTATCTATAAATAGTTGAATACATCCAGAACCTATAAGTTTCAGTAAATATATCAAAATAGTATTATTGCTGCACTAACAGTAGGTAGGTAAACTATTGAATATTACGATGATATTTTATTAAAAATAATTATAGTTTGATATATATATAAATGAGAAATAATAGTGTTTGTATTTTGTTATTCATGAATGAGTAACAAAAGGTAGTAATTGTTTTGTGTTCGTGCTTTTAAATTACTTCATGATAAGCAATAAGGTATTAGGTACCAGCTTATAATGTTAATTGAATTATTGCTAATGCTCATTACGTAACTAATGACTGTAATTTTTTTAATATATGTACGATTCCAGAATAGTTGGGTATCCATTTACATACCCAACTTCACCTCCTAATCGATGGATAGATAGATATCCCCCCCCCGCCCCCCCCCCCCCGCCTGCCCAGGAAACTGTAGATTATTGAGAGGACAAGTTGGGTAACTGCACACACAACTTTACCTAAATATCATTGACTGAATCAGTGAGAGGTGAAGTTGTGGAACGACACACACTACTTCACCGCAATAGAATACTGCTTTAATGTGAGCGGTGTACTTGGGTGAGAACACACATAGGTACACCGTTTGAGATATTTCCTATTCGTTTAGAAGTACAGTTGGGTAAGAATGCACCTAACTTTACCGTAGAGGAAAAGCTTCATTTCGTGGAGAGCGACACTTCGTAGTTACCCAACTTTACCTCTCTACCCTCCAATTATAATAAATAATTATAAAGGAATTCAGAAAATCGTATATAAGAGCTTTCGAAGAAACAAAGAGAGAAAGTTCAAATGATGAGAACGAACTTAAAAATACTAGTTTAAAGTATTAAGTAAAAAAACATTAGAACAATGTTTAAATGAGCTAATATAGTTGCAAATATATTAGTAGTAACCTGCATACTCATAAATAGAGATACAGATGGAATATGTAACTGTATATTCACAGATAAGGAGAATAAAAATATTCCAAGTTGATGATATTAAATGGGTCTTATAACCTGTGAATTTGTCATGTAAATAACCAAAGGTGAATTTGGTAAAGTAACGATATACCTATTTTATATTAACGAGGTAATTTTCCATATTTTTAGTACTGGAATGGAAGTAATTAACCCATTCTCGTATTTCATTAATTTTGCATATTTTAATGAAATGATATTTATTGTTTGTGGCTTAAAAAGCAATAACGTCGATAAAAATCTTTGGAAATTATAAATTACGCTGTTTTATTTAGTAGGTAATATCAGGAGAAAGTGATATCGAGAGAAGTTGATATCATAGAAACGGTTATATCATATAGAAATATACCGAAAGTACAGTCACGAATGTGAATATCTGACTATAGGGTCAAAACATCCTTTAAGTCAGTGAAAGTCAAATGAGTTGTCATATTATAAAATATAGACGAGGTTTCAGGTAAAACCGTAAATACCTAAGATACAACATTGAGTTGTGATATTATAAGATATAAAAAGGGTTTCAGGTAAAACCGTAAATACCTAAGATACAACATTGAGTTGTGATATTATAAAATATAAAAAGGGTTTCAGGTAAAACCGCAAATACCTAAGATACAACATTGAGTTGTGATATTATAAGATATAAAAAGGGTTTCAGGTAAAACCGCAAATACCTAAGATGTGCATGTATTGTACATATATGACGAAATCATACCTAATTTTCAGGGATGAAGTCAATAGATAATTATAATGTCAATTTATATTTATAAAAATAAACAAGGTTTCAGGTAAACCGGAAATACCTATGATATGCACGTAACGTACATATGTAACGAATCATACCTAATTTTCAGGGATGAAGTCAATTGATAATTATGATGTATTCCTATTCAAATAGTAATAATCGCAGTATTTGAAAAAAGAACCTGTCAATCGTTTCAGTGATTAATGATAATCGAGTCAGATTAAGATATAACGTAAATATTAAACTCAGAGGTATGACTCAGTATAAAAAGAGTGAAACATTTTAAAGGATTGACAAGGAATGATATAGATATATATATATCTTGAATATTTAAATGACTATTTTGATATTAATATTGTATATTGAATATTTTTGATGAGATTTAAAGTTACCTAGAGGTTAATACTACTTAACCATAGTTAATGTAATATCGGGTAATATGTGGTAACATAGAGGGGAAAAGTAGGTTTGATACTAAATAATCAATATGTGATCTAGTTTCAAACTATATTCCTGTAATAATTAAAAGTAAGAAATAATTGATTTGATTAAAGGTTATTGTTTAACGTAATTAAATAATTATATGCTTTAACGTAAAATCTCCAGTAACTCAATAATGAAAGAAACAACGATATAAGAAAGATTCAATGCCGTTTACGTATATTGAATATATATTAAGTATAAATAATTATCCTTTAAATAAGAAGTTGTTGTAATTATTCCAGTGACGAATAATAACTTATAATAATCGCCAATGGTGATTAGTTCATATGAACGAAATAATCGTATAAAAAACGATGTGAATTCAGACAATTGTATTTGTCAGACGATAATTCTGAGAAAGAAAATACTATAAGAGCAAAGATTTGCTGAATTTTATAATTAAATTGTAAGACTTGATTTGAATAGTGAATTAAATGCAAGCAATCGAACATAAATGTATAAGAGATAAAACAATTATCTTAAGACTATTTTTCTATTAATAAAGTATAAAATATAGCAAACGTTATATATATAAAAATATAACTTAACGTAAAAATAACTTAACGTAAAAATATAACGCAACTTGATTATATAATAGTTGACTAGTAAAAAGTCAAGACTAAACGTAATCTTGAAGGAAGCGATGTAAATTCCCAAGTGGGAAGTTATTGTCAACAAAGCTATTAAAATTAGTCACGCATTCAGGTAGTACAGTCAGTAACACTATAGTTGACTATAGCAAGGATATAATATGAATAAAATAATGAGTATTATATGGAAAATAAAACATCTAGGAATTAATGTGATTATTCCAGTAGGTTACTGAGAACTAATAATTAATTATTTAATTAATTATTTGATAAATAAATGAGTTTGAAAGAGAGCTCTTGATGATTTCTTTGAATGATAACAAGATACGAAGCAAATATTTCAATTAATATTATTTCACCTTTAATTTGAATTCTTTTATTTATAATAGAAGTGTAATATTTTATGTTGAATTTTTGATTTTCAAGATGATAAATAAAAATGTTTGTACTTGTTAATTAAAATAAAGATACTGAATTCTTGATATATAAATTTAGAAATGAATTCTAAATAAATAGTCGAATATTATTGAATGTATAATGAATTATGAAAACATGCAATATAATATACATGTACTTAAATTCTAATGTTTATGTACAATGATATATAAAATAATTGCTGAAAAAGATAGTTCGTTAAAACTTTTATATATGATAATATATAAATATATAACCATTCTGTTATGAAGGAAATGTTTGAATCAATCTTAAGGGGAACATTCTATTTATTCCTCTCAGAATGAAGAATAAAGTAGACCCTAAAGAATTTCCAAACATAAGTTAGGCGAACATTCTATTTATTCCTCTCAGAACGAAGAATAAAATTAGACCCCAAAAAGGATTACAATAATAGATTGAAGTGTAATTAAGTGTGATTATACATGGAATTGTGAGATAAATATATTAGAAAGTTATAAATCAAGATGTATAAATAATTATATGTTGATATTTGAAAAAAGGGAATATTCCTAATACATAAAGAATATTCATTCTAAACTGTAAGGGTAAATATTACTAAGAGAAAACAGTAATTGCAGGTTCAGGGGTCAACCAGAGTACAGTAAATACCCTGAAAAGAAAATCTTCTTCTAAAGAAAAATTTCAAGGGGGAACCGTAATATTTCCAGATTTATAAAAGAATGAATGTAGTTGATTTTACACGAGTATAAAAAGGATTAAAATGAAATCGTAAATAATAAAAACGATCGAATAGAACGGATTTATTTCATAAAAATAAATGTAACGAGAATTGTAAAATACGTTCATGTTACGTATATGAATTTATTAATTAAACTCAGTATAGCAGTTTAAATGTAATTAAAAAGTTTGAGTTTAAAAGGGACAGTTAAATAATTTAATAAATAATGTATGGATTCAATATAAAGAAAACTGTTGAAAAGTTTAATGATACGGAAATAAGAGTAAAAGGCTCTTTAATGATAAATGGGAATGACGAAAATATTTTTGAGTATTGAGTTTAATGATAACAAGAATCTTGATGATATTTAAATTATTACTTGAAAAAGTAAATGAATACGTTAAACTTGAGTTAAAGCAAATGAAAAAAATAATGAGATTTAATTCTGTACGGGAATTTATGATTATAAAAGGAACATAACGAAATATAATGAAAAGCTAAAAACGACATAGTTTGTGTTCAATTAATTTCTTTCAATGGTTAGATCAATAACATTAACTCTTAAGGGTAACTACAATATACACTGATGTTTAAAGAAATGTAAATTATATATATATATATAATGCATTGATGTTTAGTGAAACATAAAATATATATAAATAACTGTGTGTTTGTAAGTTAAGAGTAATTAAGAAAATTATGTTGACTAACACTTATAATTATTGATGAAATGTAATGTAATGGTAGATAAATAATCTATGTAAGATGTAAGTTTATTGTATAAGCTAGTAAAGTTCACCTGTAATTGCAGAAACACACGTAAAAGAGGCTAACCAAAAGCAATGAACCCCATCCATCTGACGATCTGACGTTATGGGCAAGACATCGGTTGAAGGTGAATTACTTGATTTTACTATGAGTTTATCACTATAAGTGAAAATCTTGTAAAGTAACGTAACAATAAAAAGAAACATAACAGTTTTGATTGTGTCCAAGATTTTCATGAAGCTAGTTTTAAGTGAAAAATATGTTATATATATAAACTAACCCCTTCTTTACAGTCTTATAATAATAGGAATATGTATTGTAAACTGAATGAGGTATGTTTTGAAATAAATGTTATGTGAGATATATATTATCAAACTATAATATTACTTGAAGGATTATAACAATACTATAATATTAAAGAATTTTGTAGAATCATTGTACAAAATTTTGGAAATAATTAAAACAATCATGTTTTAGCAATGTAAAATAAGTACTATCCTTCAACTGTAAGTCTAAAAAGTAATAGTTAGGTAAAAATATAATCCTAATTATACTTAAATTAATGCTGATTTATTTTATTCCCAAAACTTGAAAAACATCTCTCGAGAAACTGGAGCAGAGCAATAACAAACCAGATGTTGATCCGAAAAGGATAAGCCGAGCTACGCCTGGTGACGAGAAGGCTGATCAGTGGAGCATACTTGGTGACGACTTCAGTCATATTTGGTGACGACTTCCCTTTCATATTTGTTGATGTCTTCACAGTCATACTGGATGATGACTTCACAGTCATACTTGATGATGACTTCACAGTCATACTTGGTGACGACTTCGCAGTCATATTTGGTGACGTCACAAACCAATGCCCGGTAACCTGAGGGAACCATTCATTCTGAAGGAGGAGAATGAACATGGGGGCTTCAACTCTCATGTACCTACTTTGAGAAGTCTTCTCTGATGGTACCGACACATTTAGATCATTTCACCTTGATCTTATTATTCTAAATTTTGGATTATTACTTTAGTCCAATTATCTTAGATTTCTATACTTTGAATTTACTTTAAAGAAAGTTTATATATTAATTGCTTATTGAAACATTCAGGTTATGAGGATTTAATCATTGATGTTTATTTGAAAATTAATTCTTTAAAGGATTACTTAAGATTTCATTTGATAGTTTACAGATTTCGAAGTTGAACATTTGATTTAAAGTAACTTTTAATTTCATTGAATATTTTAAACGAAATCTGAATATGTTTATTCAATACGAATAAAAAATAAGTTATGTAAAGCTAACAATAGTATAGATGAATACTAACCAATAATATAGCTCATATGATATTACATAACATATATAACCATAGTTTAAGAAAAGAGAAGTTTAAGATAAGTAATAACGAATTTAGTTATACTCATATATTTTGAAATGAATATTTTGGAATTAGAATAAACTATAATGAAGTTTCGATTTTGATGTAAGATTATATTCATTTGAGATATAAAAGTTAATTAAGTTCTATTGACTATAGATTATATTCATTTGAGATATAAAAGTAAATTAAGTTCTATTGACTATAGCTTATATTCATTTGAGATATAAAAGTTAACTAAGTTCTATTGACTATAGCTTATATTCATTTGAGATATAAAAGTTAACTAAGTTCTATTGACTATAGATTATATTCATTGGAAATATGAAAAGTAATTAATCTCTATTGATTTTGAAATTAATTTCATTTGAAAATTACTTAACTTTATTTCCGACGTTTCAAATTACGATGCTTGAAGTAGAAGATATAATAATAGTAGATATATTATAATCGTATGCTTAGATTTTATTGATAATCTTATTTGTAAGCATTATAATTTTGGTTCTTGAATGAAAATAAGATGTTTATAGTTGGACTATATTGCAGTAAAGTATTAAACGAACTTTATATTTTGAAGAAAAACTTTAAGGGTGTTTTCAATGACTAGACATTCACCTGGATACTATTTCCATTTAAGTGTTTAAGAATTGAGAACATAAATATTTAATTTTTAGAAAGGTAATGGTTACTTTTATTTAAAAAATTAAAATATAAATTTAGCAGTTATAGATTGAAGTTTATGATTGTTCAACTTGAATTTGAGATTCATAATTTGATATTTCATGTTTTGAAATTTTAGAACTGGATGAAATGGGATTTCAGGTTCAATTTTGAATAATTATAAATAAGGTTAGATATTTGAATATCTTTATTAGTTAAATAAATTCCATAAAATGAAAATATATTTTTGATGTATGTTTCTGAATATGAGTAGAATAACTTATAAATTTTTACTCTATTTTGATTTAATATCGTGATCAGAGGTAGAATTCATGATTACATATATGATAGGAATTGTCTTGTCATCATACTTTTGTACACACAATTTTTATGATGAAAAGACTGATCTATTTAGCAAATCAAATTTTAATCTGAAATTTCTTTTGTTTTAATAGATATAATTTATGTTTCGGACTAAGAAATTTCATAGGATGTTTTCCGAGTGTTGTTCGAAATTTGTTAGGATATTTTTTCGATTGGATTTCGATAATAAGGGTTTAGAAATTGAAATTCAACCGACAAGTCGGTTGAAACATGAAGGGGGGAGTGATATTAACAATAGAAGGATTGTTAATACGCTGAACTTGTATCTTTACTTAATCTTTCAATTTCTATAATTTGATAATCATTTAATCAGACATAATCTTTTTAATCTTGTACACTGTTCATTAGAAGGAAATGCTATTTAAATTTATGGTCATGTTATTCTCGCTAGGAGCTCGAATATAATTATAAACGAATAGCTTTGATGTAAGTCGCTAATATAACTTGTAACTTCAGAACATAACTTTATAACTTGTAACCCAGAGCTATAACTTGTAACTCAGAATATAACTTTATAATTTGTACTAATTTTAAGTTATATAACTTCATGAACTTTGTAAATCAGTTATACAACTTAGAATATTGAGTTCTTTTTCTATAGATAGAATTGAGATTAATACTTAATTAATTTAAAAGGAATTAAGCAAGTATTTCAATTATTCTAATTGAAATACTTAACTAATAGTTAGGAACTTGTAACATTTCTGATCATGTATAGGTTAAACAGGACTCTGAAATAGTATGCTTAAATTTGGATGTTTATTAGCAAATCAGGTTTCACTAAAATGAACTATTAGTAAATCTGATCGATCTATATGTTAATCGTATAGAAAGCCATTACCACTAGCGTGTTAAATTTGAATAATGCATTGTGTGTTATTTCTATCTGCAGTGAGTAGAAAAACATCTTTGAAAAGTACTATCAGTACCTTAACAGAAGTTTATTCACTCACTGGAAGGTTGGACTCTCCAGTTCACTCTTTAAATATCATTGGCACCTAACTAAAGTGTTCATAGTTCGCGATGGTCTCTTGAAGACTGGTTGGTCGGACCAAGTCTGGTCGGACTTGTCCATCCACGGGTTTCGTGAGTTGGCTACTCAAACCCTTGTTTATTTTAAACCCTTAAGTTTACTCAACCGCTAGTATATTTAAAACTTGTGTTGTGTTATTTGAAGACTTGTGCGTAAGTCTTAGAACTCTGTACTATTCGAACTTTAATATAAGTACACCCATTTAAAACTTCCTTGTGTTTAATTTACTTCCTAAAAACTTTTACCGTTTAGTCATTTGTCAGTTTAATAGAATTCAATCAATTACCTCCAAGTCACTTCAAGTAAAGAAAATACAAATAATTGTTAAAGAACCCGGAGACTTAATTTGCTCTATGGGATAAGTTTATTAACAAGCCTCATCTACTTAGAAAATAGGTGATAATTTACTATCAATCCCATAGGAAAAGGGCAATTTAATAACAATTAGCCTTATTTCAAAGAAATTAGAGCATATAAAGCTAACCTGAACGCATATCATTGAGCATATAAAGCTAACCTGAACGCCTATCATTGGGCATAATAAGCTAACATGAACGCATATTTTGAGCATGAAAGGCATATTTTAAGCTTAAGAATATTTTAAGGCATAAAAAGCATATATATGAAGCATAAAAGCATATTTAACAAGCTTAAAGCATATTTCAAAAAGAATATTGTCACAACCCTAATTATGAATTAGTGAATTTTGATTTGCCTTCTCAATTGATTGCATTTTAATTATATTTTATATATTTAATTTAAATTCATTGTTACTCTTTTGCTTACAAATTGACATCGTTATCTATAAGGTGGAGTGCTTCAATATGAACTGATTTTATTACATTATATTACTTTCAACACATTTGTCATATAACTTTTATACAAAACTCTGAAAGTGAAATCCATTTCTAAATAATGTTTATTGGAGTATAATTTAGTTCAAAACACATTAATACTACATAGATATTGTGTGAATTAAGTAATATTATTCATATAATTGAACGACAATTAATTTACATAGTTTAAACATTATTAATTTAGCTTTCATTCTTCAATAAGAATAATTCGATTGAATTTTATATCAAGTTGAATCGTCGAAATTATGCTTTACGGAGCGTGAGATATGGTGAACTACCCGCCACCGCATCTCTAATTGTACTGAAGGTGGAGTTACAGTCAGAGTGTACAGTAGCTCCGCCCCTTAGGGGTAGGGAGGGATAAGAGATGGCGCTGATTGGCTTTTACTTTAGGGATATTTACGTTAGCATCATTTGCCATATGTCATCTGGCCTAGTTCACGTTTACGCATGTCTCGTCAAGTGATAATCACCCGTATGGTAGTCCAGTAGACGTTCGTACGGTTTGATCAAATTTCTTTTGATACAGACACTTTTTATTTTAAATTTCTTTGTTTAGATCTAGTTTTTATTAGAATGTAATGTTGTAGTTACGTTTATTTAATTCCTGTATTAATAAGTCTAATTTATTTTATGAATGTTAGATCTTAAGACGACTTTTTATAAAATTAATAGGTTTAGTTCCGGTTGTTGATAAATTTGGTTACCTGAGTAGCATTATTTTTGAGGATGTTTATGAAGATTCTCTTTACGTAAAGTTCGAACTTTGAAAGATCAGTTACTATATAATTGGAATAACTCAGTACGATTTCTCTTGATATCTTATACCACAGTTCGATTTTTAATAGATTCTTTAGTACTAAATAACTATTATGTTGGTCTTATTTACGTAAGTAAATTTTAATTAAAATTTATGGTCTAGATACGATTTGCAATATAAATATTTTTATTTTTACCGTTTATTTAGAAAGAAGACTACCTTGGTACTATTTCTTATACAACTTCTTTTTATAGAATTATTTTTATTGTATTTCATAGTATCAAGTACGACTTACTATAAATTTCTTAGGCCTATATATTGTTTGAGGTGAGCCTATTTACTTCTATCCTATTTTTTTCAAAAACGCTTAGTTTGAATTCACTTTTACTATGATAATGTATATTCTATTACCATTTACTTTAAATTGTTTGACCTCAGTCCGGTTTCTCTTCTTCAAGTAGGCGCTTTGTACGAATTTCTTTGGAACCGTTATTATGTAGGACGATTTAAGATAAGTGATTCGGTGTTAGTCTTGTTTATCTGAGGAAGCGTTCCCCTGAGTAGAGTGTAATCCCTTGAGTTGTAAGCATATATTATGGACTGGGTCTTCGCTAGAGACTGGGATCCATCTCTACTCATAAGACAGATCTGTGAATAGATTTAGGTAATAAACTTTGTATTATCCTCACTTTGATAGAACCCTGGTTTAATTTAGCTTAAACATTAAAATACACAGAGATCTGGCATTTACATAATTTACCCTTGTTTTCACATGTATAATCTAGATACCTTATCAAATCAAATCATTGCGTCATTACCGATGCACAATTACTTCATTCGTGAGCTTCTTTTGAAGAAGTTTCAACTCTCACTTTTCTATCAACTCGCGTTCTTTTTTTTCTTCACCAGTATTCACCCACACAAAAACTATATCCCACCAATATAATTATCCAATTTATTCAGTTATAACTTCTTCTCAACTAATCGTATTAGATTCTCCATATGTATTTGACAGAATTTATTCGCCGCTATCATCAACTCATTTCGAAAGGTTCACCCTTAAACCAATCATCAGTCACTTCTTTCCTTTAGTATTTGTTCATCTAAAAGCTTTTCACTTTCTCTCATAGACACGTTTTCTCTTCTCTACTCCAGCTTTGAACACAATCTTTTCGAAAGCAGCAGTTTATCACTCTTCTTATCGAAGAATTATTCATCCATAACTTATAATTAACTAATTACTTCTAGTGTATGGAAAAAATATCCATTGACTTCTATCACAATTGATGTTCTTCACTTCAGTTGATCAAGCTGTCTGCCTCATAATAATCTCTTAAATCTAAATGTTCTTTCCTGCATAAAGTGCGGTAACTGGACAAATATTCTGATATAGAAAGAATAAATAGAAGTAACGGCATATTGATGTCGCTAAAACAATATCCACTTATCTTTTAATAGTTTAGTCTCGATAGCCTGGTCGGTCGGGTGTTGAGCTAATATTCCAAAGGATGCAATTTGGGACATCACAAATGTATATATATATATATATATATGTATTATATATATTATATGCAATCATTTTCATTAGAAGGTCATGTAATTTCAATCAAGGAGACATGCAGTTCAGATGCAATTATGCAGTCTATGATATTGTAGAAAGGTTTCATTATTGTTATTGTATATTACTATTTTTATCTCTCTGTTTGGCGGGATTATAAATAAATTAAAACAAATTGAAGATAAAAGAATGTTCCAATAAAGCACTTTAAGAAAATATTTTATATTATTTTCATTGATGAATTATGCATTGAATATAGTTTTAAAAATGAAAAATTAATTGTTCTATGTAATATTAAAAGCATCATTACTATAGTAACTATCACGAGTTTTGAATACCCTCTTTGATGATGTTATGATGCAAGATTAATGCCTTATCACATATCAATTGCAGTTTACCATATTCTTATATATCTAAGGACATTTTCAACAATTTTCCTTGTTTATCAACAGATAAGACTTGGACGACCCAATTGTATATTCTTGAGTCATAAATTATTACCAAAGGGATCGTCGTTATCATTGTTGTTCTTCATTACTGCATAATCGTGAGAAGCGGCCATATTGACTCAAGAGATTAGGTCTGTAACTTATAAAATGATTGGTATGTTGTTATCTTCTATCAATCTGTTGTTTGTTACTTATAGTTTTCGATCCTATAAGGATAACAAAACAACAAAATGTCAAAGTTACTACTGGTATGTTTGGTTGCATTTGCAATGCTCCAAAATAGCATAGCTGATGATGGTCAGTGGTTGAAATCCGAAGATGAAAAAATAATGACACCCAGAGTTTTCCCTTGCCCCGCCGCTTCACTCATCGCTCCTTGCGGATGCGATTACATAGATGAAAAATTATATCTTGATTGTACGAACGTGACATCCGAGGTTGAAATATACAATCTCTTCCAACAAGAATTCACAGTAAAGGAATTTTATGAATTCAGAATGACTTCGAATCAGTACATTCAGCGTTTGGATGTTGATACCAATGGCGTCTCTTTCGAGAGGATGGTATTCTACCCTGGCCCTTTCAATATCTTTGGTGTTGCTGAAAGCTTCTTGTCATCCAGTTACAATACTTTAGAAGACTTTGTCCTGCAAAATAGTCCTCTTACTTACAAAACCTTCCCATTCGACTACATGAACACTTTGCCTAACCTTCATCGACTTTTCTTGGAGGCTAATCAAATTAATGAAGTGCCTAGATTCACCTCTACATCTTTGAGAGATCTTCGTATTACCTCGAGTAACATCAGCTCATTATCTCTTGGTAAGTACACTACAAGTTACTAGCAAAATTATTGACACTTTTGAGTTTGGTCAGATAGTCAAATACTTTATATCTAACTTTTAACAATTCCAACATCAAAAGATGTGACATTTGTTCCCAACTTAACATCATACTTAATAACCTAAATATCAACACATTTAATTATCACAGATATTACTTCCAACAAGTAAATGTATGATATTTTTTCCCTATTTAATTTTATATATAAAATGAATTATCTTGAATATATATGATTTTTGTCGTTTTAGGAACTTTTGCTGCCCCAACCTACCTGTATAACCTGGAGTTGAACTTCAATCATATCAAAAGATTGGTGGTAAACCTCTTCCCTATTTTCCTTGAGACAGTTAGTATTCGCTTAGATTTTAACGAAATCACAAACATCGGAAGAAGATCTTTCTATGATGGTAAGTAGAATATACAAATTTAGCAAATTTCTTCAGTTTCCACTTACCGCATTAAATTGAGAAAAATACGCTCAATTAATATTAGGTTCATTATGGATAATCATGTTATAAATCACTATGTCCATTTATCTTTACTTCCAGCCACTGATAATAGAACAGCAGGTCTTTCTAACTTGTACCTCAGCAACAATCAATTGACTGATTTGGGGATAGAATCCATCCCTCTCACCAGGACGAGCAGACTGATCACTCTGGAGAATAACCAAATTTCTGAAATTGCTTTCGATGCATTCCTCATGATCAGTGAACCAAGTAATAATATTGATAAGTGTATTCTTATTAAGTTATTCATGTTATATGAATTATTACTAATCGTCATCCTATTTTAACATAAACATGGAAATTTTTTTATTGTTGGTTTGCATATCAAAACAAGTAACCAATACATATTTTTTATGACAGGTTTGAACAGTATTCAAATGTTCTTCGGTAACAACCAACTGACAGTCATCGAAGAGTTCAAATGGGGTGGCATTATGAAATACCTATCACTTCTAGATTTGAAAGGTGAGAATAATAATATTTAAAAATAGCTGTCATTTTCTATACCTAGAAACTGGATATCATTGAAACTTTTTTCAGGCAATCCTCTTTCATGTGGCTGTGACATCAACTGGATCGTGCAAAGCACCTACTACATTTCCAAGATAAGTGCAGACTCGAAATGTACTGATGGTACGGCTGTCATTGATCTGGATCCTGTTGTTTTCGCCGCCCTTTGCAGTAGCCAAACAACTACCGCTGTTCCTAAATGAAAAGCAAGAAAAAATTTCCAGCAAAACAACCTTTGGTTTTCGACTATTAAAAATTAAATTCCCTTGAATTTCTGGTTCTTTGAATATATCCATAGTTTAAAGCCAACTCTACTAGTCTTTAACCAAATATTACAGATGGAAAATAAGTTCTTTATCGATATCTTATTTTTTTCAGAAACTATCAATATCTTTATCATTCTCAAGACTATATGCTTTTAATATTTAAAATTAAAACGGATGTCTGGAATATCCTAAGAAATAGTATGAATGGAATTGCAACCAAAGAAATCCCATTTATTAAGATTTTGCAAGTTTGATCAGATTTTTCTTAGGTAGAGAATATTGAACGTAAATGCAACATTCGATTATAATAATTATCAGGATGAAATTTAGCAATCAATAATTCATTCATTTTCTTTAAATTTAATATTTATTGAAGATCTGAAGATTCCGAAAAACGATAATTGAATTTTGGGAGAATGATAGTGAACTACAGTGTAGTTTTATTTGTGAAACGCCAGTGAGTTACAATTTAATATTATTTGAAGAAAGACTTAATTAAAATTAAATAGTTGAATTTACACATTTCACTCTAGCTCAAAGGAACATTTTATCGTGAATATAAAGATGAAAAGAGATGATAAAGAACTGCATGCATTTGAATCATACGAGAAGAAAATCAGTCTCCGTCAATTAGAAGAAAAAAATGTCCAATTTCATAATATAAGTTATTTTTACATTTCATGAAAATATACAACAATTTATAAAGTAACGAAATATATTTTCCTATTGTATAGCAATCTACGATATAATATATTCTAAATATAGTAATTAATCTTCAAAATATAACAGGTTAGCATATAATGGTCCTCGTATAATTAATATTCTCATCTATAACAAAAATGTCAGCATATGCAACCTCCAAGATCTAAAATTTTATTGGATAGAACACATTTTGAGAAGAAGAATACCAGTGTATTTCCGCAAGAGATCGTCTACAACAAATACATTCATAATATTTAACAGTGGACAGTTGAGTTTTTTTGATTTTGTTCAATGCGTTGTTCAGAAAACTACAGTGACACTCATCTAGAGATTTAGAAAGGAAAATAGACTACGATTGCCACTCTGTACAATCTACCCATAACCCTTTCTATCATCATTCAGATTTCTTTTACCAATTGAGTACTTTCAACTGTTGAAACCGAACACCAACATTACCATGAGTCAATTTTCGGATTTTTGGATGATAGACAAAGTGGAACACCATCAATGAAATATATTTCAAAATGTTGAGAAAAGATATAGAAGAATCATCATATTCCAAAGGATCTGATGACAATATAACAAATTTACATTCATTTGGTAGGTATTCACTAAATATTCCTCTCAAAATAAGCATGATTGTTTTAAAGTACATGATTGAAATAGTTATAATTCGTCCAATCAGTTCAATTTAGTTTCCTAATTCTGTAGATAGATTATTTCACTTTTCGACTTGAAGTATATGTTCAGAACCTTCTTCACTCAATTTAAAATGTCTTCCAATAAGCTTTTTACAATGCAGGAGAACGATTATAATCTATAAACTATCATAGGTGAACCAATTCAAAAAAGATCAATAGAATAGTCATTCGAAATCACATCCTAGTTCACTAAGACAATGAATAACAATTTGATGTACGGACTCAGGTCCAAAAAGTCTATTAAGAAATCACGAGTTTAGAATACTCTACATATCTTTACAAGAAATTTTAAGCTTGTATTACATTACGTTGAAATATATCTCTACTGTTAACTACATAGGCAAATATTTTCTTTTTATTCTACTATTTAAACAATAAAACTTATGCATAATAATATAGTCTTAGATATCTCTTTAAAATTTAAAATCTATTAGGTGGCAGTAACAATAATGTTTTGTTTACTTTTAACTGCAAAATCACATTGAAATTTAGATATGTTTATTCAGATTAATCGAGTTCATGAAAATTAGCTATATCTTTTTGATATTTTATACCAATAAATATGATAATATGGTTTCCATTGAGAATTGATTGAGTTTTCAAGTGTTCAGACGAAATATATGATCATATTTATATTACTCTCCCTAATCATTCCAAGAATCAAATTGGATATCCCACTCAATGATAGATACTCTATCTTATGTTGCAAGAGGCGATAGGTTGCACACCTGGCAGATGTTTTTCGCTGAACACATTGAGGCTCGTAAAGAAATCTGCCAGGCTCGCACGGTAATTGCAAATCAAATTCAGTGGTACAGTTCAGATTCTCTACAAGCGGCTCAGGTGCGTGCACGTGAAAGATAGGTTTTAAAAGTACACCTACTTCAATTCCAGAAAAATACTATAATTTGGATAGTTATTCTGTACATCTAAAGATTTTAATCTCTATTGAGAAGACGATGCTTGATCATTTTCCGAAACTACATAGAAGTTAACTCTTGAAATCCAAACACTAACCTCACGAAATGGACGTATACTAAGAAAAATGAATTGTTTAAAACTACTAAAGGTATTTCACAAGAAATACATTATACAATATATTAATTGGAAATTTTTGGTCCATTCCTATTGCGTTATTATGTAAGTTCTATTGTTCCTTAATCAACCAGAGTGAAGCCAATCCAGGACATGAAGACACATATCGTTACTTTGTGTCCTCATATCCCAGGGGCTGCAAACGAATACATTTTAGAGACATTGTGTATGCTAACTTAGTTATATAGATTGAATTATTGAACATTCAGAAAACTACTGAATCTCTACACGATAGATTTAACAATATATTATTTATTCAGTATGATTATTATTATTATAAGACTTCATTTCTACAGAAAAAAGTTTAAAAGTTAATTATTATATTATTATAAGTAAAATATATATATATATATTTTACACACCAGTTGTTCTTCAAAATTAAATTGTTTTTCCAAGTCTTATTGGATTATTGAATTTCAGCTTAGAAAGTTAGTTTTTGATTCTGTGAAATAGTGTTGTGAACCTCCATGAGAATATTTCTGGTGCCATCAGTGCTCAGAAGGAGAGCTAGGAAATAGAGTCTATAAAGCGACAAAAAGAACAATTGGCATGCGACTACGGATCATTTCCAGGAAGATTTTTATCAGCGATCTACAGAGACACGATTGATTTTACAAGCAAAAATATAGAACCATTATAATTACAATATATGTTATAGATAATGTAGATTAAATTGAAACGGATTGACATCATAAAAAGCTGAAGAAGTTGGCAGTGCCTATAATTCTAGACTAAAACCTTCAACGAGTGAAAGAACAACCTTAAAAAAGTAGGTTACTCCACAAATATTGAAAAGGTTTTAATCACCTAAAAACAAAGCTAAACTGAATCATCGAGATAACATAGACATCTATCAGTGAATAGTTTCCAATTTATATTAATCATTCATCGTCTTCTTCGTCGTCCAAAGAGTCCTGTTTTCCTAACAGTGGCTTATTGTCGTCCGTTCTTAAGAAGTGCGTGATGAGATCTATTGGCAAGGGGAAGATAATGGTGGAGTTCTTCTCAGCACTGATGGCACTGAGTGTTTGAAGATATCGAAGCTGTGGGCGAGAAAATAGATTAGAACATTGCAATGGAGGTGGAGAATCTAAAAGAGGAGTTTAGTGCCACCCTATTATGAAGAAGAGGAAACTATACTTTTGAGGTGCGGTTTATTAGAATAATTTGTTTAAATATGTCTTTTATTCGGAAATATTAGAGTGATTGGAAATGAGATATTATATCCAAAGCACGATGCACTTATTTCATTCTCATACAATTGGAAGTGATTATCAAATATAATCGGATTGACTGGTTAAACCTCTGACTAATGCTTAAGGATCTTTATATGATAATCATGCCTATATAAAATATGTATATATGTTTTTTTAGGCTTAATTTCCTAATAACTTATATATATATCAAGTGCATTTTATCTAATAAAAACAAGATTCATAGAAAATATTCATGCTTTTCAAACAAAATATTAAATCGGTTTTCATTTCGTGTTCTATTCTTTTAAAAAATGATCCATATTAGCGTAAATTTAGGGATTTTCAATTAGTTTGAATCACCAATTAAATTGAGTATCATGATTGTAATGCATTCATCATACATTACATTGAAAACAAATATATGATTTAAATTCTAATTAATAATTAGGACACATTATAGCAATTTATCTGAACGAACTTACTAATTGAAATTTATTTTTAATCAGTTGGATCCCCGGCAGATCAAATCAATTGAAATTCACTGATAATGAATAATTATTGAAATGATCTATTCCCCAGTAGAAGCATGCAGTTTCTAGTCACAATATATTGTCAATTTATTGCAAATTCTAAACAAACATCTAAGAGTTTCCTTCCAATCAGAGTATTCGTGAGCATCTCTAATATTTGTAAATACTTTTTCGATGTAAATTTGACTCGTTTAAACACTTGGAATTAGAAAGAAGCATTTGCAAGACTATTCATATCATATATAAACATACAGAACAAAAAACTACAAGTATCCAAGATACTCTATTACAGAAACATCTACAAACTGAAAAAGAAGATACTATACCAGAACATCTAGCAGGAAGAAGATTTCACGAAGAAACACAGCTAAAACATCTCGTAAGAACTTCGAAAAAACGTCATAACAAAATTTTGTTTGAGAAAAAAAAGGAAAAAATGGTGTTTCTGCTATTTTTCTTGTAAATTCAATCTCAAGTAAGTAACAGACACATGCTGGTGTTGAACAACGAAGGAAGTTAGTTGTGTTTAAATTTTGGTTAGTTACAAGAGAAAGGATTGTTAGATTTTAACTGCTTTCTTTATTTAATTTCTTATCTATAGGGTGAATTCAGAGCTAGGTCCTGGAGGAATTAATTCATAGATGCCACCCGTATGAGAAACCAATTGTATGCATGTAGCGTAGTTATGCCTAGGTATGTGAAATGCAACAGTTTTGGTGTGATAGCCAAGTGCAGAATTTACACCTAGAAAAGTATGGTGGCAGCAGTTTTAGTGTGGTGGCCGAGTGAAGTTGAAACTCAGCAAATTTTAATGAAGCAACTACATTTAATGTGTTAACGATTTAGTCTAATATCTAGAGATATACATGATATTGAATATGGTTAGGTACATCATCGAAAACAAAATAGTTGAATAAATTATAAGATTACCACTCTCCGAAAATTCATATTAAACTTAAATTTGGTGAAATGAAATTGTAAAACGAAATTCCAAGTTTTTCAACTTCGGTTAGTAATTGACTGTCTGTTAAAATGATGTAAGGTAACAAAATACAATCTACAGGTGTATATCATAAATACTACTTAGCAGGGGTTAAACCACTATCAAAAACAAATACCATCTTCGAGATACATTAAATGTTAACAAAAAAAGAAATTGAACTACATGAAGAATACCTTGGTTGTAAATTGGTTCCACATTCTATTTAGCTCTCTATTTTTCAACTTTTTCCACACCACACTTTTAATGTTTAACGAAATTTTATTTGGAAGTGTTCATGAAATGTTTGACTAAGTCTATTGGCAGAGGGAATATAATTGTTGAGTTCTTCTCGGCAGATATGGCGTTGAGAGTCTGGAGGTAGCGTAGCTGTGGAATAGGAAAGATAATCTGGTGTAGTAATCTGCCATTTAATCGTATCAAGGGTCAGGTCACCCCTTTTCTAGGGTTAGAAAGTAAATCATTAACAATCGCATCAGCATTAGACTATACTGAGGTTGCCCAAGTGTACGAGAGTAAAGATTCTCTAACCCTAAACTTGGGTAAAGTAGAATTGGTGTTTATTTTTTGGAACAGATTGTTAGGAACCTGTTTGCAAATGGGAACATATTAGCAGTGTTGATGACAGCTTCACGAAGATTTTAAGATACTTACTCTCTTTGCTGTAAAGTAAGAACAAATTTCCATGAATCAACTCTAATAAATAGTACTCGAATATGACGACGAGGATTATTTTCTCAATATCCGTTGAAATTGAAGATTCTTCTAAACACCAATACGCACACAAAACAAAGTTGGAGTATGACAGGAAATTAACTTGTCGAATTTCTATAAAATGAACCAAATGAATATGCAAACTCAGAATTATAAAACAACCAAATTTGTGAAACCAAGGATACAATGAACGGAAAATAAGAATGATATATGTTTCGATGTATTTTATACGTATGTTTCATATATACAGCTGTAGCATCTTTGAATACATTAAACCTCCAAACCTTGCCTGACACTACTTGTAAATTAAATTTGAATTATGGTTATATTTCACCATCGTAAATAAGTTAAAGGTTATCTGTGTATGAGTTTTGATGAAGGGAATATTGTTACTTTTCTAATTGCCTGCAAATCAATATGACATTTAAATTAGTGTTATGTTCTTGTTTTTTTTAGTACGTACGTATTTTAGAGCATGCAGTAGTTTATATAGTAGGATAGTTATTTACATAGGATTAGATTTCATTCTTATCTGATGATCCCAAATATTGAATATTTCATAAATATTGCATTAACACATTCATTTCAAGATTTCCATAGACGTTCGACCCATTGAAAGCGTACACAAACAAATATTATTATTAGTAAGTGCATAGATAAAAAGTGCGCAAATTTTTTAAAAAGTGAGCTACTAATTCGAAAAGCGAATTTTAAGTTCAAAATTCGCCCTTCAGTGATAATTTTCTCTGCTTAAGCACTGAAATCTTAGCTTTAGTTCAAAATAAAGTAAGTGCTAGATACTTTTATGCTGTATTAGTTCTGGTTAAAGCATAAGCAACAGTAGTTCTCCAAAGATAGGATTTATTGAAATGAGCAACTTGATAAATTCAAGTTGCTTGGTTTTCTGTTCTCCCTGCTGAAGTTCTGACTTAAATTTAGTTTAGGATGTCATCGTTCATAGAAGGTTAATAAGTGAGGCATACGCCTGTGTTAACGGAAGTAACATTCATTCATTAAGGGTAAAGTAATGAAATACATAAGATGGGAAAAGAGGTAAGATAGAGAGATCTCAGTAAGCAAGGATGGTTGGTACCTTCGCAGAGTCTACATCTTTTAGTCCGAAATTGCTGCTTTCTTCTTTTTGTCGTTGTGACTTGGGATGAAATGGCTCACTATCTCAATAGGTAGAGGGAAAATGATTGTCGAATTATGCTCTGCCGATATCGAGCTGAGAGTTTGAAGATATCGAAGCTGCAAGGAAAAATAACAAACATAGATAGAACCACATCTGGTGTAGGAGAAGAGTGGGACGGGCGTTTATATTGGTGGTGGTGATGTAGTTTTAAGATAGGGTTTAGTGGTTCTTCTCCTGATCAGTTTGGTATTTGTTGTCAGCTCATTGGAGAGTTGGAGCCTTGTCGATGTTTGCAGTAAATACAGGATCGGGATTAGCTAACACTTTACTCTCTAAAATACGGAAGCTTCAAATAAAATAAAGAAATAAATAAACAGACTTAAGCAATACATTGCGACTAGAAATTTGGGGAGTACTAAGAGTGACGTTTTTAATGGGATTTTGTGATATCAAGACTGTAGTTAGTTGATTCATTTTTGAATGAAAGAAAACTACGGAAAATAACTAAGAAATGAAGAAAATGAGGGAAGAAATTTTAGAGTACGTTGTAGATTGTTACATTTTAATGATCAATCAATAATAAAATGTTTTGGTTTGATGCTCGCAAATATTTTTGTCCTTAGCATTTTAAGCTCATAATATGTCATCTGATAGATTATTATTGGATTTACTAATATGATTATATTTGTACCAAATATCCAAAATTGAATTTTTATTTTGAAATTCGTGGAATTTTTTTTTTAGAAATTAAATTTTATTTATAAATTATTGCCAACTTTGAGACGTAGCGTAATAAATGTAATTTAACCCAATACAGCCCGGTTGCAACAGCATCCTTCTTCAATATTATTATTGGCGTTTCAATGTTATCAACTAAAGCTCCTTAAGAAAATATTCATCTGAACGAATATTTTCACGAAAATTTTATTTGACTATATGACTTCAATTAATGAACGAAGTAATTATTATTGTTACAACATATACCTAGCTATGACACCGGAAAACAAGGTAAGCAAGGATTTTAGATGTGTGATTTAAAGTAAATATTGTATGACAAAATGAATCAATAAAAATTTTGGTTTGATGTTTTCGGAGTTTTGTAAATAAAGTGATAGAAAAAGTTGTAGGAAGACAGTAACAGCAAAATAATGGACGTAAAACAAACTCTCATTCTCCCTACAAATTTTTGAAACCAAAAAGTATTTTTGTTGTTTGTTGTCTTGAATTTTTGAATCCTATTCTGAAATTACAGTTCCCTAGTAAAGAAAATATCGAAATTCGTTTTGTGTACGTATCAATTTTTATGTGTTAACGGAATGAAATAAAATATGATCGTTCTATTTAATAAATTAAAAGTAATATCTTTTAAAAGAAATCTTTTGACCGGATGGTACAAATGCATATATGTAGAGACAAAATAACATGTCTTGATTTCTGATGGAATTCCACGCTGCTCTTTCACTTCTATTGGTGTGAAATATTGGGCTAACCGTCTAACGTAACAATCGCATCAAATCAACCAACGAAACACTTTAAGATTACATTCTAATTCAATTTTAATTCATTGGGAACCCTACAATTTTAAATGGGCTGTAGAGGGTTAAGAACATCTGAATAGATAGAGAGTGATTTTCAGTTCCTTTGGACGGATTCCTACCATTTAATATTGTGCGAATCCTCACACCTTCTAGTCGAATATCGTACGATTAAGTATCCTATAAAAATTATTTCTATTTAGTTAATCTGTAAATTTCTGAATTTCACAAATTGGATTATGTTAATTAAAATAGAAATAATCGAAATAAAAATAATATGTACGGGTCAACCCAAAGATCACGCTAATGATTTGCTAACCCGATATCATGAACATAAGTAAAGGAACTCTGAATCAACTGAGGTAAAAACGAATAAGTCAATGGAAAAATTCTATACTCTACTAGTTGTTCTAATGGTGAATTTTAAGAATACGTATATAGACACCTGTGAGTGAGAAAATTTCGTAGATTATCATGGATAAATTGGTAGCGAGAAGAAGCATGATTGTTCAGGTGATAGCATGCATGGGAGTGGCAGGAGGAAGAGAAGGTCATAATCTGTGTTCACCATTTCAATTTATTGTTTCAATTATATTTATTTGACAAAAAAGAAGTGAATTACAGGTCAGTTAATTGGTAAAACATTCGATAAAAGAATATAATTTTTCCCCAACATATTGTCAAGCTAAATTAAAAGTTATCAAGGTGATTTGAATATACAGAATAAGGGAATTGTGTATTTTTCGTACTTGATGAACATAGATTGCTGGTGGGGAAAGAGTGTGATTTTGCATGCAATGAGCAAGTGTATTTTGAAGTGATTCGATAGCAGAGGTACACTTTAAACTGAATTGAATATGTGATGCCTATTTTGTAAAATTAACTCCGACACGGTCAAATCACTTTTGACTGAAAACTGTTTCGAAACTGAACAATCTTTCAATTTCATTAGAAGACATCAAATAAAATATGTTCATAATTAACAGTGCAGCATGGAGTATGAAGTCATTATTCTTTTTAAATTAAGTTACGTGCATTTTTCTAGGGTGAAAAAAGATCAAGGAAATGCAGTCATAGTGTGACTTGGAAGAAAAGACAAGAAGAACGGTGTGTGATGTATACTCTGAACATGTGTGAATAGAGTGTTCATCCTCTCTAAAAGTACATTTGGTGAAGCAATGTCTTGATGAGGCAATGTTAATGCATACAAATGGTTTCATCATCTCGGTCATGACTGTGCATTTACTTTCATTGGAAGTTTGGTTATATCGGAAGAGAATCAAATTTAATCATGCTATGGAGAGGAGATTTCAGAGAAAAATAGTATGGACTTTCATCAGGAAGGAGCATGCAAGATGTTTGTGATAGATCTTTGAGATAGATCGCGGTGTCAACTTTTAGTTGTGCCTCAAAATCCCATATTGGGATATTGGATGTGTCTTTCTGTGTTTGGTGTGTTTATACATAAAGTTTTAATCGTGTAGTGTGAATAAGCTTAAGTGTTTACGGAGAGTGTACCTTATTATGAAGATTTTCTTCCCTTAACAAAATGAGTCATTATGTCTATAGGAAGAGGGAAAATGATGGTGGAGTTCTTTTCAGCCGAGATCGCGGAGAGTGTTTGTAGGTATCGGAGCTGTGAACACGTGATAGAAGATTAGGAGAAAAAACAACACTTGGTTAGGAGAGCGTGAACACGTTGTAAAAGACTAGGAGAAAAAAATATCGGCATAAGGTAAGGAGAGCGTAAACAAAGAAAGGGTGAGGGTACAGGGATTCTATAAGTAATACCATTCAGTTTCAGGATAATAGGACTTCTTTGCAAAGATGCATCGATTTTTGGATGTTTTGTTTATTTATTTGATAAGTTGCCTGCGATAGGTTTTGAATAGTGGAGTTTAGGACGTGAGATAAATGAAGCAAATGGCAAACGAAGCTGTGCATCGTGAATAATTTTTTCTGATTGCATTATTGTTGCTCGAGCAGACTATGAATTCTGAATTTAATCCTTAAAAAGAATAAATTTGTGTCATTGTTAATGAAGGGCAACGAATTATTTGCTTAGTATCTACTTAGTATCAATATAAGCTTTTGAACGTATAGACTGATGGATTAATTAAATTATCTAACTGTTAGCTTGGAAATAAAATTTATAAAAGTGATGTGATACACATATTATATATTCAAGTCAGATGATGAATAATGATACATTTTATCTCTCGAAATTCAAATATTGTTGAAGATAATAAATAATCTCCAGTATTCAGTATCATGGAATAATAATATATGGGCGAAAACCTGTATTTGAAATGATGTATGTAGTAGTGTCTAATGAACTACCATCATAGATACCTGTACAACTTCCAAATTATGCAGGCACCAAAATATAATCATTTCAAGTCGAAACCAAATTTGAAGGGAGGTACAAAACTGTAAGGGTAAACTGGACTAGAGATGATGAAGACGTAGTTGTAGGAGAATCCTAGCTGATCGAAGATCTAGCTACTCTGACACTCACAATGAACAAAAGGTCTTACCTGCAATGCAGCTGGACTCTCATTAATAACGTCAGCGGCTTCCTTTAGAGCCCTGGAAGCTCGCTGTTCTCCCTCGGCGGCGATAACCTTAGCACGAGCTTCTCGGGCAGCTTCGGCCTCTGCGGCCATAGCTCGTTGCAGTTGAACAGGGAGACGGACGTCCTTGCTGTTAGAGAAAGATATTGCTCATGCAGATTTTTTTAAGGGCACCACTTAGCAAAACTCTACTAAACAATCCTTGTTTGAGGCAGGGTAAGCAACAAGGGTTAAAAGCGTGGTGGTTTTTTGCAGAAACGAGAAATGTGAAATTCATGGTAACTTTTATCAATTGTTATCATAATGAGTAGCAGATTGGACGATGAGTAGCTAAACATTATCTATATATCTATTACTGATAAAGAAGAACTACTATGATTGACAGGTGTTGGCTTTTAAGTGTTTATGTATGTCTAGAAATTTGTTGAATTACATATAATTAAGATAAAATCGATGCAATGACCAAATTACATTGGCTAGTTCACACCAATTTCTATAAAAATTGACAGCTAGAGTCATGATATTAATCTTTAACTCTTGACCTAACAACTAGAATGTCTTCAATAATTGAGATTTTTTAAAATTTGACAATGTGATTGTGAATTAAATCAAACTGTTGTATGTAGAATCAAAGTGTAAGTTTCATAAGAATTTACTGGGAAGTTATTAACAGTTGAAGTTTTCACGTACTTAAGAACAATAATTCATTATGAACTTATCTTCATGTCATAGTGAAATTTACATGATTACTTGAATATGCAGACATACCCAGCTCTTATTACGCATCAGACTTATGACAATCGCATAAGCGTGGGATATGTCATGCTTCTATTCTACATGGTGCAAAAAATATTATAAGAGTAACAATGGTAATTTGGTTGACCGATTCAGTCAAGTTATGTTCGTCGTAACTTATACAGGTGGTACAGATTAGAAATGATTGTATCGGAAGTACCGTACATTTATTTTTAATCTATCATGCCTGCATAAATTATTACGAAAACAGTTTAAATGAAAAGGACACATCCGAATTATCAAAATAACTCCTGAAATATTTCTATACTACGGGAAATAATAAGGAGACATGTCCCACTCTTTTTCGAATGTCATAAATCTAAAACGTAATAAATGTAGGGTATACTTGTACACTGACCATCTAAATAATTTCAATGCCTTAATATTAATTGAATTATCTTTTGTTTACCAGTTCCAAATGTAAAAAATATACTTAGGCATGTAACGCTGAAGATGGTCATGTTGTCAGAGTTCAAACTAATGTCCTTGTTCTTATCTGGTGAATTAATTTTTTTGTAGAATGCTTGGTAGCGATAAGGTAGAACAAGATGGAAGATTATCTTCTTCGTTGAGGTAGAATAGAGTATCATAGATTCGATACAATTGAAGAAATAAGCATGCTAGTTTGGTTGTTTAAGAAAGTTTGTAGATCGCATTTAGTTGCACAGTGAAATAGGCATTTTTACACGCATATGGTTTATCTACCAATAAACTAAATAACAACAGTTAGGTTCAAATATTTCTTGCCATTTAGAATCCTCTGTATTCTCTCATATTGTGCTTAAGACTCGCCCTCAACTACGCTCAAAATCACAGGGTGAGTTATTTACTCTTTACCTACAATGAAAACAATATTGTGACCTCTAATTATATTTCTTATAACACCTGACGATATGAGTTGAAAATTTTATCTTCTCTACCTAGATGTGATATATTATAAGTGCTTAGTAGTTTCCTCCACTAGTATTTTTTGCATTTTATTATTACTACTTTCCATTTACAGATTGGTCCAGCCAAGTGTGGACAGATAAAACTTAAAGGTTTTCAGTTATATGAAATCCACTAAAAAAAATCGAAAAAATAATAATAAAAGAAATGAGTCAATACTTTAATGACAGGAAATATTCAGTATATACTCCATTCTATTTGATAACCCGATGGAGACGAAGGATCACCTGAACATATATGTGGCACGCCCTGTTTCTGCATCAATTTCCGCCCAAATTTGGTCAGTTTTTCCTATAGGACAACACACTCGAATCAAAGATATCATTCTACAATAAGATACATAACTCAGCGTTGTGCCACCTGCGTTTCAAAGTGGCTACTACCGTTGCTACGATATCGCAACATTTAGTATTTGCTAAAATATAGTAATGAAACTTTAATATTATTATTTCAATACAGTTTGTTTCTGTCTTTAAACTAAATATTGAAAATTAACAATTTAACCAGAGCAACGGCTAGTACTCACGGGAAACACAGGTGCATTTACGGAATCTGAATTTCCGTGAGCGGTGCATCTTATTGTACTTACTAGAACATAGTATATCTTTGCTTAAATGGTTCTTGATAGTGCAGAAAACATTTACTATTCGAATGTCTCCGCAGGGTTATCAAACAAAACGGATAATATATATTATGTCACTTGTATTTTATTTAATAGAAAGTTTATAGTTATTGTTTGTTTTTCGATTTTTCATGTAGCTGAAGACCCATACCTCTTATCTGTCCACACTTGGCTAGACCACGCTGTAAATATTAATTCAGGTGCAATTAATTATTAATTAGAATAAATAATATATTCCGACCAATTCCATCATCGAAAATGTATTATTAGTTTAAAAGTTCATTCAAACTATTAGCTTTATGTTATGCATGTTAAGTACCCTTTAATTATATGAATAGTGATTGATTATTCAATCTACTCGTATTTTCCATGTATCTACTCTTATCTTTTAGGAATTTGAATAAACAAGGAGTAAATTCCACAACGAAGATAATGGAGGTAGGCTAGAACACTGCTCAAGCACTTTCAATTATTTAAACACAACCATGGGTCTATTATCTATCTCATCACTTGAAATTTAATTTCTCATTTGATAGTCATCTGATAGATGTTTGATCCTTGATGTTGTTAGAATAAAGAAAGCGCTTTGGCATAATGTTTGTTCTGTTTACATCCATTATCATAGAATATATCACTCAGGCTGGCAAAAAGGGCAAAAGTCCAAAAAACAGATATTGAGAAAATCGCTTTTGATGTTTGCAAATGCGTTCAAAAAATAATTGATTTTTATTTGCCATACTGAAGAACAGATTCATTCTACACTTACTCCTTTCTTCGCCAGCATAGTAGGCCGTTCTAGCAACTTTTTAGCAGTCATAACTGGTTCTGGCCATTTTCGAATATAGGCCCTTTTTCGCCAGCATGAGTGATATATGAACTTACATTTCATTCACAGAGTACTGAGCAGTGTGAATTATGCTTTGAAAGGACAAACAAAATTCAGATATTTAACTTTCTTAGTGAAGCATGTTATAAAACTAGATTAAGTCGAATAAAGAATTTTTCATAATGTCAATAAGATATTTCATTTTCTACCTTTTTCCTGTTTGCAGATTAACGCAGTTCATTATCAGTTGTGAATATCCATCTAAGTTGAACAGTTTAACAAGTATTTTTTATCGTTCTGGCAATTGGTGATATAGAAGCAGGTTACAACTGCCTCTTCATTAGCAAGAACGGCGATCATTATTGAATGCAACAATGCCAATTACTGCCATTCTATCTTTGAAAGACTATTTCATATCGTCAACATTGAATTGTATTTCTCCACAAGTCTTTCATAATGCTACATGCACACATTTTGTGGAAAGTTTATAGTGTGATGTAGAACTGTTAAGTCGGAATGTCATCAACATGTCAACAACGAAGTGTTCTTTAGCAAATTAAGTTTTGGCTGTAAGATGTTTCTTTTTTCTTGTAAGATTTTGTGTTCAATTTGATTTATTGAAAGAAAATGCGGGAAGATCACCAGGCTTTAAGAAAACGAGATACAAATCACGATGCAGGAATTGGCCATTGGTATTTCTTTTACACTTCTTTAAATCCTGTTATTTCTGCGAATCTGAGCTGCTTAAACATTATTTTATCGAACAGTCTCACCATACATGCCAGGTTGCAGTTTTATCGTACCTTTTCACACTATTATATATTTTTTTTGTGTATGAAATGTGTTGTTTTGGTGACGTCTCATTCTTGCGTCGTCTACTAGTTACTATACGCTTAATGTTCATGTACCCTGGTTTCATTTATCTAATTTAGTCCACCAATCACAATGTATATATGGCAAGCTACTCTGGTCATAGTGAATTTAAAGCACCCTTCGAATCGGCACCGTACGAGTTTTTGTCAACTAAGAATAATTTTTTTAACCATATGCCTCCATCAGGACTGGAAACTGCAAGGTGGGCGCACATGGTGATGCAAAAAATTGAAGTAGAGGTCATTAATAACTGATTAGAATAAAAAATAAAACGTATCAAAAAAGAGGGCTACAGTTCAGACCTCTTCTTCACTTCGGCTGCTCTGAGATAACAGGGAAAATCAAAATGAACATACCCAACACTATCGGCATGTGGGGTCCGTTTGCCAAAGCTCGTAATAAAGAAGCAGACCACAATGAAATTGGACGAGATGAACTCGATCCTCTCACGACAGTGACGTTTCATGCGAAAATAAGGCATGTGGGATCCCCAGAAGAAGAGATTTATGGGAAGAGCGCTGGTGAACGGGTAGATATTTTACTTATTCGCTTCAAGTCTGCCTACAGTCGTGTAGTGATTTATAGTTTCCAGCCATTGTTGGAGATAGAGTCAACATGACATTATGTCTAAACTTGGCGAGGGCGGTCACATTCGATGCACGATTATGAAAAGTCATACTCTCGTCGACAGTGACGGCTACATCTTGGTGGTTGCTTTTCTAAGTTATATTATCTATTTTAGAAAGCTATTAGGGTGATAAAAGTATTCTGCAGAGAATTATCTGGACAAGAAACCTTGAGGATAATTTCTTCAGAAGAGCGTTAATGGAATATCCTAAATTCCACACTGCTTAGATTACGTCGAATGCTTTCGTTAACGTTGTTGTCTTCTTTGTTGCATGAGGTTTTTAATATTGCTGGACATGTTGACAGAGGTTATAGCTAGTAGCTACTGACAATAATTGCAGTTTCTTAGTTCCTACAGAATTCCAGGAACATGAAGAAAAGAGGATGTTACAGGAAATGCGGTTGTCTAAGCGAAAAACAAAATCAATTAACAAATATGCTCACTAATGTTCCATAATAATATTTAGAAAATTTTGAAGGTTGAATGATATCCTTACAACTCCCCTTTTTGGTTTTTGAAGTAAAATAGGTTTTTCAATGTGATTTATAAGATTTGATAAATCTTCGGGTACTCCATAGTGTCCTTCAGCTAGGTGTTTTTATCGTGTAATCCCTGTGCTTTCCGATACCAACAATAGTTTCAATTGTATTCCACTTGTGTGTTATGATATCTTAAACCCAAACTTTCCTATTTATTTTTAATTTATTCGAACATCTACTTTGTTCATTGTATCTTCGAATATATTTGTCTTTAGGTTGGGCACACTTTTAATCAAACTCTTCTCTTGTCTTTTTAAGCCATTTCTGATCGAAACTATATTGACCATACAGCAGTTGTGCAGGTGATAATCCTCCTTCACGAGCAATGTTTCGCCACTTTATTAAAGCAGTGAGAAATTCTTCAGATTCAATATTCCCATTCTCAGCTTATTTGACTATAAGGTTTTTCATAGCTTTTACAGCAGCTTCTGCGTGACCGTTAGATTGAGCGACGGAGCGTGGTATGTGGTCGATTGCACACTCCCCATCTGTTCAGAAATTTCTTATTAACAAATGGAAAATTGAGGGCTTCCATCAGATTTAAAAATGATAGGTACACCTAAATCTGTGAAACAGCATTAATCACATTCTTTGCTGTCATGTTCTCTCTGTTCAAACTGTATATTACGGGCCATCCTGAGAGTCTGTCTACATCAACTAAGAAATCTCTTCCAGAACATGAAAAGAAGTATGCAGACACATACTCGAAGACTCTTGAGGGTGAAGTATCCATAATCATAGATACTTTCGTTTGCGCTGATTGGTGAAGTTGGTACTTCCCGCAGGAAGAAATCTTATTGACGATGCCTGAATAAGTAGTTGGCCAATAAATCGTTTGGCGAGCACGTCGTTTAGACCTTTCTACACCTCGATGAGAAGCATGTAGTTGATCCAGAATTGTTTTCTTGCATTCAAGGACACAACAATACGATATCCATATAAAATAATACCCTTGTTGATGCTCAATTCATCTTTGATGTTCCAGAGTGGTTTAATAGCACGATGGGTTTTTCTTCGATTTCCTGAAAATCTATTTTCAATACTCTTCATGAGAATTTGCTAGTTGTGATCCATTTCGGCTTCATCTCTGAGCATTTTGATGCACAGATCTTCATAACACGAAGACGACATTCTTGTTCTTCTTATGATATTTGAAGATTCTTCTGTTGATGAAGAAAATATTACTTTTAAAATTTTTGAATCTTTCATGTCGATTTCATTGATTTTCTTTGGAAAATCATTTGGAATTAGTTTCAAGTTTCAACATGTTTTCCATAAGAGAAGAATTTCAGTATGATATTTGCATATGGTATCTTCATTGGAGATAACTGAATTGATTGTTATATCAAGATTTATCGATCCCAATATATTCAGTTTTGACCCGTTAGCTGCAATCAAAACTTATTTTTGCAGTTTCTTTAGGCGATTAGATTAATATGTAGTTTCTCTAAATTAAAAGGTCTTGCAACGCTTTTTGTTATATATGAATGTCGGTGGCACTCTTGGTGTAGATGTATTATTATTTTGATCCTTGGCTGTTCGTAAATAATGTACTCTCCCTGTGTTTTTTACACTAGTTTCTGCTTCAGTTTGTTTCCTGTGAGAACAAACTGAACTTAAGTGACCTGGTTTGTTGCATTGGTTGGAAGTAGAATCTTTGGCTGGACATTTTGATTTTTCATGCTCGCGTCCTCCACAGTAGTTGCATTTATTAGAATGTGTCCTTCTTTTATTATTCGATTTTTATTATTGACATATTTTCGGGATATTGAAGCACAGTCTTTCATCGAAGACTCATGTAAACAACTGTTTGAAGTTGAGGGAAAGGATTAAGTGCTAGAAGTTTCTGTCGCAGTTCTTGAGTTTTTATTCCAGAAATAATTCTGGTAGTGATCCTCTGATCAACGCAATTACTTCACAGATCGGCCTCTTCTGCCAGTTTTTTAACAGCTACATAGAAGTTGACGAATGTTTCGGCTTCTTATTGTCTGCATTCAGTGAAATAAATTCGGTCTAATATATACTCTGTAATCGTGTCTTCGTCACGAATTCACGATTTATTCCCATTGCACATCACATGTGCAGTCGAATGTCGGTGGTCATACAGCTTCTTAGATGCGCTCTTTGAGTCTATGGAGATTGCTGGTCAAGATTTATAACAGTAGTGTAGTCATTCCATCCCTCTCTCCACTCAAGAAATTTAGTGTAGCTTGCGTCTGCTTGTAAAGTTGGTGGTCTGGGAGGATTCGGAGTTTGGTTAATTCGCTCTGAATTGCTCCGCTGTCCGTGGTTATTGAACGAAGATGAAGCTTGATTTTGTTTAGTCACAAAACCAGTGGTTCAAAAAGTATTTTTCTCGAAAATTGAAAAGCTACAATTATAATATGTTTTATTACTATGATGTTAGAAAATGACAAATGTACTTCATGTACATTCTGCATGATATTAACAGTGAGAACCGAACTTATTATAACATATATACCAGGCACTCCCTATAAACATTTCAAGCCCCAAAGAGGTGCCACGCACCCCACTTTAAGAACCACTGCACTAAAATCAGACGCATTGCTTCCATCTCTTCTTGGTGTCGTTTTTCTCGAGCTTCTTCCTGTTGCAAGCGTATTTCTTCCTGTTTCTTCTTGTTTTTCCAAGAGAAATGATCCATTTTGGTACGTCTTGCATTGAAGTTTTTCCTCTTCTTTTCTATTCAATTTTAATTAAATTGGCGTTATCAGATTAAATATATTCGAGAAATACCGACTAACATTTTGATTTCCTTTTATACAACTCGGTATCCATGTTACTGTGATGTTCTTATTTAGTTAATAAAACAAGATAGTATTTCTGGAGAATAAATTCTAAAAATAATAGCATCTTGACGATACTTATACAATGTTGGTATCCAATTTACGTGCATTGAATACCGACTTATTTTAACATATTAAATATATTTCTCTATAATATTACAATTCCTTTTCTTTCTTTCTTTCTTTCCTTTAAGTAAGTTAATGAACAGGACGTAAATGTATACTATTCCTCCAATAAGTAGATCCTCCTGGTAACTTGATTAAATACTTCCTATGTTGTCCTATTCCAATAACTGTTCCAGTTGAATCCCATTTCAATGATCTTGGATCTTGAATGAACACTTCTGTTCCAACTGTTAAGCTTTTCTGACTAACAGAACTCCTATCGAAATACTTCTTCATTTTCTGTTTTGTCATATCCAAATCATATCTTCTTTTCTCTTCCGTCCACTTGGTTTGAAAAGATTTCTGATGTGCTGGTACCGGTGATCTGAGAGAGTGTCCGAATACCACTTCTGCTGGAGAACAATCTGTTTCATTTGGGGTGTTTCTCCATTCCATTAGTCCTTGTAAATATTCTTCGGAGTCTATATTTCCTGCATCAGTTGTTTTCTTAATAAGAGTTTTCATTGCCTTAACTGAAGCCTCAGCATGAACGTTGGACTGGGGGAAATATGGACTTGACTGCACGAGGTTTACTCCCCACCGTTTAAGAAATAGCTTGAAATCTCTAGATGAAAATTGAGGTCTGCAGTCGCATCTGAATCGTACGGGTGCTCCTAGATCAACAAAGCATTTTCTGACTGCTGATACCAGGGACCTGGACGTTGTTTGTCCTCTGTTGAACTTGAATACAGTTGGCCATCCTGAAAGTCTATCTTTATAAACCAGGTAATCTTTGCCACCGTATGAGAAAAATCTGCAGAGACATCTTCAAAGATTCGCGACGGAGCTGATTCAATAATCATCGGCTCCTTTGTCTGAGTCGCTCTGTTTTCTTGGCAAGGTAAACATGAAGATATCATGTTCGTTAAGTCACTGTTCAGATAAGGCCAATATACGGTTTGTCGGGCTCTCCTCTTTGTACGTTCTAATCCTTGATGCGCAAGATGAAGTTTCATCAGAATACCTTTTCTGCATTCTGAAGGTATAACAAGTCGATGACTATACAATATCAATCCTCCTTCCACTGACAGCTCTTGCCTAATGTTCCAGTAAGCACGAAGATCAGGAGTCAATTGCTTTCTTTCTATGATACTGTTGAAACCAGTAACAATGAGCTTTTTTAATTCCTGATAATTTGTATCTCTATCGGCTGCTTCTTTTAGCTCATCTAGATGTGGATCATCCAGATGTTCTCTTTGAATAGACTGGATCTGAAGGCATCTAATGATGGAAAAACTTTCTTCATCTTCACTTTCGTTTGAGTCAACGATTGGATTTCGAGACAGAGCATCCGGTATCTTGTGTAGAGTTCCTTTTATCCATTCGGTTGTGAAGATGTAATTACTAAGTTTCTCTTTTAATCTCTGAAGTCTTTTGTTTTCTATCTCATGGAGTCTTTTTAAGTTGAGGATTGATACCAAAGGCTTGTGATCAACCAACAGGGTGAAATGTTCCATTCCTACCAGATAAATCCTACACTTGTTCACAGCCCATGTTGCAGCTTGAAGTTCCAATTCTACCATTGAATATCTTGTCTCTGTATCAGTTAGAAATCTTGAGCCACAACGTATCATCTTCCATTCTTTTCAATGTTGCTGCAATAAGACATATCCAAATCCATTAAGATTTGAAGCATCTGTTTGGATAATCGTAGGAGCTGAAGGTTGAAACTGAGCTAGTACAGGTGGATTACATAATGCCACCTTAGTCTTCTGGAATGCTTCATTATGTACTGGTAGCCACAAAAATGTAGTATTCTTCTTCAACAACTCTCCGATAGGTCCTGCAGCTGAGCTCACTTCTGTGCTGAACTCTCCCAACTGGTTAACCAAACCAAGAAACGACTTCATTTTGGTAACTGATTTTGGTTGAGGAAACTTCATGATTGCCTCAATCTTTCCAGGATCTGCTGCGATTCCTTTGCCAGATATTACATATCCCACGTATTTCACTTCTTCTTGTGCAAATACAAATTTGTCTGGATTTAGAGTAATCTTACTCCTTCTGCAGCAATCCAAGTACTTTTTCACCAGTCCAACATGTTCTTCAATGTTGAGCTGTATATGATTGCGTCATCAATGACTTTTTCAACATTTTTCAAATCTACAATAGCAGCGTCTCCTCGCCGGCCGTATTCGTCACCGGTGGAGCTCAGTCCCATCGAAGCTCGCAAAAATTTGAAACGTCCCCATGGAGTTAAAAATGTTGTTAGTCCCTTCTTCTTCGAGCTCGATTTGCCAATATCCACTTTTAGCGTCCAGCGTGGTAAAATATTTCGCATTACTGGAGATATTGGTGACAGCTTCATTAGGTGTCTTCGTTGAGTAAATTGGTCTCTGGATATGTATGTTCAGTTGAGTGAGATCAACACATATCCGTATCCCGCCCTTTGGTTTATTTACCACTACCATGGGATGACACCATTCGTTTGCTTCGTCACATACTGGAGCAATTACTATCTGCTCCAGCATTTCGTCCAACTTTTCTTTTACTTCTTGTCGTTGAGAGAACGGTACTGGACGAGTCGTACTAATCGAGTACGGTAAATAGTTTTCACGCAAGTGAATTTTCATTGGTGAACCTATCATGGGGCTAAGCTCATCTTGTTGAAACACGTCTGAGTATTCTTCCAACAATTGATCTCTTATCTTGCTTAGTTCCAATCCTGAAAGTTCCTTGGATGCTGATACAGCATTCACTTGACTAGATAAATCTTCATGCAATATTTTTAGTCTCTTGCAAGCATCATATGATAACAGCAAATCGTGCTGATTGTCACATATTATTATTTCCTATTCTATTGCAATGTTCTTCAACTTAATCACAACTGATAAACATGCATAAGTACGAATATTGCTTCCGTTTGCTGCAGTGAGTTTCACGTTAGACATCTTCAGATGTCTGTGATTGACATTCAGTCTCTTTAGAAGGCTTTTTCCTGCAACAGTAATTTCTGCTCCTGTATCAGGTATAGTAGAAAAATTCGATTTGTTGTTTCCAACTGCAATTTCTATTTGCACCAATGGTGAAGATTTTTTATCTTCACTTCTCACGGTTGTGCTGAGCAAGTTAGCAGTTCTGAGTGAGTTAATTTTCCCCGTCGAACTTTTTCTTGCTTCTTCTTTCTTCGGTGCTTTGCAATCCTTTATCCAATGTCCTGTCCTATTGCAATTTTTGCAAGGGTATTTCATTGTTGGACATTTTCCATACTGATGCTGCTTCTTACATTTATTGCATTGCTTTTTATTTTCTTTCAGCGAGTCTCTTCCGATATCTCGTTTCCTATCTTCAGTGACTTTGGCTACTTTCTTAGTGCCTGAAAGATTTTCTGAATCTCTAATTGACTATTCGTGACTTCTGCAATAATCAATAACAGTTTGCAAGGTAGGAAATGGGTTTATACCCAGAAGTTTCTGGCGTAGTTCTCTGTCCATTATGCCAGTCATCACTTTTGTGATCAAGCGTTGCTCCTCGCAATGAGCACACATGTCTGCTTCTGCTGACAGCTTCTTGACTGCAACGAAAAATTGGTCGAAAGATTCACCATCTTCTTGCTTTCGTTCGTCGAACATCACCCTGTCAATTGCAATATTGCGCTTTGACCGCAGGTGTTGTTGTAATCTGTCGAGCGTTTCTGTAACGGATATTTCATCTTCGTTACTGATGCCTATCGCACATTTCACCAGTGCTTTCGTTTCAACTGACATGCAACTTCTCAAGTATGCCAGTTGAATTCCTATTGGCATTTCTTCTATTTTCTGTACCATAGAATAATCATTCCATGATCCTCGCCAACTAGTAAATTGACTGAATGAAACGTCAGACTCCAGTTGAGACGGTTTAGTAGCTGCTGGGTAGCGTTCAGTTCTGTGGTGATGTCCTTCAGTTGTTACTAGAGGAGTGTTGACTGCACCACTTCGCGTAGATAAAGACATGTAGTACTCGTATCTGTTCTTCTTGAAGCTCTAAACGTCTGTGTTCTAGATCTCTTCTTTCACTCTCTTCTTCTCTCCTTCTTTCATTTTCTTCTTCTCTTCTTCTTTCTTGCTCTCTCCTTATTTCATTATCGGCTTCTTGCCTTTCTAAGTACTGCTGAAAACAACTTGGAGGTGCAGCTGATTCCTTAGCTTTCTTTTTCTGTTGGCTTGTCCCTGCCATGCTGTGCGTTATTCGAAAGTTTCAGTCGAAATAGTTGCAGGTTCCAATGGCTATAGCGCCATGTGATGTTCTTATTTAGTTAATAAAACAAGAGAGTATTTCTGGAGAATAAATTCTAAAAATAATAGCATCTTGACGATACTTATACAATGTTGGTATCCAATTTACGTGCATTGAATACCGACTTATTTTAACATATTAAATACATTTCTATATAATATTACAGTTACGTCACCTATAAATTATATTAAATCATAAGATACAGGTATTGCTCACATTAAATGATATCCTTACAATAGATAGGCTTAGTGACATTGGACTAGAATAAAATGTGAGACGAGGGGTAAATAGAGCTAAATGTGAGTTGGCAGTTCTCCTTAATGTCAGAGTAGTTCTTTGGGATTATTGCTCCTAGTTCGGAACTCCTTTAAATGACAGTAGTATTCCTGCTGATATTATGAGGAGAAAGGAAGATATTTACCTAATGGACTCTCCGAGTCTCTAATGCGGGTGCATGATGGCCATCAAGCTTTCTTTTCGTTTAGAGATGTTTTTTCTATTCCGAGGCTGCAATATGTTTTACGGGCTTCTCCAGCTTACAAGAACAATGTCTAATTTGGCTGCTTCGATGAATCACTTAGATTTGATGTTGCTGGTGTAATGTAGAGATTTCTGTGGATTCTTGGGAACAGGCAACTCTACCGGTTGCCCTTGGTGGCCTGAGTTGTAGGAGAGCTTGTGATATTGCCTTGACTGCTTTGGTGTCATCCATGTATTTTTTGAGTAATTTGGCTTACACTAGACTTTCTAATATTAATTTGGATGATACAGGGAACTTACGGATTTAGTTGGACAAGGATACGTGAATTACAGACTGATCTCCTTCAATAAGTAACTGTGTCAGTCAAAGAAATGGGATACTGTGTGTTCTAAAAGAACAACATCTCGACGATATTTATACAGTAGTGGTATTTGAATGATATGCATTGAATACCGATTTATTTTATACAGATTAAATATATTTTTACATAATAATACAATTCCCTTTTTTTCCGTCAAGTATTTTTTATCAATAGGAAGTTTAAATAAGAATGTATCCTATTTCTCCAACAAGTTGAATTTTCTGGTAGCTATTACATACTACCTAAAATGTCCAATTCCAGAAACTGTTTCAGCCAAACCCCAATTCAATGATCTTGGATCTTGTATAAACACTACTGTTCCAACTAACAAGCTTTTCTGACTAACAAAACTCCTGAAATATTTCTTGATTTTCTGCTTAGTCATATCCAAATCGTTTGGGCAGGTTTCTTATGTGCTGGTAATGTTGATCTGAGAGAGTGCCTGAATACCACTTCAGCTTGAGATCAACCTGATTATTTTGAGAGTTTCGCCATACCATTAGTCCTTTCAAATATACATCAGAGTCCATATTTCCTGCATCAGTTGATTTCTTAATAAGAGTCTTCATTGATTTAACAGAGGCATCAGAATGATTGTTGGATTGGGGAAAATATGTACTTTATTTTACGAGGTTCACTCCTCGCCGTTTAAAATAACTTGAAATCTCTTGAAGAAAACTGAGGTCCACAGTCACATTTAAATCGTACGGGTACTCCTAGATCATCAAAGCAATTTCTGACAGCTAATATCAAGAACCTTGACGTTGTTTGTCCCTTGTTAAATCTGAATACCATTGGCCATCCACAAAGTCTATCGGTATAATTTAAGTAATCTGTGCCACTATCAGAAAATGTCTGAAGAGACATCTTCAAAGATTCGCGACAGATAATTATGTGCAATAATTATAAGTTCCTGTGTCTGAGTAGCTCTATTTTTTTGGTAAAGTAAATATTAAGATATCATGTTAGTTAACTCACCGTTCAGATAAATCAACAATATCAATTCTCCTTCCACTGATAACTCTTGACTGGTATTCCAGTAAATAATGATATGGGGATTTAAGTGCATTATTTTTATGATGGTGGCGCAAAAGCCAGTATTGATGAGCTAAATCTTGTCAGATGATGTGCCTCTTCTTCCAGTTCAAATTGGCTTTTATCCACTTTTATCGTCCAGCGTGGTAAAATATCTAACATTACTGGCGATATTGGAGAAAGCATCATTGGGTGTGTCTTCGCTGGGCAAAATTATCTCTTGATATGTTTGTACAGGTGAGTGATGCCAGTATATGTCCAATTTACCAGTAATATAGGATGACATCAATCCTTTTCTTTTTCCTTTATTGCAAATATTTCATTCTGGTTCAGCATTTTGTCCAACACGTCTGAGTATCTTCGAACAATTTGTCTCTTATCTTGCTTAGTTCTAATCATGGAGGTATGTACTAGACTAGGAATATCAGCATTGAATTTTTTTAGTCTTTTTGCAAGTATCACATGATGAAAACACCAAAAAAAATCATTCTATGATTTTTGCCAACTAGTAAATTGACTGAACGAAACGTTAGCTTCCAGTTGATACGGTTTAGTAGCTGCTGGGTAGCGTTCTGTTCTATGATAGTGTCCTTTAGTGGCTACTGGAGGAGTGTTGACTGCGCCACTTCGCGTAGATAGAGACTTGTTGTACCCTAATGATCATTATCTGATCTTGTTGTAGCACTAAACGTCTATGTTCTACGGCTCTTTTCCATTCTTTTCTTATTTCCTTTTCTGTCTCGCTTCCATACTTTTATCATTTCTTCATTCCTGCTCTTTTTCCATTTCATTGTTGGCCTCTTGCCTTTTTCAAGTACTACTGAAGCCAACTCGGAGTAGAAAGTTGCTGAAGCCAACAGCTGATTCCACGATATGGCAGGCAAATTTGCCCCCGATCACAAAAAATCAAAATTGTCTGTGATATTAAATATGTTGGACAAATTTGTATTCGAACACAGGAGTCGAAATTTTCGCGACTCTTATTCAAATGAATATTTGTGATATATGGAATAAATTTAATACTTAATATAATTTTAGATATGAATAATTGAATTCATTGTTAGTAATCTATTTATATTATAGGATTGATATTTTTGTAAGTAAATTTAAATGGATATTTGTATTTAATAATTGAATTAATTAGTTATTTACTATTCTAAATATTAGGTAGGTACTGACTGACTAGGGTAGATTCCTAGCTATCTAACGGACACGTATTATAATTACTATAGGTAGCTATTTTAATTATTATTTAACTCTCTTTGTCATCAATAGCTATTTGTTCTTAATTGTCAGTAAATGTGGAACTGTCCTATAACTTGGATCTTACCCTAAAGATAGGTATGAATTATTAGGTTGTTTTTCTTAATTTTACTATGTAAGTACCTTCCTAGTTAAAATACAGTATTCTTGTTAAGGCTTATATGAATCAGTATTTGGTAGAGAGCGCTAACGTATACACACCTTCGTACATAATGGAAATATACGAAATTAAAATTTTGATAGACAAACCTGTTTCCTATCATGATCTACTATAAAGGCCTTGTTACACAATGCGAGTTACTGTCGTGACAGTGGACAGCAGCTGTCCCACTGTACTCACATGCCAGTAGCTCATTGTTCACAGCATTGAATTTTCATGACAGTTACTCGACTTATTCGGTCACACTGTGCGAGTAGCTGCACTACAGTAACTGGCTAGGCCAACTCGCACGTCTACTCGCACCGTGAAACAAGGCCTTAACACCCAGTTTGCGAGTACTAGGAGTGTCTGATTACTGTGACGTTTTTCCAGATAGACACTAGGTGTTTATTATTTATACCTCTGGCTAGATACCTAGATAAACATTTATATTAGGTAGGGATATAGTCGACTAAGTACCTAGATAAACATATATATTTCATAATCGTCTAGATATCTAATTAAGCATTAATATTATATAATCGACTAGCATTTTTATATTTTACATCGCGAACACGGACATTTCCCTTTCCTGATCATATTACTCTCATCTAGATGCGAATACTAGTAGAAATGAGATTGTCCGTATTAGCCTGGACAACGGTATTTCCAAACTCAAGTGATTTGTAGGAACATCTGGGCGGGGCTTAAGTAATCTTCTTCGGTTTGTTTTCCATGTCATGCTGTACTATTTTTTTAGTCGAATTAGTAGCAGATTCAAATGTCTGCAGTGCCATGTGATATATTAATTTAGTCAATATAGCAAGAGAGGACTTCTGAAGAATAAATTCTAAATGAACAGCATCTCGACGATCTTATACAACAGTGGTATCTAATTAACCTGCATTGCATACTGAAATACATTTTTTATCTTCAATAGAGTCGGAATTCAAGAGCTGACAGGAGATGGCGAGCATGACTGCTGTTCGCACCTCGTAAGAAAAATGGTCCCCATGCGATTCATATTTCGTCATTTGGTACACAGTTTGCTTCAAAGGTCATGAGGGTAGCCATTGCTTTCAGATTGGGTGCCAGGGTTTATGAAACTCATTTTTACATATGTGTTTTCTTACATGAATGGGAAGATTTCGATTTTGGATTGCACATTTGTCGAGATGATACTCAATGAATCCGAGGTTGAGGGCGGAAAATCTGCCGGAGAACCGAAAACGTCAGAAATACTCCGCCTTTTGTGATGCTCAAACTTTTGAGGTAAATACTATGGAGTCCACAGTCATCACAGGAGCGTACGACAGTAAGACCTCTCTAATCTTAAAGTGTATAAGTAGGAAAGACGCTTTGTTGTAAGAAGAAACTTTGTTGAGTTCACGAATGATGCAAGGAAGTATTTCTAGTTCCAATAGCGAATGGGTCATTCGATCCAGATATAGAATGTCTTTAGCATCCTCTCAGCCGCGAAGTAGAGTTTTAGGGCCATCTAGTCTAACTCTTTCAAGTGGATTCAACCTCTTCTTTCGACTGCACTCGTATGTTCCTAAAGTTTTTTTTTTCGTCTGTAAAGATTATATTCTTCTTGTTTTAATCGAAAAATATTGTATTTTGAAATAAAATAAACTTAAATGTTATTTATCTACGATATTTAGTCCTAAGTTTACAAAAAGACCGTCCGTTATTTACCTACATCGTCCTAGTGACACTCCCGTGGATCAATAAGTGAATATCTGCACTTTTTTATTGAAATATATAGAATAATTATCGACCAAAAAGGAATAAAAATCAGAATTAAGCTAAGAAATTTTCTTTGTAACTTTGTTTTTATTTCTAAGTATCATTATTGTCCAAGCTTACATGGGTAATGTTCTGTAGGTTTATTTCAAGTTTATATTGTATCTGAATTACTACGAGGTATGTAAGTTAATTTTGGGTAAAGTTATTCAATACGTGATGAAAATGCAAGAAAAATCGCCTAACTGGTTCATTTGAGAGTAACTTGTTACATCATATTTATACTCTTAAAGGAATCAGCTCGACCGATTTACCTGAAAATTGTGGGTCGGTGGTATTGTTTTAGTAATTTCAGCACCCTGTGATTTTGATTTCAGTTACAGTTACATCTCCGTATTATCCTATTATAGAAAGAAATATGCACATACTATTTCTCCTTAATTTCTTTGTAATCATTCTTACCAAAGAATTGTTTATTAATTGTGATAATATCAACAAATATACACCTTGTCATGTTTCCAATCGACTTTAGTTTCGATTCTAAGGAATTGATTAATTATATAAATTCTACATCATTATCAAATTGTACCTAAAAGTTTAATACCAATTAAAAAAGTGTTTTAGTTTGAAAATGATGATGAAAACTGTTCTAGAGATGTAACTGCACTTCTTTTTGATCCACCAAATCTATTTGCTCGCACCCTAAAATTGCTGCTAGATTCACTAGCGAAAAAAAGTCACAATCCTTTCTAAATTAATCACTTTAAAAAGCATTAAAATTAGAAGCGAGATTTAATTGTTAGATTGTCTTGCAAATAATTTTGCTTACAAGATTAACTTTTTGAATATACATTGAGGGAAGTTTGTTGATATGATATTTATACTTAAAATATCAATTTAAAAAAAATTACTATTTTACTGAAGAATGATATTCTGTCATCCAAGTATTGTGCAACAATATCCTGAAAACATTATCTCATTTTATTTGTAAAGATGTACCAAGCAAGAAATTGGTGATAGTTATGTTATGTGTGGTGTGTGGTTTAGTAGTTTCTGACACTCACATTTCAACACGTTCCACTTTAACCCCCCAAGGATCTGTAGCTTCATCCAGAGAGCTCTGCATTGTGGAGGAAATAGACTCCCTTTCACTGAGAATCTCCGCCAAATTCCGAGTACCGAGCACATTTCGCAGGGTGGTGGCAGCTAGCAGGCGAGTCGAATGGCTACAATAGATACCAACACACACAGGGTAAGACAATCCAATTGGCAGGAAATCACGAGGAGTGAGAGGTGAGCAGAAGCGTAGCCGTGATTAGGTGTTGGTATTGGGTAGAGCATGCAGAGTCAGTGGTAAAGCAGATTCGACAAAATTGCAATGAAAGCGATAAATTAATTACGGTAAATGATAGTAATTCAAATTACGGTGGAGCCATTACAGTTGATTGAGAAATATCGAATTATTGTCCATACCGTAAGTAAGTTTATTTCATCAAAAAGAATATATGAGTTAATCAATTGATTATAAAATACAATAATTTGTTCAATTGGTGTGTGAGGGTATGGAAGAAGATGTAGTGGTGAGGGAAGAATATTGATTGGAGCATGAGTGCATCCAGAAAGAATGTGAAATTGGTATTGTGTAATATGGTGTAGAGGTCATCCAAGGAGGCAGCGTGGGTAGAAGAAAAATAGTTAGTTCCATGAATTATTATACATAAAAATATCATTTATATCATTCAATTTTAATATCATTATTCAAATCTATATCACTATGATAATCTTTATATTGTATCTTGTAGTTATCTTTTCCTTCTTTGCTAACATATTCTATCCTTGATTCTTAGAGGAATTTTTGAGATCCAATTTCAATATTTTTCAGCATTTTTCGGAATGGATCAGCTTCTCAATTTTCTGAAGCTCTATTACTTGTTATAATTGTCATTGCATATTAGAATTGCAAAAGTAAATAACATTATAAGCATTCACTTTGCAAGCTTCTATAAACTAGTCAGAGAGGCGCAAAATAACCAAACTGTTCAAAAAGGTAAATAGAACACACAGACTGGGAGACTAAATGCAAAAGCTACTCTAAACATAATACATGTGTCAGAATCAAAATCTGGGGAACGATAGGTAACATTCAAAGATTTACTAAAGTATATTATGAGATAATGCATGCACTAAATATTGAAATTATTAAAATATATTAAATTCAATAATAAAGAAAAAATACTAATCCGAAAAAACTATGACGGTATTGCGAGTATTTAGTGTTCAAAACACACTTGAAATAAATAAAACAATTACTAGGAAAATAGTCATGCAGTTTAGTACAATCATTCACTATTGCATCATTGATATGCCATACATGAATGTTTTCTAAGAAGCATTCGCACTTTAAAACCAGAGCTTTCATCTAACAATATCCATTTCATGCCGCTCTCATACCATCATCCATTCTAACAGCTTGATACTAAAAACAACCTGTTAACCCTTTTAATAAATTTAACACAACTATTATTTTGAAGAAATAAGTGAATTCGTTAATCAATGTAGGAAGCCATTATGGTCACAGAAGTGAAAGTAAATTATTCCCAGGGATTAATCTTGACCGTCTGAAGTTTTAAATAAGATCGGTTTTCCTGGAAGTCAATGGTATAGAGAAACAGGGATATATAGATCTGAAAAAAAGAGTATAAATGGTTATAGAATAGTTCTTACAGCAGAAGCAGAAGAATTTTCATCCTAATCCAATAATGATGGAACTGATACTGCTGGAGGTGTAGATTGGAATCTGCGATCAAATTTCTTTCAATTATTAGGAATATTCTAAGAACGTTAAATTTCTTTCCAAAAGACTATTTATATACTAAAAGTATGTGTACCATAATTCAGAAGTTTCAAATAAAGACTACCTAAAACTTAATTTCATTATATAAAGACAAGATAATTATCCTGAGATTTGCTATAAATTTTTGCCTGTTCACTCTCCTACTCTCAAGATGGAATGATAATTCAGTTTGAAATTATTTTGATTCAACCAACTCTACTTGGGAAGCGTGAAATTTCTATATAACATGTGTAGTTTTTGAAAGAGAAACTTAAAGGGATAGAACACTTATATTTACAAAATGCTGTCAGTGTACGAAATTTTCTTAGAATATTAACAAGCGTTAGGAGAAGTGCTAATTTAGTGTTTAGTTGCATTCTTTTGGATTGAAACAGTGCGTTATCTCCTCTTGTAAATTCATGAGAGAAACAATCAGTGCTGGTACACAATGAGGCATGTGGTACGTGACGTTTAATTAAACATAAATTCAGATTTCATCATTCTGATTTGAATATGTTAATAATGCCATGATATTAAGTCAAATTTACGTAATAGTTTGTATGTTAGTTTGAATTCTTATAGATATGCAGCATTACGTTTTAGGAGGAGAATAAGGTTGAAAGCCAATGAAAAGAGGTATAAAACAAACGTAAATAAATCAAACAATTTACAGATTTACATTTTGAGGGGATCAAGATAAGCTGGTTATAGGGCTCCTAACTCAGAAATTCATCAATGTTCGATAGAAATGAAACTAGACAAATGTTTTTGTAGGAATGCCAACAATACCAATTTAGGCAGTGAATTTGAATTTATCACATGAAAACTGAAATTATATACTAGTACCTTCAATGATTTCAATTACTTATAATATTGAAATGATAGAGTGAACCTGTACTTCGAATGAGAAGCTGAGAGGTGCAAGAAGCTGTGAGTGGAACGTTTGGATAAAATCAGAAGGTACTCTGAGTACTTTTCGAAAAACAAAATACTGAGAAAAGTCTGTCAATCAATTTGACGAATAGTAGTAGAAATAGTTTGTTAGAAAATTAAACAAGGTACCTTCTGATCTAAATTTAAGTTTATCACAAAGTGACCAACGCCAGGATTAATTAGAACAAGTGTCCCTCTCCTTATTAAAAATATTCAACATTGGGAAGTATTTCTGTCAATTCAAATCAAAGATGTCGCAGCTTTGCAGAATTCTATATATAATATCTTCAGCAATCTCGAACTTCAAGAATTGTATTATTTTATTATAAATAGAAACATTACACAGTAATATACTAGACGTCACTCTGATCGGAGTGGCGATGTAAATACTAACATGACCACTCCCAAAACCATCACGTTCATACCGTCTGTATCACTCCGACGTCATGAAATGGACAGTACCAAAACTTGAAATAAAATATCAAAATGATTCAATCACAAAACTTTTAATTGAAAACCAAAAATATATCTTCATTGACGTGATTGAATAATTTTGATTCTTTTCTCTTCAAATTATCATTACACTTAAATAATAAACAATACAACAAACAAGCATTTTATGAATCAAACTACGAGCATGCTGGGCAAGCAAAATAAAATAATACAACTAAGAGGGATAAGTCATTCTACCATCAAAAGCACCACTACATCTCTACGGTAAAGCTTTAAAAGATTTAGTATCTGTAAAACTGTACATGTTTGATAGAAGAAAGCCTAAGTTCTTCTTAATCATTTCCATCAAATATTCAAAATATAATTGAACTAAATTATCATTCCAACTAAAAGAGTAGTCAAAAATCTAGAATTTATCCACGAATATTAGATCTTGAATCTGATTCACTAAATGGTGTAAAAGCAAACATGTGGTCTTTTAGAACATTTATGTCAAATGTATTAAAATTTGATATTCTGGATGTCGAGGTAGCTATTATTGAGTATACCATTCATATTGACTTTTAATTTTCGATTTCAAAGGATGGTCTCAAAATTTTGTTTTTTTGTTAAAGTTTTCATCACATATGTGCTCACACGAAATATTATAAGAACAGAATGCAAAAATTAACAAATATATATTACACATTCATTTAGAGAGAACAGATGTTATAAATACATTGACAATCATAAAACTTAACAATTATATGTTCCTTTAATTAAAGACAAATATTCATCTTTGAAACCAGTCCAATCGATTGAAACCTATCTTTCTAAAAACACAATACAATATAAATGTACCTCATTGATATAGGTTAAATCAACAGAAATGATCACTACAACAGTTTCACATCAAGATATAAATTGAAAAGAACAACCACTTGGTGTTAAGAATAGATCCTCATTAGATGGTTTGTTGTAGTTAATATTTCATTAGATCGATATGTAGTCGTTAGCTGAGCAAATTGAAAAGAAGTTCCTCTTCAAACATTTCCAAGTTCTCCTGAGAGAATCATACCATCTATAGATCTTCATTTCGAAATGATTCTCAGAGACATAGTTTCTGAATTGGAAATGTTTAGAAGGGAGTTGTAGTTCCAGGTGAAGGACTGTACCTGTAGTCGAATATAGTGACTATACATCGCAGAGCATCTTTTATGGAGAAGTATATAACGCCATCCACGGCCACAGTCACAGAATCTCGTGATAACACCTAAATGGGAAATGATCCATTAGACAACAATTAAGAATAACTCTACATCCCTATTGTTCCCAAACGAAAGAATATGTGTGACACCCATAAAATTACATCTACAGTGGTTGATTTTTCGTATAATATGGGGAATTTTAGTCAATATTCATTTAAATGGTGAATTATTGAAGTGCTTTTCGTGGTAACGTCTACATATCCTTGTGCTTTTTTAGTATTACAGTCACGTGTGTATACTTTGAAGGAAGAAAAACTATACCTTTGATTAAATACATTAATAACAGAGTTAATGGCATGATTGATCTTGTAATAGACTACGGCATCCACGCTCACTGTCACTGAATCCCGACTTAGAACCTGCGTTAGTTAAATTAAGGGTTAAATCTCGTATATGTAACACCTGCAAAGAAAGATTAGTTGATTATCAGATCATTCCTCTCAATCACACAATGACTTCTCAAATGACACACTATAATTATATGACTCTAACACACTTTTATTGGTAGTAATGATAATAAGCGTATAAATAGCAGTCTACAGCAGTGTGGTTGAAGCAAGGAAGAGAGTTGGTAAATCAGCTGGTGATGGAAAACGACCGCGTGTAGGAATTAGAGACAAATTTCAAAATGGGAGATCAGAGTCAACATTGTTGCAATTCACAGTTGGGCCGCAGTCTTTTTAGATTCACTTATAAGAAAGAACAAAATTGTCATTGTTCCATTGATTTTCGACATTGCTAAATCTGAAAATCTGCGCTCCAATATGTTTGCATTCAATTTCACCTTCAGCGATGCAGAATTAATCTCAACAATCGTGATCATAAAACTCTTCGATTTTCTATAAGAGAAACATGTTATCCTAGAACAGGAAATTAGGAACTAAGAAAAGAACGTTCAGTCTTAGAATCTACTAGGAGTGGAAGATAGTTCATTTCTATGGATATACGCCAAAATCATTAATTGATAAGGAAATTAATATTGTTTTTGAACAGTCCAAAATTTAATTTGGATGTTATATTTAAGATAAAATAACCGTTTTATTCGGCTTTTAAAGCTCATGGATTTGCTAATGAAACAATCATGCTTGAATGGATATAAAGCTAGAAATTGCTACTAAAGAGACTCGAATATTCAAAAAAGACTAAAGGTATAGCGACGTTCAAATTTATTTTCAAAATCAAAAATCTAACTTCTAGATTGTAGTAGTCAAGGTAATCAAACTCAAAATAACAACAACACGAAGCGAATTATATAAGCAAGCACATACAATTCATAAATAATAACTACTCTTTCTTCTCTAATCAAAAATAGAATTAGAAATGGATTGATTCCAACAGCAGTTTTCAGAAATTTGAGATTTTTTTTATCGGAGAGAATATGTTAACAGTTAAATTAGTCTCTTCAATGATGAGCTTGATGCCTTCCTCTATAGTGATTGGAAAAATTACATTCTTATGTAATGGAAGATCTACTTTTGCATCATTAGTCGGATGCTATTACTTACATGTTTTTATTTTATTTTAGAATGAGCATATTTGAATGATATATGTTCATTACGTAAAATAAACTTTTTAGTATCTTAGGTATTCCTTGTTCGTGAAAATTAAAAAAAACTTCTTGGTTTGCTGCAATGAGAATTTGTAAGAGGAATATGTCTCATATTTCAACTTTGATTATAAACAAATAAAGTGAGTGCACCTGTAGTCTTCGACGTTAGTTTCACAAGCGGTGGCATCACGAACCCTAAGGTAAATTACTGCTTCCACGGACACCGGAACCGAATCCAGAGACAGAATCTATATGCAAGAATCATTTTGAATTATCAAATGTAGAAGTAACTGCTTGATTTCAAACAAAAAAATACCTGTTTTCAAGATTTCTTCATAAAAAAATAAGCATAGGAGATATGAAATGCTGGTTTTAAAAGAATCCTATCAAATCATTCGCAGAGTTATGAAACTTACTCAGCAGTTAGTTAATCTGGATATTTGTCACATTATGCTTCCAAAATAATTTAGACGACGCCATCACCTATTTCTATTAGCTATTGCTATAAACATGAAAAAAAGTCGTATTTACGATATTAGGTAGGACTTGAACATGTGATTTGGAGGATATCATGCAATTTGCCTAAGGGAATTCCAATTCCACCTATTGAACGGGTGATAGTTCAAATATGAGTTTCAGAGATCTTATAGAAGTGATGGACATATTCGATGACGTTGATTAGTTAGAGTTACAAAAGCTAGGAAATAACAGAATCTCTATTAACTCTGTGTAGTCATGATGTAATCAGAATTTTATAAAAGTTATTCCGAAGATAAATTAGAATTTCATAGTCATCTGTAACTTATCATGGCTACACAAAGTGATAAATAACGTATGACTACACCGAATGCTTTCTCTGAATAGCTAAGCACACAAAATACTAGAAAGCTGTGTCCCACAATATCATTTTCCTTACAGCTGCAATTGTGGAAAATATTACATTCTAAATTAGTATCAAAGCTTACACAGGGTGGCTGCAAATAATATATGAAATGTTATATTAGTAACGTATGCAATACTACTTCTATTTTTGGGGTCATTCATCACATTGCTACGAAATCATACTCAAATTATAGGAAAATGATACCAGAACGAAACGAAAATTATCAAATGTATGAACATAATTAAATGAAAAAATATACTCAATAATATCTATCTGAGTGCAGTATCATTTATGAAACATGTTGAGTGACGCAATATAGTTTATAAGTTAGATCTAGTAGAGTCAAATTCTAGCGTGTTGGTGATGTGGGTACAACAAAAGCTGAAGGATTGACATATCTCAAGCATAAGGTTTATTTGCAGGGTGTAGTATGTTTAACAGTGATAAATTTCAAAATGCACGACAGTATCATCATCTTCAATTAAATCAGCCATAGATACGTATATATATTTAGAGACATAGGAAAAGGAAGGCAGTCGAAAACGAGTTAAGGTGTTGGGCATTAAATTTATTTCAACCTCAGTAAATCCATAAAAAATTGTGCATTTTTTTCTTTTGGAAAACTTATCCATAGATGCACCTACCATAGAAATGAACTTTCTTACTCTCTCAATCTATAAATTGAACGTTTAATTCTCCACAATTTCAGCAGGAAATAATAAGTTGTTAGGACAGATAAATATTGTTATATAATTACCAGACATTTTAAACATTGAAAGTACACGAGTATAAGTAAGAAGGATAAAACCAAGGGGATATCGTTGCAGTTGATATATTCAGAAACTATATATTTTATGTAAGGTTGCCATGGTTAGTATCTACTAAAGCGGTATTTTCGCAATGAAAAGTAGAAAGCGAAATAGAAACAAGACGGGAACCTAAATATATCTATTAGTGATCATTTTTATTTGGAAAATTATTCAGATATAGTGGTTTTGAAAATTTCAGATATCTATTCAATTATTCATCAGTTTTTTTTTTCTTAAATTGAATTTTACTAATAGGTTTCAAATTAGAGTTTCTTTATGAACATTCACTCTGTTTCATGGAGAATTTTATAGTCCACGACTGTAGGAAGGGATAGATCTTCCTGGATATAGATTCTCTTCTCATCTTATAGATTTCTCCTTGTGTCACCTATTGGAGTCAGATCTTAAAGAACTAGAGGTCACGATCTACAGTTTGAAGGTTTGGGAGGGATAGAGAGCACCTGTAGTCATCAATGTTGACTTCAGTTTTTGTGGGGTCGACAACACGAAGATAAACTACAGCGTCCACAGTCACAGACACAGAATCCACCGACAAAATCTGGGGTGTTGGGGATGAAAAATAGCAAACACTTGTCACAATCCAGATAGATTTAGATGGGAAATAGAGTGTTTTTCTATAAAGAGAGTTTCTAGTTAGACGAGGGTAGAATTGTGACAGTGATCGGTAATAAGTTATAAGAAATAGTGAATCTAATAGTTATGAGGATTGGGCAACATTGGAATTTAAGGATTTCGGAGAATGTGGGTTTATGATTGGACAACTACTACATTTATTTTCTAGTTTTTAATATGAATATGAATGGAACAATTAATGTTTTCGGAACACTTAGATTACTATTTGTACTTAATGTATCAAGGGTTTTAGTAGGGACTACTTGATAAAAGGATTACACATAATGTGATGGCAACTGACAATGCTAATAACAGTAAGTCTTTGAAAAGATGTGATATATTCGAACTTTTATTACTAAATTAATTTTTTTCTGAATGAATGCAACGTTAGTCCTAAAGGTGAAAGTTAGTACAGAAAATATTGTGTGTTAACGTCTAAAAATTCTTTTATAGAAAATCAAGTATTTAAGAACCTAGTGTTTTTATTCAAAAACTGAAACGTAGTTGTATAGTTTTAACTGATATTAATAATTATCCTATTTTCAATCAGGACTGAACAAAAAAGAGAACTATTCCTATCATAGTTTTTTCTTCGAAAGAATAAAACGCAGGATTGTTTCGAAAATAAACAAAGAAAAATTTGTAGCAATACAGACTGCATGTGCTTGGTTTTTTGCCATGATCAGATGGTGTAGGCAAGAAAGAGTGTACAGAAACAATAGTTATATATCGATATATGGTGCTGCTATGAAGCGTATACATTGCATTGCCGAACAACAGACAGTTTAAGTTAGGAGAGGGAGATGTCTATTTATATTCATGAGGCAGTTTAGATATGAATGTTCAGACAGTAGAGATAGGCGGTTAGGAACCCAATAAATTGATGAATAAAAGGTGGTGATAATGTAAGCGACATAAGGGTAGTGTTGAGGATGTGACACAAAATAAAATGGTTTAAAGACTCGATCAGAGTCTCAACAAAATCATTTTGAAGCAGAAACATAAAGAGGCTTTATTGGTGAATTTAGAGGTTCTCTGCATCGAGAAGGCAGTTAGTATTACTGAAGGAGCTTGAATCTATCAGCTGACTACACAGAAGTTTATTGCATGTAGAGTGAATTAGTTAGAAAATGGTCGCTATTTTCGAAATGAATAAGTTAACTAATATATTGGAAATATTTTGATCTGGATTTCAGTGTGGAAATAGCGAACATTTTGGTAGGTTGTAGTGGCATATCGTCTATAGGTCTGGGAGTTCTAAAAGCGCACTTGCTTGAAGCGACAGTCGTAGAGTTGAAAGTCTTCTACAGATCGAAACTCTTTTCCAATGCATTGCTGCTCTTCAATATTGTCATTTAAAAATTGTTAGAAGTGTTCATTGAAAATATTGAAGGATTTCAAAATTGTAAGTTGATCTGAATCTAGAAATATGACAAGTGAAGTTACCAGTAATCAGGAAATCTAAAGGTAGTCATTGAAGTCTTCAATTAGATATAATACACTAAATTTTATGTCATTTCTACTAGAAATATTTGGCTGACTCTGTCATATACAGTAAGAATCCACTGAAGAGTGTTTCATCAATGTGGTCTATCCTACCGCAAAATGGTTCCACACTGTCAGAGGACATCCTAGTGTTGAAAAAAGCCACTAATGTTACCAATTGGATGTGAGGTAAAGTGCAGCACCTGTAATCGTCAATGTTGGTTACTGTTTTCACGGAGTCCACAATGTGAAGCTCAAGAATAGCATCCACTGTCACTGTGACCGAATCCCGAGACAGAACCTGTGCATGACATGAGGTTCACTGAATTCTGGATGGTTTCTAGAACAGTTCGTCGATGGACAAATCACCGTCGGACAATTTGTCCTATATTCGTTACAAGTTAATGAACTTGATGGGTTACATTACTAGCTCCATCTATTAATTCAGTTTAGACAATTGTCTGACGGTGATTTAACCGGTCACGCTCTGGATGATCAATTGGAGCAGCAGATATGCCGCCTGGACTGAATTTTAATTACTGATGTAATGAGGGGTATCAAAGTTCTGGAATAAAAGCTATTGATTGTTCATTGAAGCTTTGTATATATAATGACAATAAATATGTTATTGTTGTTCATCCTTCATGTATTCAGTTTTATGTTGCTAATTTAATTTTCAACATATTTACAATCTGAATGTTTTAGATAATCATATAGGCTCCTGTTTCATATATTTTTTAGCAGTTATTTTAAAAATTGGGTTAAATAAATATAGAAATGACAATGGGAAGCCCGATTCCGTTCAACAAGGAATGGTTTTCTAGAAATAGGATACAAAAAATGAAAAATAGCATTTCATTAAAAAATGGCTATGTACCTGAAATCGAGAATGATTTTCGAAATTTTTTACATAATTTTTATTTTTGCATCAATGATCTGAATTTTTTTTTCTGTCCAGATTTGGAACTGAAAATGACTTAGTTTTATTTCTTTATCAAGCTACCTTATGTTCTATAAGCACAAATCTAAAAGCCACAACACGAACACGATATTTAATTTCGAAAACTGTCTGTTGTTTGGATTGAACATTAAAGTTCACAGAAGTTTGTTCTAGTCACGTATTCATAGCCTAGGCAGTATTTGATAATTTCCTGTTCAAACTGAAAATAAATGATATTTTGGCTGATTAATAATGATGTTGTCATCTGGATTATTCCTAAATCTTGTCGACAAAAAAATCAACTTTGAAGTAATGTGACAAATATCCACAGTAGCTTTACTTTTATGATGTTTCTGGTCATTTATTATTGCAGGTATATGATAATAAAAGCATATTAAAGAAATCTGCGAATTGTAAATGCAATAAAGAACAAAACAACCAAATCAACTGTATCGGTGAAACCAAACAGATTCGGAAACAATGAAATGGTAAATGTGTTTCTATAAATTAAATTGAAATATTTCCATTTTTCTTGACCAACGAACTGAACTATTTTGAAATGCGCCGGATACATATAAAAAAAAATATTTAATGATACCTATTTTTTTGCAAAAAAGGATGCACAATAATTATTAAAATGTAGGAAACTTAGGCTGGTACCAATATTAAAACTTAAAAACTTATCTGCTGAAGTCATCTCCAATAGTAGAAAGATTTACTTTCCTGGTATCTCTGTTATTAAATGCTATTCAAAATCAATCAGCTAAATAAATCCCCATTCACATCACTCTCTGCCATACAATGAATATTCTGGATCTGAGACAAACATTTATAAGGGTGACAATGTTATGCTGTTTTTAAAATATGGAAAAATAACTTTTATTTACTTTCATTGATGACATTCAAGTGTGCATCCTAATATTAAAGTGTCAGAGAAACTTCTATATGCATTCATTCCACTTTTTATCGTCTGTACTTATCAACAGCATAAACGATATCAAAAATTCTTTTTGAGTAGATATTATGCACAGACACTCTACTTTGTAGTCGGCACATACGGGAATTACAACTCACTTCTTGTGGTGGTACGTCGAAGGAGACTGTTCGGAGGTCAACCTTCTTGTAGGAATCGATGCAAGGGATGATGAAGAAGATACCGGGACCTTTGGCTCCTCCTTTCAGCAGTCGACCGAGCCTGAAGATGACGGCTCTCTCGTACTCCTGAACCACCTGAAAAATGCAATAACTTCAAATATTGAACACATTTTATTTTCAAAATGCCCTTTAGAATCTTCGTAGATTAGCTATTGTTGGAATTTCATTACCAAATGCTGAAAATCTAATAATTTAGACCAACTTGGGTAAAGGAACTATCTAACTTTAGTGAGTGAAGGGTCTATAGTCCAAAGATCTGTCACTTGCAGAGAATATTTTTCAGATCCTTAGCTGGATATACGTTATTTGACTTTATATTATTTATTAGCATGTTATATAAATACTGTACCTTACCCCTTTGGTCTTCAATTATTGAATTTGCTAAATAATAATCTATAAAAAATACATGTATTCAGTTCAATTTCTGAAACTTTAAAATCAATTTTTCAAATCCAACTTTTCCAGTTTCCAATTCAACATTTGAATAGTAATTCCATTTTCAAAATTCGAATTTGTTATTATTTATTATAATAGTTTACCTTTATACAGAGACATAGCGAGAAGGGGAATGTGGCGATGATGAAGAGGTACGAAATGAAAGTGAGGATCACGGCACATATTCCGGGACTGTCTGCACTCGCTGCGAAAAAAACGCACTAGTTAGTCACTAATCAGTAGGTAGGTAGTAGAAAAAAGAAACGAACCGCAGCGTTACGTACATCTTATAATAAAACCCATCTTTTGGATAATATATCTTATGTCTTAAACCCCTTCTTAATCATATTGTAAACTTTAAAAAGTTATTGCTGAGAGAATGCTGTCTTAACTACAAATAGTTATCGAATTAAATCGTGTTTATCATAAATACTCCAAGTCTATTATTCATAAGTGTAATTATTTGTTTGAAGATTATCAATATTAATAAAATACATTATAGAAATAGAAATGTGATAATACAGTTATTAATTAACAATTGAAGAATATGATATTATCTGATAGAAATTTGTGATTTTCTATCATCGAACTTAACGAACTGGAATGTGGAATTTTCGAATGAAAATGGCTATGATTTATAAAAAAAGTATTTTTTATTAAAACTCGTACATTCATCAGTAAACAATATGTAGGCAATTAGTATACTGATATCAGTTAATTTGTTACAATTAACAGAGAAGTAAACACAAAAATTAAATTGCAGAAAAAAACAACTTTAAGACTTCACAAGAATATATAACGTTATAATGTTGAAAATAGTATTAAAAACAAAGTGAAATATAAAGAAAGTATACATTCAATTGAAAAATTAAAAATTCAAGGCTATTTTTAGGGAAGTTTTGCGTCCAAATTTCAAACTAAACTGACGAAAACCTCAACCAACGAAAATCTGTAACATTGACGAAATTTTTCTATTTGTAAAAAAAGTAAATTATTACCTATACGAATAGAAAATTTATAAAATAATGAAAAAATAATATCATCTCAAAAAACAGTTACACAATCTCAAAAAATATTTTATCATTTTAACAAATAGTTACATAATAATACACATATGTGTACAATCAAACCGTAAATATATACTCGCAATGTCCCTCCATTACTCGTTACGTTGTGAACGAATTACATTTTATGACGTGTGATAAACCAATCAAGTTAATTCACTTCTTTCCTATTGAATTTCAGTGAACTAGCAAATAAATAGGAAGTTTTAGTAATTTCTGCCTTCTGATCAAAGTAAATACTATAAATGAATTACTTTGTGCTGTAATTTACTTACAAGGCCATTCTCCGTAGTCGACCCCTCCCGTTTCCAACCGGCCACTACCATACTTGTTCATTGGACTTCTATCTAGTGTACGTCATATAAAAACTAACAACCGCATTGGTTCAAAACAAACTCATTATACTTGATGAAACCTCTAAGCTTTTCTCTGAAATTCGATTTGCGTGTTTGGCTCTTCTGATGGAAGAACCAAACTCTATTATTTAGTGACTAAATAAAGACTAATTGTTTATTGGGGACAGTGTGCTCTGGTATTAGGTTAACTTTGAACCTTCACTTAGAACAATTTAGAAGTTTTAGCAATTAAAAGAGGAAACCTAAATTTTTTATTCTCACTTTCCAATATTTATACTACATAATCAACAGCATCTAAATATAGGATTATAAACGTGACTCTTGTAATTAGAGTATTTCTTCTTATTAATGTGCAATTACTTTCATCTGGTATAATAAATTGAATTGAGGTAACAATTTTTCAACCCAGAGGCTTGTTTCTTGCGCGCTTCGTAATTCTTTGCTCACCTTCTAACTACCACCAGTCACGACACCTAATACAAAGAATAGCTAGGGGACAACATAGCATGTACAACACTCTTAGGGAGTCATGAATAAGGAAAACCTAACACGTAGATCAATTTTACTGAGTCAGGCATAAGGAAAATCTAAAACATATATCCATAATAATGAATACGGAATACCTATACATGTAAATGAGTGGAGAATCAGAAAAACCTAATAGAAACATCACTCTTAGTGAGACACGAATATGGAACGCCATGTAAGTATATTATCTTTATAGTGGACCGTTAATAACAGTCATAGTAATTCATGGAAATGGTTATCGAAAAAACAAATATACAAATCTATTACATCAGCTTATTAGTTTGCATTCTTGGTCATGATTTTAAATATTCTTTCATTCCGATTAATTCAACAACTCGTGTGGTTATGTAACTGAATTGAGCGTTTAATTGCTTTACACAATCTACAATATCTTGATCCAAAGATTAGGTCCGTTAATAGAACTCCTAATCTATTTGCAGGGCTGCATTCAGTGCATTAGAGGAGGCTTGAGTGTACATATATACAGGTATATAGCTTCCAGGTCAAATCTATACCGACTATACGGCTGCTATTATCTTTGTTTGTGTCTCAGACGATAAGAACTGGTGTGTTTGCACTGCTCCTGGATTGCTGAAGTACATGCCTCATCTCTATGAATAGCCTTCTATGACTGTTAAGGGAAATACCTACAATATTCAATTTAATTAGGTTGTTACGATCATATCATTATATTATGTGTTTAGGATTAAAAACAGGAATTGTCAACTAAAAAAATTGTAAGAAAGATGCTTGTTATGATCATTATGATTAGGAAAAGGTGAATTTTAATAGCAGTAGCTTGAGAGCTCTTAGTACAGCTAAATTCTAACATATGGGGCCATAAAATGGAAACGGTCTTTATTAGTATTGGTTATTAGCAAACATGGCACGAATTCGAGGAAATTCCATTGATTTGCGAGTGTTTCTTCGTAATAGAAACAGAATTCATATCTTCAAAAATCAAACTAGAAGAACTTATGTAATCGTTAAAAATAACGATTATTGATTAACGATCAATTGATCATTGATTTTTTAATTGAATAATGGTAAATAATCTAAATAAAAAAGTACGAGTAAAACCAGAGTCCAACTTTTCCAATACAATTTGTAACTCTCATGAGTAAGAACATCTTATCTAATTCGGTAAATGGGATCATATCAATTCAGTTTGGGTCAACAACAAGCTTGTCTTGAAATCCAGAGAATGAGGAACATCTAAAGAGCTTTTAATAACTTGTTTTCAGTCATTTTCCTGCTAATGTTTATCTTAGTAAGTATATTTTGTATACGTTTATACTACATTGGAATGATTATAATAGTAATTTGTAAATTTCTTTGTTTATTACAGATGTTTCGATTTTCTCACTATAATTATCTTATTTTATTTTATTTGTAAATTAAGTCTTTTCGAAATTCACAGTTGTGTAATTAGAGGAAAGATTATTCAATTTCCTTCCTTAATTACCAAAACTTTCAACTTAGAAGCGCGGTATGCAAATATCTGGTTTAACCAATTCTGTTCCTGTGCAATCTACCCAGTTAAGAAATTCGAATCACTCTCTTTCTATTGAGATGTTTAAGGTGATTTAGCTACTTTGAGGCTTTACAAGCACTACTAAGAATATGTCATTAGTTTTTCACCAATTTACTGTCCGTAGGTCTGTTATTTGGAAAAATATCGTCTTTAAAAAATATATAAAAAATTTATGTTTGTACCGAAATGTTAGTGCTATTTGAAAGATATATTCTAATCTTTGCGTGAAAAAGGTGGAGGAACTCTATCCATGAGCATTCTACAGACAAGATAAAGTAACTATTGATTACAACAGTACTCTAACTACACTTAATAGGCAATGGAAGGAGTGAAATTCGTGTACACTTCCCCCGCGTCTTATCGCTGACGGAGTCAACTCAATACTGAGGAGTTTCCCTCCTCTAATTTCTAGGATGAATTGCCTTTGTTTCCATATGAAAGGGCACCAGGGGTAGAAAATGAGAGGCAAGACGAGGATAAGTGCAGCTTAGAGGATATTGAACAACGAACGCTTTCCCATAAGTCGCTGAATTACAAGATATGTAGTATTTTCTCTTTAGGGGTTGAGCTTCCTTCTGACAGTACATATAGTGAATTGTATTCAATAATCTATATACTTAACAAGATTATAAGATATAAATTAGGAAATTATTATCATTATTGGACACTGATTATGATAATACTCCTGTAGAATAAATTTGAATCAATGAAGTAAATATCTATAAGTTAAGTTCAATCTTCAACTCAAACACCAATATTTTTCACCGCTTATCAGCCTATCCAAACCCTATCAGGTTTATTCCATGACGACATTCAATGAGCATCTTGCATATCTCTCAGAGGGGCAATGCATCTCAACTATGGACAATAATTTGTGTCTGTACCTTGTCATTTGATGGCCCAATGGAGTTCAATGAGCCTTTGCTCTCTATTTAATTAAAGTTCAATCCCGTGCTGTCTCGAAGTCTTACAGTACATGCAGCTGTCCAGGTATAATGTTACAACAGACCGCCACAATGGACTCTAATGAATCCAGGATGTAAGACTGATTTAATTTCAAGCTATGATTTCATGTTGTGTCTCATGCATAATTTTAATCCTTATGAGCTATTATAGTTTGTGTCTCAGATCATATAGCATAGAAAATGAACTACTTTGAATTATTGATATTAAATTCATATGTGTACTGTCACAAACTAAATTTAGAAGGTAGAAGGTATAGCAATGAGGGTTCAAAAATCTCACATCAACGTGAAAGAACGATTTCATTTCTCTAGAGCACCATGGCATATATATTCATTTTTTTGCTTTAACCCCGACGAAATTGGTAACGGCTAAGAAAAGCTCGACTAATTATTGTTCGGCTTGAACGCTCAGAGTCAACATTAACCGGATTACACGACACACAACCTTTCATCTCCCTGTGACTTTAATTTTCCACTTTTGAATATCTGAAGCTTGTCAACAATTTGGGTAAACTTTAGAGTTTTTGACAATTAGATGGAAAAAGAACTTACATCAGTGAATACGAAATTGAATATTTTTAATAAATTGACATTCAATTTTTTTAAACAATTTAAAGATTTCAATAGAAATATAGTTTTCGTGTATTGTTAATTATTGAATCTGACTCCAGATTCAATTAATTCTACCATTGATATGAAAATTATTATCATAAGACCAGTTGAGCTGGTCTTTCATCCTATGAAATAGATAGTTAGGTTCATCTTGCTGAGAAACATCACGCAATGATGAATGGGTAGAGCCACCTACAGTCTATCAAGATCTAATCACCGAAAGATTTTTATCAAATGAAACTGAATAAAATTGCAGTAACAAAGTGCATATATATTCAATAGATGCCCCAAACGACCATGTGCAAACGAATAAGTTTGAGTCCGCCATACGATTCACATTTGAAATTCCACAGTCGCTCGCTATCAATGAGAATATTCCAGAGAGTTAAAACAGGATAATCGGATCCAAATGAAAAGGGATTTATCGCATCATCGAATCACTTTGCAATGGATTCAGCTACGCTTAAATGCAATTTGATAGCAATGATTGGTGAGTTGCCTAGATATCGTATGCACGACCAGGAATCTACACTCACTGAAAATGTAATCATCTATTTTTCCAATAAATGTTAACATATTTCAACAGTTAAAATGGTATAATAAGAAAATAAAGTAAATGGAAAATTTAAATTAAAAGCTTCTAAAGTAAGTTTTGCAAGATTCAATGTTATAACATTTACTTTATTTTGATTCAAAATTGAGTTCTAGAAATGGGAGATATAAGTCATTGATTACATTTTTGTTCCAAATGGGCACATTTCTTGATTTTCACTACACACGGCTACATTGCAGAGTGATGTAGTCACATTTCAATATTCACAGTAAAAAAATGTGTGATAATAGGTAGATAATATTGAAGATATCAATGATCAACGTTCGGTGGTACAGTAAAACTGCTGAGTTATGAAGCACTCGAGTAATGGAGGACCTGAGTTATGAAATGCACCTCAGTTATGAAGAAAACAATACTTCATAACTCAGGAGTTTCACTACAATACGCTGCAAGATATTGATACACATGTTATATTACATAGAATAACCTCTATTAATGATACTGAAGTTAAAACAGTCCTAAACAAGAATAAAGATTGGTGTTAAGCAATTATCAATTACGATACCTAGATGATTTTAGTTACTTTTTAGAAATAATAGCCTTTCAAAAATCAAATCATACTAAATCAATATACATATGTACTGCATATTTTTATTCGAAATTGTATAAGAAAATCATTATGATTTACCCATTCAAAATAAAGATGCAGTAAATTCAAATAGTTAAAAAGTATTATGTTGATAATATTAATAAAGATAGAAAGGGATACTGATGAACCAGTTCCCTGCATTATAGTAACGAAATTACAGGTTAGAGAATCCATGAAATTGGATATTAATTTGATTATATGCTCAGGATAATTGAATAGAAATCATTTCAATTCCATTTCAAAATATATTGATCATTATGTATGCTACAAAACTGCAATTCATTGTAATAGATTTATTGTGAAGCCAAACTTTATCAGACAAATTTTAATTTAAATGTTGTTTACAATATAATTTATCAGTATTACGTAATCAGGCAGTTTCACAGTATATAAAAAACACGAGAGGTATATCTCATTCTTTATAAATAGATGTACCCATTTCAGAACAAATAAGGTAAAGATCCAACATTTTAAGAATTTAGCTCAGTCACTTCGAGTAAAGGAATAAGAAACTTAGACCCCTTCACTCACAAAAATGTAGGTTTACTCAACCTCAAAAACTCTCAGATGTTGGAAAAAACTTTTCCCTTTAATTCCTATTGCTAATTTTCACTTGGTTTTTGCATATATACAGTAAATATCGCATACCTTGCCCATTTTTAATGTGTTGAACTTTATCAACATCCCCCATGTTTATCTTCCTCATCTCCAGGAGTGGATGACTTGATGCTTTCTGTGCTAGTGTCGGCAGGAATATCTCTAGACTGACACTCTAGAGTTGACATAGCAACCATAACAGATGTAGCAATCTTACCTCCAATTCGAGACAACCAATCAAAATTAGCCTCAGTCTGGGCATCTCATTGACAGCCAATTGGAGAACAGATTGCAAAACGATCAGCCAATCACGAGGTCTCTATTTGACAAGGTGTGTAATTTGGTATTTTAATATTCGATCGGATGTGACATTTGAGTCCTGTTTAATTATTTCAAGAACTGCACTTCGGGATTTTTTATTATAATATTTCTAGTGAATTATTGGTCGTGAACCTTAATAGAAATCTTATGTAATGTGTTAATTGTTAAATCAGTGTTAATTCCATTAAAAAGAAAATAAGTAAATTCAGAAGTAAAATTTTTGCTTGAATTACTTTTGTAATTTTTATATCGGATATCATTTTACAATCTTTTGTACTGTTTTGAGAATAAAAACAACTAATGATTTATATTATTATACGTTTTTCTTTCTGTAACCTCCTTTCAAAAATATATGAAATATCATTGTATAATAATATTTATTATTGTACAGAATAATTCCTACCCAATTCACTGAGATATGATGACAATATTATTAATATATCTTTCCAATGTCACATCAAACCTTGCCATTGAATTATTCGGACTTATGATATTTTGTTGTTGGTTAAAAGGTCATGAAATGTCAGTTTGATTATTTCATTGGGTGATAGAAATAGCGCCTTGAAATGCGTAGTAAGGGGTGGAAAGGGTAATACCGTTAGTAAGGGTAATACCGTTACGAAGGGTAATACCGTTACGAAGGGTAATACCGTTACGAAGGGTAATACCGTTAGGATAGTAACGGTATTACCGTTAGTAAGGGTACTTCCGTTACTAAGGGTGTTACCGTTACTAAGGGTATTACCGTTAGTAAGAGTAATACCGTTAGTAAGGGTATTACCGTTACTAACAGTAATACCTTTAGTAAGTATAATACCTTTAGTAAGGGTATTACCGTTACCAAGGGTAATACCGTTAGTAAGGTATTACAGTTACCAAGGGTAATACCGTTAGTAAGGGTATTACCGTTACTAACAGTAATACCTTTAGTAAGTATAATACCTTTATTAAGGGTATTAGCGTTACCAAGGGTAATACCGTTACCAATGGTAATACAATAAATAAGGGTATTATTTATAACAAATTGTAATTTTTTCTATTAATGAGTTAAGCTCATTTCAACATACCCTATTTATTTTCAATTTCATTGTGAAAAATAACAGATTTTATTTTCAATATTTAATATCTAATATAATAGGTTAAACAATCTTTAGAATAATATAAGATAATCTGAGTATCTATTTATACTACAATGAAGATTTTTTTTTTAATATAGTAACATAATAAGTCTATTTTCTGACCTTTTCAAAATATTATCAAAAATTTAATACATTCTATTATATTTGGCAGAACCATAAATAGAGTAATGACAATTGTTTTTCATATTTATATTAGTATCTCTGTTCAATATTTTAAAGCAGTCCTCCATCTAATTCATTTTCTATGGAATATCCACAGAAAACCACGACTTGCCATCAAAGAAAACTTTTCAGCGCAGGCTTAACCATTTCTCACATTGGCAATAAAATAAATATATAATTACAAATTAGAAAGAAAATTTGAAATTCGGTTGTTGTATATTAATAGTAAGAACAATAATAAGAACGTATTTGAAGATGTATACACGAAACAATTTTTTTTCGAAACTATGATTTTGCAATATTACTTCGATTTAACACATATGAATTCGATAAGCAAATCTCATATAAATTTATAATTCTCGTTTTGGTTAAAAACTGTATTTTCTCAATGGATGTATCATGAGCAATTCAGAAAAAATTGACCATAAACTATCTGAATAATAATTATATAGCACAGACATTTTCTTCAAAAAAATTCTGATTAGATCATGAGATGAGGAAGCTCATTTTTCATCTAGAGATTATACTGAAGACAAGAATATGCTGAAGCGACTTTAGCTCTCATCGCAGAGTGACATGCGGGTGATATTAGTCTGCTCACCACTACAAATTAGTTGTGGCTTTTCATCAGAAGACAAAATGCGAGACAAGAAAGTTCTGGATGTGAGGAGACAGCTATTGGTTAGTTTCTTGTTAATCAGGTGATATATATAGAATGTTCGTCATGATATCCGTGCACCCAAAGAAGAAACTTTCACTGAACAAAATCTTAGATTAATAATTTTGACGGTAGTCTGCAAAATATTTCTCTATGTCAAATACAATGGAAAATTGAGAGTTACAGAAGTAAAAATAAGGGATTTGTAGCCTATTATGCATCTAGCTTAAAATAACGAAACCATGCAACCAATATTTGGCAACCTATTTTTTTTTTTTTTTTATTCTTATTTTGTCATACTTAAGATATAAAGAAAGTCAAATTATTTTCATTGACGACCTTCATTTAATTATAAATAAATTTGTTTCTATTAAACACAACTTTGTTTTCATATATTTTATAAAATACTCCGATAGTATTAAAAACGTTGAACGTATATTTTACTTACATCGTCGTGAGTAGAATAAAGTGCTCTTCTATTCCGTAAATGGAAGCATCCCCACGAAACTCGCTGTTGAAACAATTTGTCACTCGCCGTTTCATCAGATTTCAATTTTCAGAAAGTGACGTTCGTATTCCAGAAGCGCAGAAAAGTGATGATAGTGTGGCAATATCTCCTACCAAGTTTTTGGCAATGCTGTTATAGGTCTGCATTAACTTTTCGGCACCATGATCAGAATCCTGGCAGCCTTGGCCCCTTGTTTCGACAGGTCTGGTTTGAAGGCCAGAGTTTTAATCTTTTGGTATTAAGGTTCTTTCGTGATGCCATTGACTATTAAAACTTTTGCAGGGATTGGAAAAGAAGATATGAAGAATTTTCATCCAATATTGAAGAAGGTGGAACGAAAAAAGTTTACAATTAATATACGCAAATTAGTTTGAACTTATATAGGGTCTTATAAACAATGGAGTTAATATTATTTAAGTAAATCGTTAATAAAGTAGTTTTTAATTCCTCTGAATCTGTGAACCTAAGGCCATTGTAATTTTTCAGCGTCTTCTTTTATTTTTATAATATAACAATCATTTATTTGTACAACAAATATATTCGTATAAATTTGGCCCATAGCATCCAATGCTGCCATTCATCTTCAAAATTATGGAAATTCATGCATGCGGGAGGCGAATAAGAACAGAGTTATCTACGGGAAGATTCCTCCATGTCCACCATCCCAGTAGTATTTTATCTCAGTTTAAGAATGTTCATCTCTCGCTCATTTAATCAAGACAGAAGAGCTCTTATCACGAGAGCAATTAATTACGAGGGAGCTATTCAACCGTGCCGCAGATATGAGCGCTGGTGTCGTGCTCACTCACAATGGCGATTACCCTTTCCTGCCGCTAAAACAAATTGTAAAACACTCCCTGTACAACATTGTGAGCTATTTGGCATAATTCATTAGTTCATACTGCACTCTAGCTATTCATATATAAATTTTATGAGTTAGGGTATCAATCGCCACACAGTTTAATAATACCAAAGGGTTATTTTGAAAAAAGGTAAATAATATTCCTTAGTTATATTCGAAAAAAGAACCTTTTATCACATAAACCATTTTCTCTTAAGTAATATTGCATACTAAAGCTCCAATTCTTAATGAGTAAATGATTTATCTACCTCTTATGCCTATTACTCAAGAATATTAGGTAGGCTCTTTAGTTTTTAGTTTAATGTCCTGCAATTGAAGTTCAACAGCTAAAAGTGAATATAATCTTTGACACTATTTAAAAATAATCATCTGGGTCTATAAAACTATTCGCCAATTTGATATGAAATACAAGAGTCGAAATGAAGTACAGTTTGTGTGAAGTACACATCATGAAGTTATATTCGCCATATTTGAGATATATAGAGAATAAGGTTAACATCATCAATAAACCCAATTTTAACAAGGAAAGGCTCTTTTTTTCGAAAAAAAAGTTTTGTTGTTTTCGACCAAACTACTTCACTTGTTTCCGAAGGAAGAAGAGTTTCCATACAGCAAAAGGTTATGCTACTATTCAGTTCTATTGTCCCTTTCTATGAGAACATAGCAGGGGCATCAAAAAGCTGCATCAGCAGTTTTAAGGTCTACGCCCAAGCTTCTCCTATGAATAAGATATATTAGAAACCTTGGTAACAATAATGAAATGTCGGATTCACAGGGAACATATCAATTTGGAATTAAATTCATATGTTAGGCTGATGATCGGGTTGGTAGAAAAGTATTTCAACGTAAGGAATATGAGTTTCCAATAAATTACGGGATATAAATTCAATCTAATTTTTTTATCCACGTAATTCCAAGGAAGACTTGATAGAGGAGGGGGGGGGGGTGGTTGAAATGGCCTCATTTGTCACAATGTTGGTGTTAGTTGGATGGTTTTAACCTCTTTTCTTTGACATTTTAGATCATTTGTTTGAAACTTTTGTTAGTTTGTTTTGAATTTTCATTAATTTCTGTGGAATATAAGTTCATTTATTCTTTTGATATCAATTCTTTATTTCTCTTCTATCGATTAATGCTTAGAAATGTTTTTGTAATTTACTAAGAGGGAGCTTCAATTGTTTACTATTATTCATTTCTATATCTAAAAAATTTCATATAAACAATGCAAAATATACACAGATTCATAAAAAAATAATATTCATCAGTTATACAATTTTTTGATCAAACTGGAACTCGCCATATAATTTCAATGAATTATAAATAAATTAACTATATAAAAATAGCTTTCTTTTCAAAGCTAGAATAAATAATTCATACAGAAGAAGTAGTACAGTGCATTAACATATACCATCCACTAAAAACACCTTTTCCTTTCCTTAAATATATATATATCGAGACCCCATTCATACGTAGGTAGAATAATCTATTCCGTACCAACATAGATTGCAAAGAATAACCTAATATAGCTCTTATATCCCAGGCTATAAAGGCGATTATTGCATGCCCTCGATGAGCATGTTAGGACCGAATTAGATCCTTTTTCCCTTCTCTCTTTGGCATTAAAGTAGAGATCCAGATTTGAATTTATGGCAGGGAAGTCGGATCTGTAATTATTTCTTCATCCTCAGAAGTTTTTATTAATAGACATTTATTTTGTGGATCAAATTGATAAAAAAAGTTAAAATCTCAACCGAATTTCCCGTGAAAAATTTTTATTTTCAAAAAACTTAACCTAATGAACTTATCTATGACCTCAATTTTTTGGTTTAAAGTTGAATTCGCTGAGGTACAAGAATCTATTGAAAGCATCACCAATCACGTGTTCAGTTTTATAGAAATAGAATAAAATTTGAAAATCGTTCTTATCAGTAAGTCGAATATTCATTTTAACACTTTATCATTCTTATGATCATGTATAGTTATTTAAAATAAGCATGAAACCAGGTTTTTTTAACGAAAAAGGTTAAGACTTGATTGATGAGAAAAAGGGTAAAAATATTGAGTATTGAAAACCATGAACACTCTACTTCGATTGTCTTCATTCCAAATTATTTTACGTTTTATGCTAATTCAAATTAGTTTTTGGTGGAATACCTACTTAGTTCTGTTGTAGATACACTTCTTTGGAGTATATCTTTATTCGGCATGAAGAGTAGTCATGAAAAAATCGGAACACAGTAATCAACTTAATTTGGATTGTAGAATGATTTCCAATTTATCACTAATTTTGAGCATTAACCAATATTCACTTCATTTAGAGTTTAGACTGTTCATTCTCAATGTTACAATTTCATCAAATCAAGAAAATTATGCAGAAAATATAAAATCCAACTTCATAGTAAAATTTTTATCTCCAATATTGACCAAGTGAACCAAATCGAGAAGCTTTTATGTAGCCTCTTGAAATTATATTTTATCATAAACTATTTCACATTAATTTGGATGAATCATACCAGTTAAAAGCCTAATGAAGAGTTAATTCAGGGATGAAATTTAAATTAACGTATCAAAAAATATATCAGCGTACTGCAATGGCACATAGTTCCACTACAATAGTGCTAATCTATAGATTCCTATTCAGTCATTTGGAATAGCCAATGTTCGGGAACTTCCATTCCGATTCTTTATAGCGATGCCCTGCTCTGGAATTCATTCTCGTAACATTTCATTTAGTCCGTAAAGGTTCAGCTTTAACTGAGCCCCCCATACCACTGACAACAAGCTGAAGGACGCGTCATTGTTAGCTTCGCTGTTAGTGAATTGTTGGGAGGAGAAAGCTAGTGCGCAAAACATTCTCATTTCAAATATTGCTGTAGAGCAAATATTGTGTAGATTGTTAATGTGCTCTGAATGGTTTGAGATTCTTTTGTAGATTGTTAATGTGCTCTGAATGGTTTAGGATTCTTTGGTAGATTGTTAATGCGGTCTGAATGGTTTGGGATTTTTTGGTAGATTGTTAATGCGGTCTGAATGGGTTGGGATTCTTGGTAGATTGTTAATGTGCTCTGAATGGCTTGAGATTCTTGGTAGATTGTTAATGTCCTCTGACTAGTTTGGGATTCTTTGGTAGATTGTTAATGTGCTCTGACTAGTTTCGGATTCTTTGGTAGATTGTTAAATTGTAAATAGGAGAAAAATCAGCAGAGAGATTTTAAGTAACACAAAATATTAGAATATAAACTTAACTGAAATAATAATTAACGTCAATAACTTCCATTATTTTTTAATTGTGATGTTGAATGCTTTCACCTTTTATTTAGTCACTTATTGGATTAATTAAAGTATCGAGTGAACAAATTATTACAAATAAAAACTATTTGGTGTAGAAGCATTGTACAAAATCAAGAAAATATCATGGAATATTTCATACAATTTGATAATTTCCAACTAATATTCGTTTTAATTTTTTCAGTGTTTTTTTTTGAGCACAACGTCTTTAAAAAGAAGAAATAGAAAAGTCACATCTTTTATAATTTTCATCGCCAAAAATGTCGTTGCCCAAATTTTTCTGCTTCAAATGTGGACTCGAATCAAAAGAACTAATTTAACGAGCTATTTTCCTCACCAAAACTCTGATAAAAATCTGCTCCTTCCTTAATATATATTTTCAATTGTCGATTGAAAACTGCTGATGTCAGCGAAATCGTCCTTTACAACATTTTATTCTCTTTCAGAATCTGTTAACAAGGTATCGGTGTTCAATCTCTTTGTGGTGTATTATCTATTGACTCTGGTGTTGGCATCCTTTAGAGAAAGATAATTATAGCCTTGATGTTCTTATTCTGAGTGCTATTTTATCGAGATCCAACTATTTATTGAAAATCTTTCAACTCCCAAATGATTTAACGTCATCATGATTCTCAGATATCAAAGAAGGCAGTTTGTGGAAAGTGAATTAGGCGTATAAAATGGCCCTTTCTCTTCATTTCTTCCTGGTGTCTGATCATCCCAAACTCTTGCTACAAATACATTCGCTATCGCCTCAGGCCCTTATCTTCTTCCAAGTATCCATCATTACAAAGTTTTATGACTTGTTCGTGGTCGTTTGAAGACCATTTCCCGTAGGTATTATTTACATTCTTGCTAGAAGAATGGGGACAAAAAATATTAGATTGTCTATGAACTAGATTTATTTTTCAAATGATTGTAAATATTCTGATGAAAATCAATATAAAACGTTTGTTTAAACATTTAATACACATTTGTATGATTTAAATCTATAAACGCAAGTACAAGACTGTTTTCTTGTTATTCCATTGTGAATATTTTCGTTTTAAATTACATTTCGAATTCGTAACAATAATCTCTGAAAAACTCCAGTTTACATATTTTGTAGTTTTTTGCTTGCAGTCTCTGCTACATAAATGCACACTTTTCTCTTCCAATTTTTTCCTTTGAGCATACTTTTTCTCTTCAATTTATTCTCAAAGACATGCATTCCTGCAAACAATATTCCTCGGTAAAAACATCATAAAAATGCTCACCATCTGGATTTTCTCAAAGAAAACAGGCAGTAAAAAAATAGTTACTGCTTCTTAGCGCTGGTAGTAGGAATATCTTCCGATAGATGTCCTAATGGTTGCTCATTCTCTTCAAGTTTGAAGTTATGTGGTTTCATTTTTTTATCCACAGGTATACTTCAATGGCCATTTATCAGAGGTGTCTGGTACTGATAGCCCGAGCCTCTCGAATAATGTCTACATCAGTCTGTACGGTGTTAGCTGACCCTTTTTGAACCAAAGAGGCTGTAAAGACATGAAATATTTTATACTGGCTGCTGTAACAGATTCAATGAGGTAAGTCTTGCAGATAAAAATTGTGCTATCGAATATAAATTATTATTATCAGAAGTTAGTAAATGATCAATCAATTTGTAAACATTTATTGTGGGTGAACAGTGATAATTCTGTTCAAATGTCTATTTATTAAATCAATGACTATTATTAGAGAGTAGGAATACTGACAGGGCATCTAATGCAAAATGTTTATTATAGACTGTGTACTTCTCTAGGTTTCCATATTCGAAACGAAATATTCACATTTCTTGTCGTTGCATAAAACACTTCATTTATTTCCAACTTTGCAGCCACTCCTTTCACTGATTTTTCTTCCTCTCGATCTATTTTCTAACCCAGAGTTTCCTTTTTTTCAGGGTGCCCTCATAAAGTGTGTGAAGCATCCTCTGGCTCTGGGAGAGTGTCGCTTTGTTGTCCTTAGAAGGTGGAGGACTGTACGAGGTGATAAATGACATTGCACAGAACTCGTATTTCACACACAAAAACTGAAAACTCGAGGTAACGGCGCTACAAAGTTAAACTACACCAATTTGAGCATTGGCGGAAGAATGGATGTAGGGGAGTATATTATTTATGAGAAAATGGATATCGCTCGCAAAGCCTTACTAAAATATATATATGTATCAAATCTTGAAATTGCCAATGGAAATTCTAAATGTTTCTTCGAATACTATTGTTGAATTTCCTCTCTTTAAACACAGTGTAGGTCTGAGTTTCAGTCAACAGAAGAGCTGAACAAATATTTCTTCGAAATGCCAAGGAGACGGATGGAGTTGATTAATTTACTGGCAACTGAGGTCCGGAGTGCTAGTCTTGTGTTATTCAAGGGATTAACATGGTGTGTTGTATAGCTCCTTGGCCTGGCGTTATTGAAGCTAATAAAACTAGAATATTGTGTAGTTTCTTGTCTTCTGTTTTAAAAGGGATTATGGCAAGGGTGTTATAAAGTTTCTTAATTTGATCCCTTGAGGTTATTGACTGATGAGGTTTTCTATTTAACTTTTAGTGAATATAACTTGTGCAACTTATATATTTTTAGTTTATTGATAAATTTGCAAGTAAGAATGATGATAAAAATATCCAGGTTACTTAAGAAAAGTTAACACTTTCCATTTTGGTAATTTGAAATACTTTTGCAGAACAACAGAAATAGAATTTCAGTTACAAGACGTTTCGTCTTACAGTTCAGTTGTTTGCCAACACATTTTTACTAGACTGTCTTGTTGAGTAATGACTCTAATAAATTAGTAAGCTCTTGACTTGGTGTTGACGTACAATTTTTTTACTGGAGTGGGAACTTTCCTTTCTTCAGCGGGTTGAGTGATATCTTTTTCTGCGAATGGAAAAATGCATTTTCATCTGCAAACCATAGTTCCATCAACAATCTATGGAGATTGTTCTTGGTTCTATACCCTTTTACATCTATTACTAAATTGTTCTAAATATTTCTAAGCAACTTTAGCTAAGGCTTTCATAATTTTTTTGGAAGAACACGTTTAGAAATGGGGTTTAGAATTCAACTAATTCTTTTCTAAAGTAGTTTCGGAAACTTCTATTTCATGACAACGATTCAATCTGCTCTTTCATATTCAAAAATATCAGACTAGCAGTTAGAAAAAAAAAATTATTCTACAGATTTAGAATTGTAATTATACAAAATATGAATTAAAAAGCCAACCTATTCGAGAGCATATTATTCTAACACTCACCACCGTCTTCTTTTAGCTCACCTTCACTTTATATGATATTATTTTTGAGCGCAAGACGGCTCTCATATTTATCCTGCAGTCAGAATTCACACTCGAATAAAAAGCGGATTTTCTCAGAGTCTTGGAAGGAAAAAGCGAACCATTTATGTCAAATATATTCCTTGATTCTTTGGGAATGATTTACGTTGTGTTCCTGTTAGTAGGAATAAGAAAAAAATTTTGTTTGCAGATTACCTTATACGAATGTTCATCCCTAGAATATTCTATGGTGATATTAGCGATTTGGAAGATTGTTATTCCAGTCGAAATCCTATTATTAATTCAATATTGAAGAGTTGAGTTGTAATAAGTTATCCACATAGTGGATAATCCATCTAATTCCGGAAATTCATAATATATAAAATTATTTCAACCAAATGCATGAATAAAAACTGTTGGAATACGCATATATGTAACAAGTTATATAAATATATATGTTGTTATTCAAAATGTGATGCAAATTCCATTGCATCTTTAACCGTTCAAAATGTTGGTACAAATTAACAAATAGTGATCATCGAAATTAAATCAATTCAATCGCTTTCGCAGTGTACATCCGATCAAATAATTATTATATTTCTATGCTGCAAATTAAAATAGAAATCACATATTGAACGAGAGAAGACATACCCCAGATATCCAAAACAAAATAAAAAGTGTCCCTAAAAATACTTACCAACTTTAGTAGTCACAAGCAAGATGGAAGAAATGACGATAGTAATTAATATTACGAAAGGATTCGCAGTGATTTGGGGATAGGAATTATGAGACGCTGATGGGAAAATCAAGATTGAGTGTGAAAAAGGAAATGTGTTTACGCTCTGTGTGTGTGCCGTTAAATAATTCTATTTGAGCGTTTTCATTCTCAAAAATATTCAATCAATCTGAATCTATCATTATCATTAAAACAATTATTACAACCCGAGTGAACTGATCTCAATCTTGACTGTTTTCCCAGCGCCAAATTAGATGATCGCTTGGGAATGGATGAAAGAACTCAGAGAGTAACCCACATAAGAGAAAACTTCTAAGCCATGATGCACTTTATGAATAAATATAGAAAAGGAAGATGCAGAAATAGGCATTTTTAGATTCGGTTTTTTGTTGAGTGTCACTATGGTTATTTTCAGTTTTGTGTATTATTTACTAGCTGCCCATCTAGAAATAAGAGAATAAATTTCTTTCTTAGAGTGGAAGTGATTTGAATTATCGTCTATAAATATTTATTCGACTAATAAGTTCCGGAAACGATAAATCAAGTTTCTGTTAGGATATTCGATTGTAAAAGAACGTGTTTTTCAAGTAATTTAAGTTCGAATCTTTTGGAGTAATTAGGAAAAGGGAACTACAACTTTCTTTTTGACTAAACAGCAAATAAAGTTTGGGAGATAACACACAGAAATGAAAGCGAGTGTAAGAACAGTTATGAGGTTTACACAGCATTATTATGTCAATATTAATATTTCAGTATATTCAATAGAAATGGGTCATGTAATTCTCATGTTTCTTATAATTTAAATAAATCTAGAGAAAAATAAAAGAAGAGGAATCTAAAAAGCGTTATTTAATCCAGCCAAACAATCAAACAATTCAGAGAGGGAAGCTTTTGGTGGGGCCAGCTAAGATTATAATTTATCTTCTATGGTCCCACCATAACTTTCTCTTTTATAATAACCATCAAAGGATAATGCATTGCATGGGATTTTAAAAAAGCATTCCTGGTAAGCTATACGTGCTGATATTTCAATTTAAGTTGATTATCTGTTGATGAGAGCAATATTCATTCATTAGATTGATGTTTCTATATCTCCGTCTGGAAGAAATATATTATTGTCACATTGACTGAATTCATATTTAGTGGAAGCTTACATGCAGAAACAAAAAGATATAGGTGCTAATGTATAAAAGGAAACAATAGAAATCTATATAAGATACAAAATGCAAGTTATTCTACTGAGCCCAACACTGTAATTCCAAAGGAAGCTGCTATCTACAAAGCAAAAATTTGAGTATTTTGTGCTAGAACTCTAAAGGGTGCTATAGGGATGCATGAAAAGACTAACGCCAGTCACAAAGAGAAGAGGGTGTGCTTGCCACGAGTAACGAAACAACGCGGGCATATCGAAGGGTTTATTGTTGCCTTCAATTGTTATCTTTTCGTTTCTCATGCTCCTCGCTTGCACACGCCTACTCCCTTCCTGCCTGATGCCTTAATACTGTATCTGTATAAGCCTTGCCTACCTGCTTTGGCAAAGCGTGCACCGGACTTTCTTAGCGAGAAGGCTTCAGGATTTTGTGTTGTCTGGAGTGGTGGTGAGCTTTGTGTTATGATGGGAGAGGTGGCGGAGTCTTTGCTCTCGTCCAGAGTCATGCTTGCTGGAATATATTTCAACCCAGATACTCCTAGAAACTATTGTCAACAGAGGGTCATTCTCAATAGGAACCTAAGAGTTAGTTTGGTAGTGTTTGTGTGTGTGTGTGACTTTTAGATTTAGGGTTTTAGGGTGTTAAAGCAAATCTGTTTGATTAATCAACGGTAATATGATATATTCAGTTAACAATTTTCAATTTGGCAGAAGCAACAAAATATATCAGTGAATGGTAAGCTTATAAGCAATATATTTATAAATATAGATTCCTAATCTGTTTATCTTTCAATGTTAGTGAGGGGTTTATCTGCAAAGAGAAAAAATATAAAATATTAGCGAACTTTAAATCAAACATTTTCCCATGTTCCAAAAAACGAAATGGGTTCATCACAAAAGAGTACATTAGGTAACCAAGCAATACTCATTGTAAATAGTCTTACAGTTTAGGCTCAGTAGAAAACATAGTTTGTTCTGAAAAAAGGCTAAAAATATGAACATGGGTAGAGGATTTAAAGGTTAGGGTCAATAATAATTGAAGCCGGTAAGGACTTGAGATATCAAAGATTTTGAAATGGAAAAATGTGGAAATGATGCCAGGCAACGGATGGGAAGAAATGTGAAAATCCAAAATTATTTCATTCACTTTCATTTCATTAAAGTAGTGCACAGTAAGCCGTGTAAAAACACAATTTAAACAATGAAACTAACATATTCTTTAAAATTAATCATCAATAACATTCATTTTGTAGTATAGGACTTACATTAAATCTCTATTTCATGCATTTATCAAAACTTACTCATATCTGGGTTCCATCCGGTACTAACTCTAGTTAAAATTAAATCATAATCTGGAAACAGTCAGTTAAATTCGAAGGTATTAGCATAAGAACAAACATCATCTAAAGACACAACATTTAAAACGAATCTGACACAACGAAAACGTTCGTCCTGCATATCATATATATTATTTGGTACGACAATTGCAACCAATCATAAATATTCCTTCTATACCATACGTTAGCATCAAAATCAGCCCACTTGTAATGGTTTAGTTTTTACAAATATGAAGAACACAAAGTCGATTGAGTAATCTGGAGTCCAATTTATTGCAATAAAGTTATGGCTTATAATTAGATTTTCCTCTACAGCTCTCGGAATCACATAAGTGTCAATTATCTTCCATTTATCATCAAACACGAAATGATATTGGAAATCTTGTAGGATAATAAATAAAAACTGGTCTAAATTGATTTATCTGGTAAGATTGGAAAAAGTTGTCATATCGAAACTCGATTAGACGAGTTCTTAAGCATTTACTAATTGAACAAAATTGAAACTCTTCTAATCTCGTAATGATAAAACGTTATTTCTTATATATCACTATTGCCTGGATTATAGAATTTTACAAAAATTGAGGCATATATATTTCGTGCTGATTGCGTTTTTCAAAATATACAATATATATCATAATAACTATAGTTCGTATATTATTCGATACCGTGGCATGTGATGTCATATTAAACTTTTTTTCTGACTCGTGGAAACATGACAACATCCTTCAAAATATTTAAAGAAATAGGTCTACTTTCTCCTATTTTGTAATGTGGTAAATTGACCGCACTTTCTTATTTATTGGAAGGGACACTTAGGAGATCATGTCATCCATTCATCGTCAAGTTTGAAATTGGAGGACAAAGTTTTTGAAAAGAGTTAAATTGTTTTGATTCCCAAGATAGCCTTGAATTTCGTTGACACTTGAAATATAGATTCATCAATACACAATCCATATACAGGGTGACCCACAAAAAAGTTAGCCCAACTTTAAATTCGTATATTTCAACAACTATTGTATGAACAGTTTTCTTTCAAATATAATTTTGTTAATTGAACCTTTTTCCATCCAGTTCTATTTTCATAAATTTGTGAATATAATAACTATCTTATTAAATGGTTGGTGAAAATGGCCTTGCCCAAATAGTCAGCAAACGGACAATGAAGTAAGTTCAAACACTAAAAATATCTTTATTGGACAACAACCCCATAAATAAAACAGATATATTTCCAGGTTTTAAGAGTATTCATATAACTATGTGATTACTGATTAAGTACAAAAGAAGGCACAAGTTTAAATTTTAACAAGGGTCGTTCAGACCGCAAGAGGACAGTACGATCTGAAGACCAAATCAATTTTGTTCAGGAACTCCTTTTAAAAATATATATGTTTCTATTAGGAGAAATGGACTAATATCTCGAAATTTTCTCCAAGAGACTCAAATATATTTATGTTAAAAGAATTTGCCGAACAAAATTAATTTTGTCTTCAGATCGTACTGCACTCTTGCGGTCTGAACGACCCCAGTTAAAATTGAAACTTGTGCCTTCCCTTTTGTACTTAATCAGTAATCAGATTCATCCATATTGTCAATATTTTATAAAAGGGATAGTTATATGAATACTCTTAAAACCTGGAAATAAATCTGTTGTATCAATGGGGTTGTTGTCTAATAAAGATATATTTAGTGTTTGAACTTACTTCATTATCCATTTTCTGACTATTTGCGCAAGACCATTTTCACCACCCATTAATAAAATAGTTATTATATTCACAAAAATGAATAAAATTTATGAAAATTTAACTGTAGATGGAAAAAGATTCAATTAACAAAATTATACTTGAAAGAAAACTATAGCTACAATAGTGGTTTAATTATACGAATTTAAAGTTATTAACTTTTTTGTGGGTCACCCTGTATAAAATTTGCAATTAAATTACATTGCTTACAGTTAGAGCGAATCACAACACAGTTCTGAGGGGAAACGTACTAGGAGGGGAGTTTTATGGATAAGCGTTAATGAGGCCGTTGAATTTATGTGCTAGATGTGAGTTGTTTATAGCGTGAAGTTAATAGGCGGTGGTGTACTTTAACATAAACATTTTGTTGGCTTAAATTAGACAGTGATATTTAAGCTTGAAAGTGTGTTACTTTAATCTAGGTTACCTTAAAATAACAGCTGCCTGCTTGTTCCGTTGGTGGATCGTCTTAGCCTTGATGTTATTACAGTAGACTATATACTATCTAAGAGATTTAGAACCTGTTACCTGTGAAATGTGCGGGAACTACAGTCTGCAGCAGATATTGATCTCTTTTATGGTTTGAACGACTGTGGCCTGTTCCTGTCTCTTCTGAACAATGTTAAATCGTAACCTCAACATTAAAATAGTTGGTCAAAAACTTAAAATGAGTTTACCAATGGATGTGGGTTACATTCCCCAATATACGTGAGCTCATCAGTACATATAGTATTTAAGCTGTGTATTTAAACACACTAAATGCAGGAATGCTTTTTTCAAAGCTGTTTATAGTATTTAGCAATTAGAAAGATTTCCTAATTGGATTACACGGAAAGCATCATGAATGCATACTACAATTATTTAAGATAATACGATAATGTGCAGTTGTACACTAATCCATCTGTTATTTTTCCACTTTTCTTCTTTAATTAGTACTAATGGAATCAAATTTAATGCAAACAAAACTCAGTATAAATTATTACCACAAATTTGGAAAACCCTATTGATGTGAGTTTATGACAATGTCTTAATGAACTTTAATATATAAACTTCATAATATGGTTTCGTGGAATTCACATAAGCGAAATAAACTTGTGACAAGATTCTGACTAAAGGCTGAATAGACAATCTGATGAATAACTGCGAAATTATAATAAGACACAATATCATTAGTCAGTTTTATAGTGGACATATCAGTTGATAGAAAATCAGAACCTATTGTCCTGGAGTGGCGATAAATGAATAGCTAATTTCCGTTACCGAACAATGCGTTCTTTTCTAGTGGCAAAAAACTCAAACATTTAAAGACTGAAGGCATATCGCATTGTCCATATTGCAATTTTCTTCCTCCCTTCGATTGAGTAAACTGTGAATGGTACCATTTGAAAGTGTGAATTCATAGCAAGAGTAATGTAAAATACATTCTCTACTTATTCCCAGGATGAAAGAACAGGATATTAAATTTATCTTTTGGAATGAAATATTAGTGCGTATGCCAGATCTATTTCTGATTTAAAGCATGTAAATGGTATAATTTAGCATTCTTCACCATACCTTATTAATAATGTACAATGTGCAGATGTGAGTGCTACCGAATATTGCTGTTCAGATTAGAAAATTATTTGAAAAAATACATAACAAGTATTGAACTGTCAGAATTACTATATTTCTAGTATAAATAATGATACAAATTTAAATACGAATAAATTGAAGTGTAAATTAAAATATTCATTTCGATCCCTCTTCATTTCCACCACTAATTATTATCTATAAATTAATCAGTGAACAAGGTGCAGTTTAACTCTTAGGATGATGAAAGCGTGAAGTTATTCTCAACACCTAAATCAAGATAATAATCAGAACCACATTCACGTAGTTACCCACCCAAAGATTTTCGAACAATCTGACCATAATTTTCAAACTATTTTGGCTGTTTTACTTTGCGTCGCTGGAACTTTGGTCTAAAATGGCGCGTATTTGTGGCAAGGGAGTTTGTTCCTTGCTGAACTTATCAATTAGGGACTTTGAGGTAAAAAGACCACTAATTAGTTTGTGTCGGAGTTTGCTTTACTTGCTCTTGAGCTGTTATTGCTCATCTTATTTGCTAATTAATCATCAATCCTTTAATTGAAGTACGATATGATTAAACACAGTTATTTGACAGTTAGAAATTGAATCGAAATAAAACTGTCAATATTTAGGAAAAATAATATTTTGATAGTTTAGGAAAAGTATCATTTTGACGGTTCAATTTTCAAAGTAACTACCAATAGATGTTAAATTTGGAAATGTATTTTAATTACATAACCTGTGAATTATTATTAGAATTTAATCTGCTATAATGTTCAAAGATAATATTCATTATTATTAAAATGTTTCAAATACAACTTTTTGAGGCAATTTTCATCAAAAACACACATATTCATCAAGCAGTAACATTCTTTGATCTCATAAATGATGAAATTATCCATATTTAAAATACGCCAAATACCTCGATAAGCAGCTCAGTCATTCATTAATATTCATCATGAAAATGATTATCATTAAATCTATTTCAATCAGGTCATTTAAAAATATTCAAACCATGCAGTTACAGTCTTTGGGTAAAAGCCCGCAGCTCCATCTTTTTCAGGTTTTTCTTCAATATATTCTACTCTTCGAAAAAGAACGGTGACCATCAATCAGATTCAAAACCTAATCTGGCAATCTTAAATATTCTCGTTTATTCTAATCCGTACAAACGACTTCGTTTTATGAAGTAAAAAGACTTGGGGTCTGGAAAGAGACGATCGGAACACAGCGGAGCTGAGTGTTTGATGCCTGATAGCACACGTCCAATAGAGAGCCTTTTAGGCCATGACGTCACTGGGGTACGGCGAATAGGAGAGCAGCAGGAATTGGATCCTTACTAACGATTATCTAATGTGAAGCGAGTGAGTCGGAAGTTGGTACGTTTGAACCCTACGCGAGTCTTTTTATCGTCCTAATGAGAGATTCTCATCACCTGGGGTAGAATATGGAATTTCCTGATTTCTAACATTTAGGATAACTCTTAGCTCCTATACAGTTTAAATCGAAAAGGGCTGATTTGAATGAAGACATTTCGGTGTGAATAAACTAAGTCTGTTCTATAAACTGATAGAATTAGCATGGTAGAAAAAGTAGGATTCTTAGTTACATCGAATTTGCATATCGGCCAATAGTGGCGACACCTCTCCAATAATCGGAGAGGTGTAGCTTTGGCTAAAAAACCTACGCAGATATCTTTATTCTAGAGCCACGGAGAAGTGAACTCGCAGGTTCTAGCCATCTGTTATTAAATTCTAAGGAAGTATGAATCATTTCGTTTGTGCACGTTAAATCACTTCTGCTTCCAATTCTCATGATAAATGCCTGCTGTTGTTAATATAAAAGAAGCACATCATTTATTTCGCTCTTATATTGTAGCCAATAAATTAGAAAAGATGCCAGAAGGTATTTTATCTACAGAGAGTTTATTGCTGTAAGTAAAGGGATTCGGTTGAAGTAAATACAGCACTTTATGTTAAGAAATGGTTTCACTGGTTCGTTTTTATTATCTATCATCAACGTGGAAGTTACAGTCAGATATAAAAGGAAATGTACGATAATGAAATCATGGAGTGTAACGTTTAGCTCATTGAGTTCAACAAATTGCTTAGTTAGTTAATAATAATGATGAGTTAAACTTTCAAGATATTCAAGTTACGCATTTAGAATTATGTTTCACAGTGTAACATTTAAAGGGCTATTTCATATTTGATATCTTTACATGATAGTTTAATTCACTTTATATCATAACTTTGATGTAAATTCTTTTCCGGCGCACTTTAAATAATGAAAAACATTGAATTTTGGCTTAGCACATGATGTATGAACGAGTTATAACCTATATTGGTTATTATTTAGTTTGTGTAACTATATATTGAGTGGATGTTGATGTATAAATAGTCCAAATATCTAAAATATCGTATTTTGAATATATGCTTCAAATATTGATGTCAATTCACTTTGTAGTTCAATCTACAAATTGAACAATTTCTTAATTTCTTTTGTTAATTTTTAAGTAAGCAATATGAGATAATATATGCGTAATTAAAGGGGGCACTTAGAGCTAATGTCCCCCAAAGGCCCTCCATAATCTCCTTTGTAGCTGCCTATCGCATCTTTTATGAACCACTTAGCTTAATTTTTACTGGAAGGCATATTTTATCCTCAGATTCTACTTAACGTTCTTAGGATAAAGAATAAGTAGACATTCATGAGCTGAATTATAATAATTAATGCACTGTTATGTTAGAAAGAAATGCACTAACACATTCTGAACATCAAAATGAAATTAGGAAGTTTTTTGTGAATTAGTGAGCGTCCGTCCACTGGATCGGATTTCTCAATTTACGTGCCAGGACTACTTTCCTTAACAATCTTCATGCTCTCACAAAGCTTCCCAAAGCCCCAGTTTATGTCTGCTGACTCGGCATGAGATTTATAATTGACCGGCAGCTGGACTTTATGCAGATGCTTTGTATTCAGAAGACACGTGCAATTGGTATGAGTATATCAGCAGGCTTTACTGGTCACTACTCTGGATCGTTCCTTATGTACTTTATTGAGGTTGCTTCTGTTTCTTCTTCAGATCTTGTCGATAGAAATGATAAAATGGTGCAACAACAATTCAATTAAATATTTTGGAAAATGAATTGTACCAAAAAATGCTCTCCAATTTCCTCTTAATAACGCATATAAATTCCAAAATTATATGTATACAAATAAGACGCACATTGTTTTACGAAAACCTATATTATCAAAGCTGCATAATTTTAAGATTAGTTCGTTTTTCATTTGCAGAATTTTTTTTTCATATTAGGTTTTTAAACATAATCTGAAAAGGTCAGTATCTGTAAAACTAAGCTTTGGTAATTTAGGTTTTCGTGAAGGAATATTTCTTCCATGTGAAATTTCCTATGTATGTAAAAGATATCCTAGATTCAAGATATCAATGTCTAGATAACGATTTTGGACATTTTGTTATTATTGAAAAGGTTTTATTTTTTTATATAAGATGTCATATTATGTTGAAACTGAAATGTATGCAATTATAATTTAGGTAGCCCTTTGATAGAAAAACTATAAATTACTATTATTAAATTTTTCATGTATTGTTATGCTGTAACTTTGCATAATGTGCCCTTTTTCTTCTAATTTATTCAAAATTGTCAACTAATCAGAATTCAGTTTTATTTTGGGTGTAAAAAACATTATATCTATAAAAATTGACGATTGGTAGAAAATGGTGAATGAGGCCATGATGACCATCTGGCCTCTGGCTCCTCTAAGATCATTTACCACGGTGCTTTGGGCCTATAATGTCTTCATTAAAGACATCCTATGGCATCTCGGAAGCTTTAATGGGCCTAGGAACATGTATGTGCAAATGAAGAAAACTCTGTGACTTAGTCCTTCCAATTGATTTGAAGACAGACTCTCATAATTTTTCGTGCAATAGGTAAGTAAATAATACATAAGATGCTAGTAATGAACGTGTAACAGGTATAAATTAATATGTTAATATAAGATGATGAGGAACAGGTACACAGAATAATATGAGCAATGATAGGAATTAAAAAGAATTTTGATTTAAAATCAAAATTCAATAATTAATACAGAAACTATAAAAAAAATAAGCAATGTGACCATGGAAATCGAGCTGATCTTTTTTGATAGGGTATATAAAAGATTCCCATTAGATTGTACCAACAGAAAGAATGTGACAGCAATTAATTAATTTACTAATTATCAACTCAAGCAATAAACATACACTTGCTTAGATATATTGTCATATTTAATGGTTTATATTCAATTCAAGCAACATACACTTGCGTGGATATATTGTCATATTTAATGATTTATATTCAATTCAAGCAACATACACTTGCGTGGATATATTGTCATATTTAATGGTTTATATTCAATTCAAGCAACATACACTTGCGTGGATATATTGTCATATTTAATGATTTATATTCAATTCAAGCAACATACACTTGCGTGGATATATTGTCATATTTAATGATTTATATTCAATTCAAGCAACATACACTTGCGTGGATATATTGTCATATTTAATGATTTATATTCAATTCAAGCAACATACACTTGCGTGGATATATTGTCATATTTAATGGTTTATATTCAATTCAAGCAACATACACTTGCGTGGATATATTGTCATATTTAATGATTTATATTCAATTCAAGCAACATACACGTGCGTGGATATATTGTCATATTTAATGATTTATATTCAATTCAAGCAACATACACTTGCGTGGATATATTGTCATATTTAATGATTTATATTCAATTCAAGCAACATACACTTGCGTGGATATATTGTCATATTTAATGGTTTATATTCAATTCAAGCAACATACACTTGCGTGGATATATTGTCATATTTAATGATTTATATTCATTTCAAGCAACATACACTTGCGTGGATATATTGTCATATTTAATGATTTATATTCATTTCAAGCAACATACACTTGCGTGGATATATTGTCATATTTAATGATTTATATTCATTTCAAGCAACATACACTTGCGTGGATATATTGTCATATTTAATGATTTATATTCAATTCAAGCAACATACACTTGCGTGGATATATTGTCATATTTAATGGTTTATATTCAATTCAAGCAACATACACTTGCGTGGATATATTGTCATATTTAATGATTTATATTCAATTCAAGCAACATACACTTGCGTGGATATATTGTCATATTTAATGATTTATATTCAATTCAAGCAACATACACTTGCGTGGATATATTGTCATATTTAATGGTTTATATTCAACTCAATTGCATGAACTAGATTTTTTCTCTAAATGTAATAAGAAAATGAAATATTTTCTTATGAAAAACTGAAAGCAATGACCAAATATGATATGTTTTAACATATATACGAAATAGATGTCCAAGTGCATTTGGAAATGTATTAAATGTGTCAGTTATGATGCTTTTATATTCAAGTACGGATTATATATAATGACACAAATGTCAAATTATGCCAAATCTAACATACTAAAAGTAGGTACAACGCATGAATAAAATTTGGTACATGTACTTCTTTAAAAATTCCAATATACAATTCAATGATCAGAGAGAGTTAATATTTTACCATACATATCACGTAAATTGTGTTATCTTAGGCAGTTTTACCACAATTACTTCATGATCAATAGTCGCAAGAACAGACTAGTGATTCCCAAACATTATAGTAATATATCTTCCAGCTATTACTGCTTTCAAATGTGTTCTGGTAATAATGTGAATAGTTCATTTAACGCATTCTACTGCTAGTTAGACTAGACATTACAGCACCACCAGGCTGTGAAGTTTGAGTAATGCCAGCACCATGCACTGACTCCATAACAATAGAAGGCTCTTGCAGCTATGCCTAAGTAGTCCCTAAATCCTCCAACTCACTAACTGCCAAATCTCTTCAGCCCCTCATATGCATTCAGTCAGTCTCCTCAGCCATAAAGGAAGGATATGCCCTCCCGCATGAATGCTTAGGACCAAATTGAATGTCACTTCGCACTTTGTCAGCACGTAATGGAGTCTCTGTTGTGTGTACTCAACTAAAGCTTGCAAGATATTCATGCTAAAGGGTTGTTCCAATCTCCGATGAAACCTTATCTCATTCGAACATAATCTAATTCACTTTCCAATTTGATCTATAAATTGCGTTTTGACTCTGAACCCGATTTCTTCCTTTCACGATGAATATGCAATTTCGAAAGAGTGATGGGCAATTCTATATTTAAAAAGTTCCTGAAATTGTATGAAGAAGATTCTGTAAGAATCAAGGTTTATTTACTGAATGAACCATGTATTATCTTCCACTATGCTACACATAGTCCTTCCTATGTAACCTTTTAGCATCAACTGTACAAGCTCAGGTTACATGGAGTAATGTTAGTTTGCACTGAGGCCCCCAAACAAAGGCTGTCGGTGGCGTCACCTTCATATATGTGCTGATTAATGAATACCTTTGAAGTGCAGTCCCCCTCTGCCCTGGATTAATACACCCCCTAATGATATAAATGGGTTGCCTCTGCACTGAGACATAATATTTCATGGCACAGAGATTGATGTATGGGCCACTTCAGCGTGTTTAATCAGAGTGATTTGTCATTGCCAGGGATATGGCGGCTGAATTTTGCTTTGTTATTTTTGAGGGCAGAGAACCTTAGTTAGTTTGGCGAATGGAAGTAGACTCACGGGAAAACAAATATTTGAAGCCTAAATTGAAACTTGAATAATTCTTTTTCAAAGTAACTTTAGTAAAATTTGTATAGGTAACACAAATTCTAGATTCCATTTTATTGTAACGGCACATCCACAGCAACCAATTCATCACAACTGCCAGTCCAACAAATCCTTCTTTTCCATATCTCGTGTTCGGGGTGTCTCCCAAATTGGTCAGATGTCCGCAATTTAATCTGAATAAATTTGATATCAGGATTCTGAGTTTGCCGAAGTTTGCTCACAATTCGTGCTGTGATCAGATCAAACTGCTTCGACCAAATACTAGATTGGTAAATTAATTATTGCGGGGATTGATATCGGCTGTCAGGAACTTTAAAGAGTTGAACAAGTTTATTTGTTTTTTGACTAGAAATCTAATTTTGTAGATGGTTCACAGGTATAATGTTGCCAGATATAGCTCCTTTTATATTTCTGAGAATGACCATATTGGTACATGAAATAATTCATGCCTTGAAGCTCACGTATCAGAGACTTATTAAGCTGAAACTCACCAAACTTCGACAGTAACTAACCGGGCAGGGAGTTATTTTTAAATCACATTAGTCCTCTAACTCAGTCACCGAATTTAAACTTTGGTGCCTGTATTTCATCTACTTAATTCCACAGAATAGTTCACGCTATTTAATGAATAAATTTGTTATCTCGTTTCTAAACTATATTATTGCACGATAAATCTTCATAATTAGCCTTTCTTTTAATTAACATCATTTCAATTCCTCTCGAAATAATTATATACAAATTGAAATTTGACAATTGACAGCAATGCAAATATTTACAGACATAGATCACTATCAAGTGGAAATCAACACCAAAGTACCACCATCAACTATTCAACACAACTATAACTTTGCCCGACGATAGGAACTCATTAAACTATTTCCCAATTTTCTACCAGCGGTAATTGAGTTGATAAGTTGATATGTTTTCAGATAAAAGACTTGGCATGATTCGTAACAGACAGCGTCACTATAATGCTTGCTAGTGCTCCTCAACACTTTAATGGTTATTAGTAGGGTTGTGGCAATATGTTTTAAAAATCATATAAGCCGAGAATATTATAGACGGAGAGAATTAAAGAGTATTGAATCGTACTTAACCAGTGGTATATAGAATTCGATACCATTAAGTATCGTCTATGATGTTCTTAAGATCTATGATTTTAAAAGCATATTGTCTCAAACAAACTTATTATTCACTGTATTTACAACAAACTATTTAGAATTATGACTCTATCTGTGGAGTACTAGAAAAGATATTGTTAGTGAAATTCCACTATAATTCTAATGAATCTATTATCATTTTAAGATGGTATCATTACTTTTCATTGTGCAATAAATTTAACCATTGTATAAATCGATAGCGTATTTGAAAGAAATGTGTTAAATAAATAATTAATTCACTTTAACATCATTTTTTCATACTGGCTATTTTATTTCATAAGTTGATTGTTATGAATATTTCGTAATATCTTTACCATATTAATATATATGATCCAAGTCAAAATATAAATAATGTGTTAAATACAGTTTTACCTATACAGTATACAATGTAGTTAATGGTGACCATCGAGAAATAGGCATAAGATCATTGCATTGACTGTTGGCATGCATCACAACATCTATATTCAGAACATCTCCAGGAAAGTTGGGAGTAAGAGACTTCCATTGAGGCTCTGACAGACTTCATTTCTCATCGCAAGTATCTCTTTGAGGCTAATACCAGAGACCCAATGGCGGGGAATGGTCGCCACGATGCACCGATAGAAGGAGATGGATAATTTGGCGTCTAATGTACCGACAAACGGAGTTACGATTCTACCGATAAAAGGTATGAAAGATATGACATCAACTGCACCATTAGCTATCATATCAAAGTGGTAAAGAATTTGGCGCTCTACTAGATAGCAAATCTTTTTGATGACGAGTGCTTTGCTCTATGAATGCAAAAGTCCAAATACTTTCCACATGTGATTCAGTGGCAATTTCGATTACTATTGTTAGGTCGAAACGAAATCACTGGTGATTTCTTATAGATTTTACCTTTCGTTCAGTTATTTTATTTATATTTCCTGCACGCTACCAATTTCAGTTGCAGATATCATCTGACCTAAATTGCAATCACGTATACTTTCTTATTCTGAAAGGTTCCAAGAAATGACGTCTCATTTTATTGACATCTCCGAGCGACCTATTTTATATAGATTCTCCTATACCAATTCTTGACGGGTCATAAAATTTCTCATTTTCTTGAATGGATACTTTGGAAATTGTTTCCTGCCATGTATATAAATTACATGAAATCAGGTAAGATGCTTTTTTGATCAAAGTTTACAGTCTAAAATCGTCACTATAAATGATGCAGGATTAAAATAATACATAAAATTATCTGAAAAAGGTTTAAATTTAAGATAAAAATAATAAAAGAATATGTTACGGTCGTCATGCAGTTAAACCCCGTTAGATTATGATTTAATTTATACCGAGGGATGGAAACAATGTTCAAATATATTAAATTCTTGTGAATTCATTAGAATATATTTTGCCGTGGCAGTTGTTTTCCCTCTAGTGCAAATTAATAAAGAGCCATTCTGTTCGTCCAGGAGGAAAGCCAAGCGAGTCCCCCTCCATATTCATGAAACTTTTTTAGCCCGGGGAGAATGAATTGCCGGGGTATTTATTTGCGGGGATGAAGCGGTGCATTGGATACCAATGCCGCAGCAACGCCTCTGCAATTTTAAAACTAACCCTAGGATCTGTTTTCCTTTTCAAATATCAGCAAAGGTCTATAGTGACTGTACTGAAAATATAGTTTGAGTTTCTCACTCGCGCTGATATGAATCCGATTGTGGGAACGGCGTGGAATGGTTCGCTGTGAGACTATTTATGGCTTCATTTAAACTGAATATCTTTACGCTTTGTTCGCTCACTAAGAAAGGAAAGGAACTCTTACATTATTTCGGTAATTCACCATTCAAACACTTCCTTTTACGGAATATTTTACGTTCCATTCAGTTAAATATAAGTAGAATCAGATCTTATCGTGAGAAAAACGATACCATTTTATGAATATAGTAACGCAACTCTACAACATCATCAAGTTCTGGACATTAAATGATCAAACTTTCCGAACTAACTTTCAATACTAGAAACAACTGATATAGCCAATTTGTTAGAGTGGAAATGAATTCAAAGCAATAGAGTATTGTTACTATCATAAATATCGTGATAAAGAATTGGGTATAAAAGTACTTGAAAAGTTTATTTCAATTTCTTTGTTATTGAAGCAATTCATTCGGCAGTTCTGTTCTCCGAGACAAAATATTATTTATGTACTAAGTCATGGCAAGAGTGGAGGCCTAGCTGCAATGTTAGTTCTCAAACTATTCCCAAGAGCACCAAAAACTTTCCTGGTTACATTTTGTAAATAAATTTAGATTGAAAGAAAAAGTTAGGTCGCAAATAAGGGCAGCATGAGAGCTAGTCTGTGTTATTTTGCCAGTTCTACTCGCTAGCTTTACATTTTAATCAAAGGACATTTTTGTGGAGAAATCCTGGTGATACAACATAAAAAATCATTCTATTCCCAAATGAGCTTTTGCATAATAAACGCTGCCAATTGTTTTAATGAATAATTTTTTTTAATTTCAGTTTTAGAAAGCCAAACAGAGTGGCCATTAAGTTTTATATAAATTATAGGAGCACACTTTAGGTTCACATGTAATCTCAAGATCAAAGTTTTCAATGGGAGTCGATATTTATTGAGCTATATCGAACCGGCGATAAATATCTGAATTACAAGTCAATATTTATGATACCTTTTCTTTTTGTACAGAGAAAAGTCGTATAGTTCAGTGACGTAATACCATTCATTTCAGTACTAGGGTAGTTTATTTATTTTCTTATCGAATTTGAACAAATAAAACTGAAAACAAGTTACAAAAAACAATTTGGAATTTTCGAACCTAAATATATATAAAAATGTTTGAAATTGTCATAATTCAACTATAAATGCCGTATAAATTATGAAATATTTTACAATCTTTTTTAAATTGTTCATATTCCACAATTAAATTTATACAACTATTTTGACAATAATGTTCATTATAACTAACATACTGAACAGAAATCAGGTAACTGTGTGGATAATATAAATAATTAGACACCTTCCCCCGTCATAAAATGATAGAATATATTCTCATCATTTCGAATTACCGGCAGGCATCATTATTGAATTAGAGAGAGAGATATTTGATATGAGCAGTGAGGCTGAATAATGAATAGCAACTAATGAGCAGAACTATGAGGGATTATATTAATACTCATCTAGAATTTAAAATCACAAAGGCTTTACATATTGGATAAAATAATCTACATAAATATTAATGTGTTCAGTCAAAGAAAAGTTCATCTGTAATAATATTTTCACAGTTTACTTATTTAAAATTTATAAAAAAAGAACTTTACTAATTGTAATGCTTGTTTAGTGAAATTTGTAATTAGTGAAATTAAAAACATGCACTTCACCACAGTGACTCTTTTCTCTGACAGTACATCATCACAGTGACTCTTTTCTCTGATAGTACATCATCACAGTGACTCTTTTGTCTGATAGTACATCATCACAGTGACTCTTTTCTCTGATAGTACATCATCACAGTGACTCTTTTCTCTGATAGTACATCATCACAGTGACTCTTTTCTCTGATAGTACATCCTCACAGTGACTCTTTTCTTTGATAGTACATCATCACAGTGACTCTTTTCTCTGATAGTACATCATCACAGTGACTCTTTTCTCTGATAGTACATCATCACAGTGACTCTTTTCTCTGATAGTACATCATCACAGTGACTCTTTTCTCTGATAGTACATCCTCACAGTGACTCTTTTCTCTGATAGTACATCACCACAGTGACTCTTTTCTCTGATAGAACATCATCACAGTTACTCTTTTCTCAGATAGTACATCATCACAGTGACTCTTTTCTCTGATAGTACATCATCACAGTTACTCTTCTCTCTGATAGTACATCATCACAGTGACTCTTTTCTCTGATAGTACATCCTCACAGTGACTCTTTTCTCTGATAGTACATCACCACAGTGACTCTTTTCTCTGATAGCACATCATCACAGTGACTCTTTTCTCTGATAGTACATCATCACAGTGACTCTTTTCTCTGATAGTACATCACCACATTGATTCTTTTCTCTGATAGTACATCATCACAGTGACTCTTTTATCTGATAGTACATCATCACAGTGACTCTTTTCTCTGATAGCACATCATTACAGTGACTCTTTTCTCTGATAGTACATCATCACAGTGACTCTTTTCTCTGATAGTACATCATCACAGTGACTCTTTTCTCTGATAGTACATCACCACAGTGACTCTTTTCTCTGATAGTACATCACCACAGTGACTCTTTTCTCTGATAGAACATCATCACAGTTACTCTTTTCTCAGATAGTACATCATCACAGTGACTCTTTTCTCTGATAGTACATCATCACAGTGACTCTTTTCTCTGATAGTACATCACCACAGTGACTCTTTTCTCTGATAGCACATCATCACAGTGACTCTTTTCTCTGATAGCACATCATCACAGTGACTCTTTTCTCTGATAGTACATTATCACAGTGACTCTTTTCTCTGATAGCACATCATCACAGTGACTCTTTTCTCTGATAGTACATCATCACAGTGATTCTTTTCTCTGGTAGTACATCATCACAGTGACTCTTTTCTCTCATAGTACATCATCACAGTGACTCTTTTCTCTGATAGTACATCATCACAGTGACTCTTTTCTCTCATAGTACATCATCATAGTGACTCTTTTCACTGATAGTACATCATAACAGTGACTCTTTTCTCTGATAGTACATCATCACAGTGACTCTTTTCTCTGATAGTACATCACCACATTGATTCTTTTCTCTGATAGTATATCATCACAGTGACTCTTTTCTCGGATAGTACATCATCACAGTGACTCTTTTCTCTGATAGTACATCACCACAGTGACTCTTTTCTCTGATAGTACATCATCACAGTGACTCTTTTCTCTGATAGTACATCATCACAGTGACTCTTTTATCTGATAGTACATCATCACAGTGACTCTTTTCTCTGATAGTACATCATCACAGTGACTCTTTTCTCTGATAGTACATCCTCACAGTGACTCTTTTCTCTGATAGTACATCACCACAGTGACTCTTTTCTCTGATAGAACATCATCACAGTTACTCTTTTCTCAGATAGTACATCATCACAGTGACTCTTTTCTCTGATAGTACATCATCACAGTTACTCTTTTCTCTGATAGTACATCATCACAGTGACTCTTTTCTCTGATAGTACATCCTCACAGTGACTCTTTTCTCTGATAGTACATCACCACAGTGACTCTTTTCTCTGATAGCACATCATCACAGTGACTCTTTTCTCTGATAGTACATCATCACAGTGACTCTTTTCTCTGATAGCATATCATCACAGTGACTCTTTTCTCTGATAGTACATCATCACAGTGACTCTTTTCTCTGATAGTACATCATCACAGTGACTCTTTTCTCTGATAGTACATCACCACATTGATTCTTTTCTCTGATAGTATATCATCACAGTGACTCTTTTCTCGGATAGTATATCATCACAGTGACTCTTTTCTCTGATAGCACATCATCACAGTGACTCTTTTCTCTGATAGTACATCTTCACAGTGACTCTTTTCTCTGATAGTACATCATCACAGTGACTCTTTTCTCTGATAGCACATCATCACAGTGACTCTTTTCTCTGATAGTACATCATCACAGTGACTCTTTTCTCTGATAGTACATCTTCACTGTGACTCTTCTCTCTGATAGTACATCACCACACTGACTCTTTTCTCTGATAGTATATCATCACAGTGACTCTTTTCTCTGATAGTATATCATCACAGTGACTCTTTTCTCTGATAGTACATCACCACATTGATTCTTTTCTCTGATAGTACATCATCACAGTGACTCTTTTATCTGATAGTACATCATCACAGTGACTCTTTTTTCTGATAGCACATCATCACAGTGACTCTTTTCTCTGATAGTACATCATCACAGTGACTCTTTTCTCTGATAGTACATCATCACAGTGACTCTTTTCTCTGATAGCACATCACCACATTGATTCTTTTCTCTGATAGTACATCATCACAGTGACTCTTTTCTCGGATAGTATATCATCACAGTGACTCTTTTCTCTGATAGTACATCACCACATTGATTCTTTTCTCTGATAGTACATCATCATAGTGACTCTTTTCTCTGATAGCACATCATCACAGTGACTCTTTTCTCTGATAGTACATCATCACAGTGACTCTTTTCTCTGATAGTACATCATCACAGTGACTCTTTTCTCTGATAGTACATCTTCACAGTGACTCTTTTCTCTGATAGTACATCTTCACAGTGACTCTTTTCTCTGATAGTACATCACCACAGTGACTCTTTCCTCTGATAGCACATCACCACAGTGACTCTTTTCTCTGATAGTACATCTTCACAGTGACTCTTTTCTCTGATAGCACATCATCACAGTTACTCTTTTCTCTGATAGCACATCACCACAGTGACTCTTTTCTCTGATAGCACATCACCACAGTGACTCTTTTCTCTGATAGCACATCATCACAGTTACTCTTTTCTCTGATAGCACATCACCACAGTGACTCTTTTCTCTGATAGCACATCATCACAGTTACTCTTTTCCCTGATAGCACATCATCACAATGACTCTTTTCTCTGATAGCACATCACCACAGTGACTCTTTTCTCTGATAGCACATCACCACAGTGACTCTTTTCTCTGATAGTACATCTTCACAGTGACTCTTTTCTCTGATAGCACATCACCACAGTGACTCTTTTCTCTGATAGCACATCATCACAGTGACTCTTTTCTCTGATAGCACATCACCACAGTGACTCTTTTCTCTGATAGCACATCATCACAGTGACTCTTTTCTCTGATAGCACATCACCACAGTGACTCTTTTCTCTGATAGTAAATCATCACAGTGACTATTTTCTCTGATAGCACATCATCACAGTGACTCTTTTCTCTGATAGCACATCATCACAGTGTCTCTTTTCTCTGATATCACATCACCACAGTGACTCTTTTCTCTGATAGTACATCATCACAGTGACTCTTTTCTCTGATAGTACATCATCACAGTGACTCTTTTCTCTGATAGTACATCATCACAGTGACTATTTTCTCTGATAGTACATCATCACAGTGAATCTTTTCTCTGATAGTACATCATCACAGTCACACTTTTCTCTGATAGTACATCTTCACAGTTACTCTTTTCTCTGATAGTACATCACCACAGTCACTCTTTTCTCTGATAGTACATCTTCATAGTGACTCTTTTCTCTGATAGTACATCACCACAGTGACTCTTTTCTCTGATAGTACATCATCACAGTGACTCTTTTCTCTGATAGTACATCACCACAGTGACTCTCTTCAGTGGTTAAATCTGCTAGTTCCAAAGCACATGTTTTCCAAACACTTCTTCAAGACATTAAAATCCTCTGTAGGATTTAATGACAGAACTGGCGCTTGGATTTTCAATCTAATTCCCTTCTAGAAAACATCCGGGAAACCTAATTTGGAAACATAACGTCAGCCATTAAGTGTTTTTATGTTCCTTGGAGTTGCAGCCTAGGTTTCCAGTTTGAAATTTCTGCAAATCTTTAATTAGTAGAGCGTTAAAAAAATACAGTAGCTTTGCATCGTAAATACCGATTAAAGTAATTATCTACAGATATATATAGTAACAAAGGAGTAATTACCTTTCTAAATTTTAGGTGTTTCAAAGTACAAATCATTGAGGTTTCCAACAACAAAGAGTCATAGATATTTACAAATGCTACTAATCTACGTAATCTATGGATAATTTCATATATGTATTTTTCAGAGCCAAAATATTCGGTTGGTGTTCGGAACCTAATACCTACTACTAGTAAATATAATATTACAGGGATTAAACTCATTTATTACCCTAATGATGATGGTTACAAATCGAAAAGTATTGAAGAAAAACACTTAATATAATAAAGCGTGTGATAGAATATTTTTTACAGTATGTTGACAGCGGGAAACAAGATAAAAGAATATACTTTTATTCGTATAGTAATCGTTGGGGATACCCACTATAAAATATACCTTTGAATGTAGTCTGGAGGATAATACACACCAAATAATATAATTGTTAATACAATTATTGTGGGTGATACCACCAATACAATCATACCAACAATAGAATGATACCAGCAATACAATGATATCAGCAAAACAATCATACCAACAGGCAACAATACAATATACTTCCTAGCCGATTTACCGCTGGCATTGCCCCCGGTTACTCCCCTGTAAATGCCATGTATCATTAGCAACGAACACAGGAGATTCCCTGTCAAAGACATCCCCTTTAAGGTATTTATATTCCACAGTTCTGGGCACAGCCACGATTGGAATTATCACAGTATAGTCACTTCATCAAACTCCTAATACTCTACTACAAATTCCCTCTTTATTATTTGTGTAACTGTGAGATGAGGGTGAGTATTGATCGAATAAAGAATATTTATAAAGTGCTAATGTTGTTGTCCTTCAAATTTTTATTGAAAAAATGTGTAAATTATCGAAAAAATGTGCCACAAATTACCGTAACACTTCTTATATAACTTATTAGTTACCAAAGTCCCATATACATTTCAATGTATTTTATCCAGTTAAGTATCGATTTCAATATCCATTTTTATAATTTAAATATCCGCCAGAAAGTTAAATGGATTCCAATTTCCGTAATGGAGGTAAAATTTATCACTGGAGTTCTTAATCGGTTCTGTTATCATTCATTCCCAATTCAAACAAAGATGGCAACTCCATTGTGCCTATAAATGTACATTAACTAAATGAAACTCTTTCTCCATCTTCTCCGATCTTCGAAGGAAGCTGTTTGTAGTCCGTATATCATTTATCGGGGCAATAAATTTACGCAAGATGTATGGGGCCGAATAGAAATGTCCCAATGGAAGCATTTACTGCTCTTTGGAGTAACGTTATCTTACACAGATTAAGCCAATGCATTGTCTTTTAACTGCTTCAGAACTGTGTATAAATTTTAGACTGTCTAGTTTAAATTATCCATTATATAAAGGTTACAATAATGATAAAGGAATCATCTATCTACACTGAGAAAAAAGTGCGAGTCAACATGACTCATCGCTTGAGTCAAGGCTGCAAAACTCTAATATTGGAGTTTTTTCTTGTTTGACTCTACCTGAGTCAATCTGACTATGAATAAGGAGTCAATGTACACTTATTATTGAGTAATACATTAGGATGAGTCAAATTGACTCACATTTTTGAGTAAGTTTTGGGGCAAACAGAAAACTCAAATTTGAGTCAATTTGACTCGTATTATTTTCAATGTACAATCATCGATTAATTGATAAAGTAATATTTCCAAATGCAATGCGGACACAATCCCAATGATTATCACTCCCACCAGATAGCACCGGAATGAACACATCAATATTCCGTGACCGTAGCTAGGTAGCACTGCATTCCATACACAATGATATTAACTTCTCTATTTTATGAACCGTAATTACGCTCCGCAAACACGGCAGCGGAGCATAAAATGAAGCTATCGCTGTGACAGAAACTTCAATTGACAATCTGACACCCAAAAAGAAATTAGTTAATTTCAATTTATATCATAGCCTGCATCAGTCATTAATTGAATATCCATTTATAATTTATATTTTTAAATTAATGAAATGAAGAGGAATATTTAGCAAAAAAAGTCAATTATATAAGCGGATCATAATAATAAATAGGGTCATATTATCTAAATTACGTCACATTTTCATGATCACATGATCTTCAGTGCAACACTCTGCTCATAATCACATGATCTTCAGTGCAACACTCTGCTCATAATCACATGATCTTCAGTGCAACACTCTGCTCATAATCACATGATCTTCAGTACAACACTCTGCTCATAATCACATGATCTTCAGTACAACACTCTGCTCATAATCACATGATCTTCAGTACAACACTCTGCTCATAATCACATGATCTTCAATACAACACACTGTTTATAATCACATGATCATCAGTGCAACACTCTGCTCATAATCACATGATCTTCATTATCAAATTATCACCCATTGGCTTCGTGTTCGGGGCTCATTTATTTCGCAAGATGATTATCTGTGTTCGGTTACCATGGTAGCGATTGCCTCCCTCACAACACATTATTCAATGGAGAAATTACGGGCCTCTGGAGTCAAAAGATCAGTCTGTAGTCACTAATGTACTTAACAGTCTTAGTACATTGAAATGCTAGTTATGAAATAATGAAATGGTTAAAAAATCAACTCTTGTTAAACAATTAAATAAATCATACATATGTATTTCTATTTCCAAATGAACTTGTTCAACACAGGTCAAGATTGACACCAAATATATATTTAAAAAAAAATTCTGAACATAGGAATAATGTTCAACTGATATAATGTAGTAATCAATTAGTTCTTCACAATAACCAAAAGTAAGAGCTGTAAGATGACTAACGATGATTGCGTCAAAGTGACTAATAATAAGTCATTTATGGTGACTAACATTACCAGCTTTAAAGTGACTAATATGCCATTTATGGTGACTAACATTAGCAGCTTTAAAATGACTAATAATAAGTCACTTACGGTGACTGATTCAAAACAAACAGCTTCAAAGTGACTAAGACGGAATCCCATCTTATATTTTCCAGGAAATCCATTAAATTATATTATCTATCATTTATAGCTTTCAACAGAGCATTTTCACTAATATTTTATACAACTTCTATCTAAGAGGAATGAGTTATGTAAAAAATATTCCATTCAATAGAATTCTAAATGTAATAAATAATACTTCCGAAATTCTTAAAGGAAACTATTCTCCCAGTTTTAGGTGACACGTGGCCTACATTTCACACAAAGTTATGATAACCACCATCACGAATATACAAACTTTAATCAGCTGAAAGGCAATCAATTCATCTTTCCTTGTGATTTACATGACTTCTTAATTTGCAATTCCATGGAATCTTAGGAATGGCGAGTTTGGATTTCTGCCAGGAATTAGAGGTTCCATTGTACGATGGACTGGAATTCATAAAAACTCACAAGAATAAAAAATGATATGCTAAATATAAACCTGAAGGGAGGAGGTGATAAATTACGCTTTAAATATTCTAAATAATCTCAGTTCTTAAGTGAAATTTTAAATTAGGATTTTCAAATTAAATCTGTTCTAATACTTAATCAGTATTTACAATTAGTGAAAGCTTATATTTTTTAACTGCATGTTTCTTTATCTTAGGTTAGAAAACAGATTGTTTGTTCTCAAAAAATATACAAGGAATTAACATAAATTACCATTCAAAAAACTTTTAAAAAGTTCTTCTGCTAAAGCGTAATTATCATTTTATCCCGTATAATATAATTAAATTTTTCTGACCTAATTATATGTAACGCCAAGTTTTAATGTCCTTTGGTGTGTGATAAAGTTCTAATGCACCTGTGCGTGATCCATGTTAGTAAATATCTGTTTGCAAATAACAAATACTACCCCAATTCTCACAATTCCACTTAACCAAAACATATTTCTGTGTCGTGGCAACACAATTCACCCTTATTATTCCAAAACATTACTTTGTGTGTGATGAAACGACTATTCACGTTCACAATTCTAAACCATCTCTCCGTGTCGTGACAGCACAATTCACGTTCACAATTCTCAACCATCTCTCCGTGTTGTGACAGCACAATTCACGTTCACAATTCTCAACCATCTCTCCGTGTTGTGACAGCACAATTCACGTTCACAATTCTCAACCATCTCTCCATGTTGTGACAACACAATTCACGTTCACAATTCTTAACCATCTCTCCATGTTGTGACAGCAAAATTTACATTCAAAATTCCCAACCATCTCTCCATGTTGTGACAACACAATTCACGTTCGCAATTCTCAACCATCTCTCCATGTTGTGAACATAAATCCCCTCTGCTGTGAACCACTTTAAAGGAGATGATAAGTCAAATGAAAAGGTGCACCAAAGTTTTAATACCTTTTGAGTGATGGCATCCATCTTTCTGTCTGCCAGAGAGAACTCTTCTATCCAAAGACAATGGGGCATTGAAATCTGGGGAAAAGATTCACAGGGGACTCGTGAGGCCTGTTCAATCAATTCCTAACACCAGTCCATTCTCCAAAATATGCCTGTGTTGTTCAGGATACTATGGTTTCAATGTTAAAAACTAGGGAGAAATCTAGTGAAAACAACAACACAGTTCTTCCTGAGAAAATCTTAATAGAAAAGTGTTGTTATTTCGAAGGGATACTTAAAAAAAATTAAGCTATCTTGTACAGCAATAAACAAGTTAGTAACCATTACGAATTTAAATTTACTGTTAAGGAACGGTTTGGAAACATTGTAGAATTTGACTTCAGTAAAGGCTGTGGTCCATTAATTCCCAGGTGTCACATTAAGTATAGGATAGACCGCTAGATGGCTCCTAAGTCTCATGTTATGGACCTGCATTTGAAGGTATAGAGATCGGCTCAATCCATGGATGATTCGTGGCTTTAGTGTGGATCTTTGACTGTTATTGGAAGTCAATAGAGTCGAATATATGGCAATGATCCACCTAGTCAAGGGATTGGATGTGGATATGGATGATTGGATCTGATGCCAAACAATAAAGAGATGAAAGAAGGGGCGAAAGAAAATATAATAAATATGGATTTCTATAGCGTAGAGATAACAACCGAAAAGAGTAAATTATATATAAATATTTTCTATGGAATACGATAAAATGATAAAATAATAATAGTGTAGCCAAATCTAATAATATATTTTTCCCTAAATTTTCAAAAAATTTAACTCCGATTTAGTTCTAAAAAATTAAAATAAATTTGATATAAGTAACTACATAAACCAAGAATTTAAGGAGCATACATATAATCAATAAACAATATTTAATAAATTCTTCACAACTCAATCATTTCCGTCATATAACGGGCCAATCTTTTTTTCTTTATTCTCCAGAATTTCAATTGGATTATAATCCCATTAGCTTTGATCTGAATGCAATCTGGCAACTAACTAAATACCCCTGATTGGTATTCACAGCGCCACCTGGTGTTAATCTGCTAATCTTGCATCTGTACCATCGCTATTCATCACATTGCGCCTCATAATATATTCAAACATGCATAACTTCAGTTATTAACTGTACTCTCTTGAAACTATATCCTTCTGCAGTAGAAACTACTCTCGCTAACTCGCTTTAAAGTCCCTCTTTCTCCCCTCTCTAAAGGATTTCTCTTAATGCCCCTACCCCTGAATGGACCACCCCCGCCCTCCCATGCCCCACCGTACCTCTCACTGCGGCAATTCTCACACACCTACATACACACAAACACACGCACGAGCCTCACTCTGGTGCTCTTGAAGACGAGGACCTGGAACCATGGATACGAGAACACACGAACTGAGGTATACTAGATACGCTGATAAATTTGCTGGAGTGTATCATGGATATAGGCTGTGCTACATGAAGCCAGTTACTTTACTCCATACATCTACTATACAAACTAACATACGTCTGTACATGTATGAGCCTGTGGAAATTGACCTCTAATATAAACTTTTATTTTCAAAACTAACATTTGACATAATAAGTTTCTAGATTAGCTAAAAGGGGGAGTTGGAAGTGGTTTCTGAAAGCTTTGCTGCTGACCTTAATTCTAAAATAATATTTTTGCAACTAAAAGAGGTTAAATCGTCATCCCTAGATATTGAAAGCACCTCAGTATTCTGTTTATCATTTTCAGAGAAAATATCTATTGAAATAGAGTTCTATTTTATACAATAACACAAAGAGTTTTTGTTGTTCTGGTACGATCATCAACCAACAAACAGGGATTTGATCTACTGGAAGAGATTCGAATTTGATTGAAATCATTTCGAATGTATAGAAGATGAGACAAACAATTTGTTTTGTTGGTTTTTTCCATTTCGCGAATGTAAACACCACATCTTTTTTGTACGTATTGACAAGGCAAACAAATGCAGTATTCGGTTACATTCCAGATGTCTTTCCTTTTATAGGGTTCTCGGTCGTTGGGAAAAAATTTCGACACAAAATGGATTAAATGTACTGTGGCCGTCGAGTTTATGGTTCTGTTGGGATTGCTCTCTTCTGATAGTCCATCACCCGATGAATGTTTCTCTTGAACATACTTTTTCTGGTCAATGTACAATCTACTAAGGAAGAAATGTACTTCCTAACTCAAAAAGAAGACATACGCTAAGAGTTCGTAAAAAAGGTTCATTACCCTTATAATACAAGCTATTTTAATAACGATACATGACATGATAACAATAATAACTGTGACTTTCTTAATTAACGACAGTACCATGTATGGCATTACCCTCACAATGCATGGCATTACCCTCACAATTCATGGCATTACCCTCACAATACATGGCATTACCCTCACAATGCATGGCATTACCCTCACAATACATGGCATTACCCTCACAATACATGGCATTACCCTCACAATACATGGCATTACATCACAATGCATGGCATCACCCTCACAATACATGGCATTACTCTCACAATTCATGGCATTACCCTCACAATGCATGGCATTACTCTCACAATACATGGCATTACCCTCACAATACATGGCATCACCCTCACAATACATGGCATTACCCTCACAATACATGGCATTACATCACAATGCATGGCATTACATCACAATGCAAGGCATCACCCTCACAATACATGGCATTACTCTCACAATTCATGGCATTACTCTCACAATACATGGCATTACCCTCACAATACATGGCATCACCCTCACAGTACATGGCATCACCATGCCACAACATTCTTACAAAAATCACAGCTAGTTTAGTGTAACTTTATACCAAGATTTCCGAAGCTCATCTCAGTTGAATGAGACCCAGCAGTACAATCTAATTTGGCATTTGCAGACCAGGAAAACTCTATACCATAGTAACAACAATTTGGGCTGTGATTCAGACCCTCTCAGAGGATTAACATATACACTGTATATTGAGATTACAGGCAATGGTACTGAAATTTAAGTATTGGGAATAGGTAGAAATAGTCGGTTAGAAAAAATATTTTTAGATAACATATTTAATAAAAGGAAACTAATTGTTGTCCAATATACCTAAGTACATCAACTGAGTTGAAGTTTTAAATTACGTAAAGAATGTTTTGGGGTACCATAGCAATATTTCACAGATATTTTCAACCAAATGAGAATCTTTAGTTTCAGCAGCTCATATTTTCATACTAAATGATCCAGCTTCATTCTGCTTAGAAATTATTAGAAAACTAGAAAACGCCCACAAATCTACTCACCTGAGTGTGTCGTATCTTTAACTACACACTTAAGTATCGAAAGATATAAATTATATTGAGAGCGAAATCGTTTTTCTTGTTGTTTAAAACTTTTAATCTTGAGAGGCAGATCTCACTAGAGTTTAACGTTATCTTATGTCTACCTTACCGGTATTTAGAGGCTAAAGGTGTGCAATGATTGCTTACCTGTGGGAGAAAAGAATGAACACCTTGTTAGATTTCCGTACATCATTTTCAACAAGATATTTCTAAAACTATCCCTAAAAAAGTTATGTTGAGATCAATTTAAAGAAATTATACTGGGATCAAAGAAAACTAAAGTGGGTTCACAAATGGACTTCTTTTAACTCTAATATTAATTTTTTTGATATTCTTTATAATCTAAGAATGAACAATAGTGGTTCTAATAAATTTTATTAAATAAATTATTTCATATAAAATACAAGATAAACTATTTTGAATTCAATGCTTCACAATTTTCGAGTAATTTCAATTTCTAAAAAAAATCAATTTTACATTAAAATTCTGTAATTTAATCAAAGTTATTCTAGTTGAAATTATATCGATAACTGATATTACTACAAATCAAATTAATGCATGCCTAAAGGTAGAATAAATTTGTATAAAAAATAGTAAGAACGCAAGCCAATATTATTTGATACTTATTTTCATCAATAACACATATATCTTTGATATAAACACTATAATAATTAATATAACATGCATAACATAAATACAGTAGTTTTTTTATTCGTAAGAAGTAATATCAGTAAGTAGGATTATTAAAAAAAATACGACATATTATTATTTATAAATTATAATCAACAAAAGAATCAAATGAAGGGAAAAGAGTGAAATCAAAATATTAAGTCATTTTTGTGGATTAATCGAATGTTGGAGCTTAAGGAAAAATAGGTACTTTATATAATGGTAATGTAATCAATAAATTAAAATGTTACAATAGTTTATTTATTGTTGCTCTGTCAAACTAAATTGTAACTGAATTTTGGAAAAAAAAAATATTGTGGAGGATCGTACGGAAATAATTTTCGAAAAGAATCCACCCTGTTTTGACAATTTGCATCATTCAACATATTAATTTGATAAACTAAGATCATCCACATATTCATAGAATATTAAGAATTTCCATAGCCAACTGGATGAGGAAAAAAGAAGTTCCATATCAAAAATGGCAAAACCAAATGCGTTTCATCTTCACGCAAAGGCCACTCGAATATTTCCAGGACAGTGGAATGCTACACTCCGCACTGATGTAGGAATGGACTGCAAAAGTGCCAATCGCACTGGAATTTTCTATCGGGACATGGAAATCACATTAACGCACCCCTTGCTGCACATCTGAATTAATGCTGGTTCGAGAAATGCTTTCCAGGTATTATTGAGGGAAGTGATTTTCAATAACGCTTTCGAATTCTGATTTTATCAACTATGTGAAAAGATTTTCAATTAAAACTTTATACTGCTTTAAAAAACAGTTTGTGTTTGATGGTATCACTAACATTAAATAATTTGAATTGGAAAATCAAATTGATGAAAAATTTATTAAATATTAAAAAAAAACATTAATAATAGCGAATCATGTCTCGAAGTTATTTCAACTCCTTTAACATTTCATTTTATATGAGTTAGAATAACAGGAAGTTGTCTTGCTGGTTTGACATATCATAATATATTGCAAGAATTACCTGATGAAATCATGGATACCAAGTTAAATAAAATTTAAATTATACTTATTATATAATTTTGACTTGCATGCTCGAAATTGTGAGACCATCCCATATTTCAGAACTTACCCAACTGCTAAAAATATTTTACAGTGTATAGAATTACTGTTCGTTCTTTGTAACACAATTATATATATCAAAGTATCAAACTAATTATTCACATTTACTGATTGAGAGTTAAGCCATGTTAAAATTCCACAGTCAAAAACCCGTAATATATGTTAGTTGAGCCCTCAACACCATTTTCTTTTCTTCTATTCTAACTCATAGAAAATGAAATGTTTAACAGTTTAAAATTAATTAATAACTTCGAGTCTCTCCTTACCATTTGTAATAAGTGTGATACGTAATTTTAGTAATAAAAGCGGATCTTGGCAGTGTTTATATCTTCGTGATATGAGTCCTATGAGTAATGATGATCCATATTTACAGGTATATTTTGTCATTTCCTTGATTTACGTAATGATCGAATAAAATGTAAATCCCATCAATTAAATTCACTTTTCAGATCTCTCCGACTCGCTAAAAATCCTCAAAGATAAAATATTCCCTCCATTCTTTTATCCTGCAGAGTTTTCACGATGAAATACTCCATTTCTCTAATGGCAGAATCTAGTTAAGAGTTTAATTCAAGGGCTCCAGACCCTCCATCTTATTCAGGGATGTTGTGAAAAATACTTTTCGGCACAACACCCAAAATAACGAAGTGACGATCTATATAGAGTAACTCTTAATTTTCAAGAATAGAAGCTTTTGGAAAGTTAATATATCGTGTAATAACTTTATATTTCTTCTTGCGAAAGATTTATTTTTCAAAACTGGATTTTTATGCATATTCTTAAAAAAATGGTAGGAAAATATTTAGCAACTTTTCAATTTCTACTGCTGAACCTTGTACTCCTCTCAAGTGCAATGTTTTTGTTCGTGTACTATTTTCTCGTTTGATCTTTTTTGGCCTTACAAGCAACATCTTTCCTTACATGACATCAAGGGAAGAAAAAAAGAGTATTGGCTGTTTATACAAGCCATTTAGAATCATACAGAAGGCTATATCAGAGTCGTGTCACTAGCAGAACATACATACAAATATACTCATTTCTCCCGAATTGTTATACCTATTTAAAAAAAATCCTCGTAATGCACATTTATTTGAAATTGCCTCCGAATTTATGAAGCCTACTTGCAAAACGTGCACATTTATTTAAAAAAAGGTTTCTATTTCAAAGAATCTGCATAAAAAGTACTCTTAATCGCCTGATAGCTATATCTATTTTAAAAGCAGTAAACTGACTACGGACAATATATAGTCAGAGTTCAATTAATTGACGTTCCTGAACAAGAATAACAAGAAATTCTTTCATGGAACATAATCAAATTTGATTAGTAATTCTTACAGAACGTCAAACAGTACAATCTACAGCTGTGACTAACCCATTGGTGATATTATTCAGCCATCTTCTTTCTGTCAAAGCTGGTTAGGCCTCATCCCATAGCTGCCTTCCGTTTAATAAGGCGTCCTCATTTACATTATTGGACATGTGGCTTATTTGGACTATTGGACGAAGCTTTCACTCCATATATCGGGATTTGATGCAGTTCACTTTGAGAATTTAATTCGCTCAAGTTAGTATACTATTACAAACTATAAAAAACTTGAAGTTATATTTATAATTAAATTCTACGGAATTACTAGAATCTAGACTACTGTTTCATTTCATCCGAGATCAAATGTATTATGCATAATAAATTTTCCAAACCACAGTCAAAACCAAATTTCGATATATTACCTAATCAAAATTTTTGCATCTGTTGACCAACTAAATCTGCAATCTCCCTTTCGTAGATGATAGAAGGTGGCTTTTCTTCCTCAGTTTCTTCATCCGAGTGTATCCCACTTTAAGTGTATCGCCAGCAGTTTGGCAGGTTTCACTGCATAAAGCATAGGAGATGCTGAAGGTTTCTCTCACTGCAGATGGGATATTTTCAACACTCAGGGCACGTACAGCTGCCCTAACCAATAAAATAGCTGGAACTCTGCAGGAGCTTCTGATTATTAGCACCGGTGACGAGCACGGCTGAAAACTTTTTTGCAATTCAACCCTAGTTTGTTCAGGTGATGCTGAATTCTTTCTCAAATCTTATAATTCAACAATCACAATGTTTTTCAAATAGTTGAATGAGAAATTTCCCGATTCTCAAATTAAAATCAACTTCCATTTCTCATATCCATCAGAAATGAAACATAAAATTTCCAGCAACTTTTCTCTCACTTCTTAGACTTAGATCCCTCATTCCTTTGGTTAAAAGATTTTCACATCTTTTTTTCTGGTCGTACCAAAAATTCTTGATCTTCAGCTATAAGTTTGCGGGACAGACGACTCAGAAGTTCAGTACTTTTTGTAGCCAAAACACCAAAGTTTCGATCCATTAATAATTTCTAGGAGTATTCATCAAAAGAGACTTACGTCTCCGTTCTTAAAGAAAGAATTTTTCTGATTTATATCCTAATTAATGCTGATAGCTTACGGAGATATTTCAATTCCTATAAAAGTGTCATTGAGCACGATTTGGGTCATGTTTTATTCTCATTTCTGTATACAGATAATGCACTGTATCAATATTCTTGATTATTTTTATTTCACCTAACTTGGCTGGATAATTAACTTGCTATATAATGCAAAAACATTGCAAATTATTTATTCCGGAGTGACACTGATAAAAACTAGCAATCAACGGAGGCTTTGTATTCCTACATTACGAAAGCATTGTCTCGACTAAAGTGATTCCTGTATCGACCAAATATGCCTTTTTCAATGGTGCTTTCCATAATTTATAGGTAGAGCATGAAGCAGGCCTGTTCTTTACTCACCGTCTAATAAATTGAGCTTCAACAAAGCCTGTATACATTAGAGTGGCCGGTACATCATTAATTAGAGAAAACTTCGGTGATGTAAAGCCTGTATAAATCATCAGCTAAAACTAAATCAGCTGTTGAGACACATGCAAAAATGGAAGAAGAAACCCATATTTTACGTCGTGACTCTTTAGAAGAAAGTGATAACATAAATTAATAACAGCATAATGTATTGCTAATGAAAGAAGGTATGTGTGAAAAGTGTTCGGAAGTGAACCAGCAGCAAAAAGCAAATTCAAGATAATTAGATAACTTCCATATGTTTTGAAGTTCTAGGTCAATCCATAGATTGTCTTCCAAAACAATCTGAATTACTGCTTCAGCTTGCAGAAGATCAGAAAAAACTGTATACATTATTTCGATCAATGACCAACTTGTTTTGATTCATTTTTACCTTAGAAGAATGCGGGAAGGTTATATTTTCATCGGACTTCATTTATTTATTTATCATCTTGTTATTCGCTTAACTGAAAAACAATTCAACCAAATTGCCTGAAATTTGGTGACACGAATAGTTTATGTCCAGTGACCTGCTGCTAGAATTGTGGGAGCGACCCGGTCAAAGGTCAAGGTCATAGTCATTTATAACTCAAAAAGTATTGAACCATATTAGATGAAACTTGGTGGGACGATTGGTCAATATGCAGGAACTATTTTGTTAGATTTTTGGAGCGATCGGTTCAAAGGTCAAAGATCAAGGTCAAGGCCATTTGTAACTCAATAACACCAAAAGTATTCAACCAAATTGCCTTAAATTTGATGGGACGATTGGTCAAAGTCCAGGAACAATCTGGTAGAATTTTGGAAGCGATCCGGTCAAAGGTCGAGGTCATTTATAACTCGATAACTCAAAAGTATTGTACCATATTGCATGAAACTTCGTGGGACGATTGGTTAATGGTTATTATCCAGTTAGCAGTTTCTTAAATTTTGGGAGAGAACGGGTCAAAGCGGAGGCAAAGGTATGCGCTCTACCGAGTGCACATAATCTAGTTGATAATTAGTATCCTCAACATGATGGAGTCAATTCTATACATTTAGATTATGTTTTGAAATAGAAAAGGGCATAATTAGGCTAACAGAGCTGAATATCTGAGAATTCTGTTTCTCAGATATAATATGAGACTGTAATAATAATTCAAGAAATATCTGCATAAAATCTCCCCCAAGTATTCTTTCCTTCTAACTTTGGTCCATAAATTTGATTTAGTTTAAAAGACGACTAACTTTATCCAAGTTTTACCATCTCTGAGTTCATTATCAATTTAAATTATAATAGGCTTGGAAACTTCTATAATTTTGAGTCATAATAAAAGGATCCTAAAAAAATTAGCAATTGAGTGCCACCATATTTTAGCGTGGACCATTCTAGTCAAATCTATTGGGATATTATATCTGAAATATAATCTTTATCTAACATATTCTAGCCTCAATAAATGAATAAATTAATCTAGATTATCGATTTTTCTAAATTTCATAGTTTGTGGATTCTGGATTATTTATCCGTTATGAAAGTAATTTATAAGTAACTTCTTTCCCTTATGAAACGATAAAAACTACCAATATAAGGATCATATAAAATCATTCCATAAACTCCATTCGAATTTACACAAAATAAAACAAAAGTTTGATAACAAAAATGGTTCTTTTCAATTTTATTTATTTTATAACACTCACTTTTTTGCTGAATCTTGCAATTCACAAATTTCTTTTCTAGCCCAAAATGCTACCAAAAATACTCGTGTCATTTTTTCTTTGTTCAGTGGAGTTTTTATCCAGAAGGTTGTGATTATCGCGTCATTACCGCACAATAAGGTCCCTAATTACCACTAATGTGAATATAAAACACAGATTAGTATCTAGGATGAGATAAAGAAGGATGTGCTTCTTATAGGTCTGGTTTGCGCCTTATATTATGCAAACGCTTTATTTCTATTATATGTATTGAATATTTAAAGAATTACTATATCAATTTTCATGTTGATCATTTGGTTTACATTGTTACACTACGTGTATATCTTCTTCTTTTTAATTAATCGTCTTTAACAAAACTATACACTTAAAAGAGGGTCAAATTTACTTCCCGTAGAAAAGTGATGATGTTTCACTGATTTCAAATTAGCTGATGTCTATTTATTGTAACATAAATAATATCATTGCAGTACTTATTTATAAGTGCATTGTTCAATCCTTTTCACAATTACACAGGAAGTGATATAGCAATTCCTGATGAGCATTGGTTATATGTATGTATACGGAATCCTTCTTGTAATTTTGAGAATCTTCATAATTCGCTTTGTCTTACATGCAATTTCTCAGTAACTAATATATGTGCTATAACAGTTTTCATCTCAGAAACTTTCTATCATCTTTATTAATAAATTCTCTACTCATAAATAAAATCCTCACAAGAGGAGCATTGGAAAATCATTAAAATGATATTCTGTGGGCAGTGAAGTGAAGATGCAAATTAAGTGATGCATGCAAAGAACCACTCTATTTATTTGCTCTATTTGAACAGCAGTCACGATATCCTTCGCCTGCTAAGAGTTTTTATGGTAATAATAGAGTAAGATTTCAAATAACATGGGCAACACTATCTTCTTCCCTTTAGTAATTGAAAAAATTACTGATGCTTCAGATGCAATGATAAACACATATTCTTCTACCTATATAATTTAATCAACCCAATATTGAAACCAATTGAAATCTTAAATCTAGCCAAATATATACGCCAAAAAGAGAAAATTTAACGTCCAAGGAGTTAAGATATCTCATCTCGGAGGATATTAGTCAGTCCACTTACTGTGGCCGGAAATTCAACTATACTAATTTCCTCCACACAGTGTAAAATGGAGGGGGTATTTCTTAGACATATCCCCCCAAACTCTCATTTCTCCACCAAGTAAAGGAGGAAAGCCTCTTACTTCCATTACCCCAAACTCTCATTTCTCCACCAAGTAAAGAGGGAAAGCCTCTTACTTCCATTACCCCAAACTCTCATTTCTCCAACAAGTAAAGGAGGAAAGCCTCTTACTTCCATTACCCCAAACTCTCATTTCTCCACCAAGTAAAGGGGGAAAGCCTCTTACTTCCAATACCCCAAACTCTCATTTCTCCACCAAGTAAAGGGGGAAAGCCTCTTACTTCCATTACCCCTATCTCTCATTTCTCCACCAAGTAAAGGGGGAAAGCCTCTTACTTCCAATACCCCAAACTCTCATTTCTCCACCAAGTAAAGGGGGAAAGCCTCTTACTTCCATTACCCCAAACTCTCATTTCCTTTTCCTTTCTGGAATCGCGAGCAAAACTTAAGAAAAACAAGATAAGTTCTTCAGCGGAAACACCAGAAGACTTAAAATAAAAATGGAATTTATCGGACTGAATAATGATGTAACCGTTCCTGTTTTAGGAAGCGAAATTGAAATAGACAAATTAATCAACTGAAGAGAATGACACACAGTTTTCTTGATATGATGAACATTGAATAATCTCATACAAGAACGGCTTTGAGCGTAACTACAAGATGACTAAACTTGGCTGCACATTTTGTATGAATTGCTATCATTTGGAAGTGGTTACAAAGCTCCTGAATTTGAATAACGTATCTACTTTATAACAATAAGACCAAGCTATTACTTTTATTGTTTTAATTATAACAAGCCATTATATGCAGCACAACATGAATGCCCAGAATTACGCTTCATGTTACGGGACTTTTAAATTTCCAAAGCCATTGCCGTAAATTTGTAGCAAACGAGGCTGTTGGGCAGTCGTTTTGACATGATTTAAGACACGGTGTAGTGTTCATACTGATGAAAAGTATGGGCATATTACATAAACAACCAAAATCCGAGATCATCAGTGAAACTGTAGGCGGTGGTAAGTATTGCGATGTAGTGTCGGTATTGCGATGTAGTGTCGATATTGCGATGTAGTGTCGGTATTGCGATGTAGTGTCGTTATTGCGATGTAGTGTCGGTATTGCGATGTAGTCTCGGTATTGCAATGTAATCTCAGTATTGCGATGTAGTGTCGGTATTGCGATGTAGTGTCGGTATTGCGATGTAGTGTCGTTATTGCGATGTAGTGTCGTTATTGCGATCTAGTGTCGGAATTGCGATGTAGCCTCGGTATTGCGATGTCGGGTCGGTATTGCGATGTAGTATCGTTATTGCGATGTAGTGTCGGTATTGCGATGTACGTAGTCTCGGTATTGCGATGTAGTGTCGTTATTGCGATGTAGTGTCGGTATTGCGATGTAGTGTCGTTATTGCGATGTAGTGTCGTTATTGCGATGTATAGTGTCGTTATTGGAATGTAGTGTCGTTATTGCGATGTAGTGTCGTTATTGCGATGTAGTGTCGTTATTGCGAAGTAGTGTCGATATTGCGATGTAGTGTCGATATTGCGATGTATAGTGTCGTTATTGGAATGTAGTGTCGATATTGCGATGTAGTGTCATTATTGCGATGTATAGTGTCGTTATTGGAATGTAGTGTCGTTATTGCGATGTAGTGTCGTTATTGCGATGTAGTGTCGTTATTACGAAGTAGTGTCGATATTGCGATGTAGTGTCGTTATTGCGATGTAGTGTCGTTATTGCGATGTAGTGTCGATATTGCAATGTAGTGTCGTTATTGCGATGTAGTGTCGTTATTGCGATGTAGTGTCGTTATTGCGATGTAGTGTCGTTATTGCGATGTAGTGTCGTTATTGCAATGTAGTGTCGGTATTGCGATGTAGTGTCGTTATTGCGATGTAGTGTCGTTATTGCGATGTAGTGTCGTTATTGCAATGTAGTGTCGTTATTGCGATGTAGTGTTGTTATTGGGATGTAGTGTCGTTATTGCGATGTAGTGTCGTTATTGCGATATAGTGTCGTTATTGCGATGTAGTGTTGTTATTGCGATGTAGTGTCGATATTGAGATGTAGTGTCGTTATCGCGATGTAGTGTCGATATTGAGATGTAGTGTCGTTATCGCGATGTAGTGTCGATATTGCGATGTAGTGTCGGTATTGCGATGTACGTAGTCTCGGTATTGCGATGTAGTGTCGGTATTGCGATGTAGTGTCGTTTTTGCGATGTAGTGTCGTTATTGCGATGTATAGTGTCGTTATTGGAATGTAGTGTCGTTATTCGAATGTAGTGTCGATATTGCGATGTAGTGTCATTATTGCGATGTATAGTGTCGTTATTGCGATGTAGTGTCGGTATTGCGATGTAGTGTCGATATTGCAATGTAGTGTCGTTATTGCGATGTAGTGTCGTTATTGCGATGTAGTGTCGATATTGCGATGTAATGTCGATATTGCAATGTAGTGTCGTTATTGCGATGTAGTGTCGTTATTGCGATGTAGTGTCGTTATTGCGATGTAGTGTCGTTATTGCAATGTAGTGTCGGTATTGCGATGTAGTGTCGTTATTGCGATGTAGTGTCGTTATTGCGATGTAGTGTCGTTATTGCGATGTAGTGTCGTTATTAGGATGTAGTGTCGTTATTGCGATTTAGTGTCGTTATTGGGATGTAGTGTCGTTATTGCGATGTAGTGTCGTTATTGCGATATAGTGTCGTTATTGCGATGTAGTGTTGTTATTGCGATGTAGTGTCGATATTGAGATGTAGTGTCGTTATCGCGATGTAGTGTCGATATTGAGATGTAGTGTCGATATTGAGATGTAGTGTCGATATTGAGATGTAGTGTCGTTATCGCGATGTAGTGTCGTTATTGCGATGTAGTGTCGGTATTGCGATGTAGTGTCGTTATTGCGATGTAGTGTCGTTATTGCGATGTATAGTGTCGTTATTGGAATGTAGTGTCGTTATTGCGATGTAGTGTCGTTATTGCAATGTAGTGTCGGTATTGCGATGTAGTGTCGATATTGCAATGTAGTGTCGTTATTGCGATGTAGTGTCGTTATTGCGATGTAGTGTCGATATTGCGATGTAGTGTCGATATTGCAATGTAGTGTCGTTATTGCGATGTAGTGTCGTTATTGCGATGTAGTGTCGTTATTTCGATGTAGTGTCGTTATTGCAATGTAGTGTCGGTATTGCGATGTAGTGTCGTTATTGCGATGTAGTGTCGTTATTGCGATGTAGTGTCGTTATTGCGATGTAGTGTCGATATTGCAATGTAGTGTCGTTATTGCGATGTAGTGTCGTTATTGGGATGTAGTGTCGTTATTGCGATGTAGTGTCGTTATTGCGATATAGTGTCGTTATTGCGATGTAGTGTTGTTATTGCGATTTAGTGTCGATATTGAGATGTAGTGTCGTTATCGCGATGTAGTGTCGATATTGAGATGTAGTGTCGATATTGAGATGTAGTGTCGATATTGAGATGTAGTGACGTTATTACGATGTAGTGTCGATATTGCGATGTTATGTCGATATTTTGACACTTGCAATCAATCTTCAACTTTAGCTATCTTCAATATATTCAATTATTCATTGGTAGTTTTTAAGACATACAATACTGAAAGTACTATCTATTTTTAGCCCAAGTGATAATATTCCACAGAAGGAAAGACCTCGATATGTCTTAGTCACCGTATCAGCTGTCCTAATGCTCTATTCATAGCCTCTTCTATTTCCTTTGACTCAAAAAAATGATGTTCTATAATAATATAACATAAAATTGTGTAAAACAAAAGTAGTTGGGAATTGTATAAATGGCAATAACATGCGTTGGTGCTAAAATTCGCACAATGTTATATTTCTGATCGGATTTTCATTCCCAAGATGAGTTTAATTTTTTGGCGTAAAAGAATATTCAAATTCAAGGTCCACTTCAATTTTTCTGTAGCTCTTAGAGGAGGTAACTTGATGAATAGATTTTGGAACAAGACAATGTCGTTCCTTTGGCCCTAAAATTCTTCTCAGACACAAATATCTGCCTCCATAAATTAGGACATGCGTCTCTGCTTCTCAATTATGTCCACTTGAGGTCATTCGATGTCATTCCAAATGAACACACAGCACACGACATCTACCATCTCAATTCTGCAAACTTCAATGAATAAATTAGAGGCAACTCGACCTGTACTTCCAATGGACTTCTTTAAATTTTGACGCAGCGTGTAAAAAAAAGGAATTCGTGTTTGATTTATTGGATTGGCCCCTCAACTTCTGATGGGATATTCACGTCAGTGTTATGAATAGGCCCGTGCTACATTACCTTCAACGGACTGAGGACCTTTTGAAAGTAGGGAGGCATCAGGAAGTTATATTGGACACTCTCAAGAGAAATGATCTTGTTAAAGTCCGTGTGATGGGCACTTTCATATTCACCGCTACTTTTCACCTCATTCTTTTATCTTTACAGGAAAAGGAAAACTTGTTGAATATTGAAACTCAGCAAACATTAAATATTAATCGAAAGAACGGAATATACTAGATCAAAAATCTTCACCTTATTTCTAAAGTGAAAACCGAAATATAAGCTTCATGATTAGCACATTTCTATTTGCCTACAAATTTCCCTTTTTTATAAATAGGTATCTTCTTTTGGAGGCCTCTTTACCTTCTTTCCATTTCATTTGACCGGAGAGAGGGCAACTATTGACCCCACGGAAAGTGACGTAGAATTTTCCTTCCTGAGAGCCACTTCTAAACAATTCACTCGGAGATGCCTCTGATATTTACACCAACATTTGAAACTTTTGATCTTTTTCTCTCTAAGCTGAACTTCTGTGCGCATTTGCTTTCAAAGATGATAACAGCTCAATTTTACAGTCTAAACTTGACCAATTGTAGGTTATTGACCTGGAGTGATTCATAAATTGAAATTTCAATCAACTGACTCGCATATTGCTTCTTGCAAGAGATTGTAATCTACTGTACCAAAAAAATGTACTTCAAGTACTTTCTTGCTGAATCCCAAAAATCCTATTCGTTCCTTCGGTTATTTGACCTAGTGGGCAATGTCTGGCAGGATAACCTAGGACGAGAACTCCTATCACACATCGATCAGTGAGTCATGAGATCTACCGCCGAGACAGAGGCTGATTATCTTTGTTTTCTGACCCCAATAATTGTCTCATCAATCCTCATTATCTTCTTAATCTTCTACTTTGGACTATTCCTAGGATAAGTTAATCTCTTAAATACATTTCATTGAAATTATTTTGAGATACCTAACTAGTTTACTAATTAAATCATGACAGTTTGGTGTAATTGGATTGTTCTTATACCATCATTTAAAGATTAAATAACGTGCAAACTTTAGTAGCATCCTTACCTCACAATCAACTATAATACAATTGTTAAAAAGAATAGCATGCCTTATTGTATAACCATTCAAAAAGAGATAATTTGTAATAAATCACTGAACCATCATAACTCTTAAATTTGACTAAAATGTTAAATGCACACAATTATATAAGACCGTTTTTAAGTTTTACGATCTAAATAACATGATTAATTCAGCATGAATATATATTGAAGGATAGAAAAGCAAGGAGAGATAAAGTTATAAGAAGAAGGTAATGCATGTATATCTTATAATAGGTAATATATGTATAAATAGATGCTCATGAAGAAATCCATCAGGCAACATGCTTTCAACGCATTTCTCATCTGCTAAAATACGAATGCATAAGAAAAAGAATGTTAGTAAATATTGATTTCCGAAGTTGAAATATCCACACTATTAATTACAACTTCTTCATGTTTTAATTACAACAATAATCAAAAAATATTAATAATTTTTTTATTAAAGACAATATTATTCCATTGAACTAAGATGTTCATTTAATTTTTTTAAAGACAGAATTTTCCATGTTCATTGGATAAAAACTTGAGAATTATTGTATGATTTGTGAATATTTCACCTCAGTTCGGTTAGTTCGTTGTTGACTTCTGTGGTGACTTACTTGCGTTTTTGATGAGGTCGTTTTTATTTACTCCACCTGCAATTCAAACATGAGTAACGGTGTGAGAAAGAGTTCATTGTACAATCAGCTAGTCTATAATAAGATGAAAAGCGAATAGTCAGCCCCTATGACGTCCCTCTTGAGTGTTGAGTACAGTGCAAGTTATAAGAATGGGAAAACAGAGACCGCCATAGGGTGATAAGATTGAGCTTTGAGATAAAATGGAGGCAGGTAGGAAGTTCTCGTGAAAATTTACCTAAGAATAGAAACTTGAATCATAGAGAGGTTGATTCTGTCACACATAAAGATTATATATTATATGATAGCTTCCATATTGAACCTTATCGTACGTACTAATGTAGCAGCATTGGTACATTCTCAGATTTTTAAATTTTTCACAGCTGATGTAAAATTTAAAGGACAAGAATTTTAGAACCAAATATCGCAGGAACATTTTACGTTAATGAAAATAAATTGTAAACCCTATTATGAACCGTATTTCAATTAACTTTAAGGAAATTACCATCTAGTTATGCAGAGTAATTTTAAAAAGTGAAAAATTTAAAGTTATAAAAGAGGTCTCGTTTATATCTTTTAGCAAACCCTGTATTTTTAGATGAAGCATCACCATTTAGATGAAGCATCACCATTTAGATGAAGCATCACCATTTAGATGAAGCATCACCATTTAGATGAAGCATCACCATTTAGATGAAGCATCACCATTTAGATGAAGCATCACCATTTAGATGAAGCATCACCATTTAGATGAAGCATCACCATTTAGATGAAGCATCACCATTTAGATGAAGCATCACCATTTAGATGAAGCATCATCATTTAGATGAAGCATCAACATTTAGATGAAGCATCACCATTTAGATGAAGCATCACCATTTAGATGAAGCATCACCATTTAGATGAAGCATCACCATTTAGATGAAGCATCACCATTTAGATGAAGCATCACCATTTAGATGAAGCATCACCATTTAGATGAAGCATCACCATTTAGATGAAGCATCACCATTTAGATGAAGCATCACCATTTAGATGAAGCATCACCATTTAGATGAAGCATCACCATTTAGATGAAGCATCACCATTTAGATGAAGCATCACCATTTAGATGAAGCATCATCATTTAGATGAAGCATCACCATTTAGATGAAGCATCACCATTTAGATGAAGCATCACCATTTTGATGAAGCATCACCATTTAGATGAAGCATCACCATTTAGATGAAGCATCACCATTTAGATGAAGCATCACCATTTAGATGAAGCATCACAATTTAGATGAAGCATCACCATTTAGATGAAGCATCACAATTTAGATGAAGCATCACCATTTAGATGAAGCATCACCATTTAGATGAAGCATCACCATTTAGATGAAGCATCACCATTTAGATGAGCCATCACCATTTAGATGCGACATCACAACTTAGATGCTACATCACAATTTAGATGCTACATCACAATTTAGATGCTACATCACAATTTAGATACTACATCACAATTTAGATGCTGCATCTAATAAGAGCATTCATCAACGTACGACAGGTTAATATGGAAGACTATATAGCACTGATAAATAATAAATGCATCTGCGAACTTGTCAGGCTGGAATAGAAGCAATTAGTATCATATTAATGAGAGCGCTTGACTTCATCTCGCAGCATCGGAACAGCCAAGATATAAGAAAACGGCAGTTAAGTAGCGGTGCATTCCTTTCTTACCGCCGCCGGTGCTTCGGGCTGGTTGAGATTTGGACTCCTTGGGTGCGGTTTCTTTATCGGTATCGGCTGACAGGGCCAAGATAGCAGTAAGGTTTGTTATGGCGTCTACACAGCGACAACAACAAGGAAAACAATAACAGTGATAAAGGAGTCAAGGGGTGGTATTAGATACTGAGTTTAAGAGAATCCAGTTTGTAGTATTGGCTATGTATTCAAATTACAACAGGAAGTAATTAAATCATCAAAATAGTGGTTTTCAAAGGAAATTTGGGTCAAAATTTTTAGATTATAATATTAGTTAAAATATTTTGAATGAATATGAGATTTCAGTAGAATCCAATATTGGCTAATATATTTATTTAATATAGGTAGTTTAATTAATGAGTTTAAATAAGTTAATATTATCTGTAAGACTAGTTAATGTATGTTTATATTAGTCTTTAGTTTACAATAAAGGAAGGTTTAATTTAGTACAGAGGAGTTTATAAAGCGAAAAACTACGGATTTAAGTTTATAGTTCATTAACAACAGAGCATTTAGAATACTATGTACTAAATTAAAACATATATCTATTACACAAAGCTATTTGTTACGATCGTCAGAAACTGTAATGATATTATTTTAGAACAAATAAAACTTTATAGTATTAAATGATAATATAGAATTTTGTAATTTATTAATACTTCATATTATATTGTGTGGAGAATAATTATTATTTTTGAATTTTAAATCAAATTACCCATTGTGAATTTTATTTGAAACATAAAACAATGAATATTTAGTAGCAACTACACCCAAGTTAGGTTACACCCCCAGTCACTTACCCATGGTTGGTCGATGCTCCTCCAATCAGTCCTCGAATGGGGATGGGGGGTGGGAACCTGAGAACAAAAAATGTTCAAGTTAAAATCAGAATTTTAAACAATAAACTGGATCACTTTGAGTGACATTGCAATGTTTACTTCTATTTATTAATCAACTGAAATAAAACATTTAAAACCGGAATTAATATCCATGTGATTGTGAAAAAGTCTGGAGCCCGTTGGTACATTTTATTTTCATTGTTTTATGTAGAATAAAATTTACATTAAATCATGGATTCTAAAATATTTCTTCTGATTCAGGTATACAAATTTCAGATCAAAATGTGGAAGAGGATTTCAACAAAGAAACAACCTACTGGAATCTATTGAGAAGTCATTACTAAAAACTAATTTATGGTGAATTATAGAATATTAAAAGTGGGACGCTGTTCAAACCCTTCCTCAAACTCTTTGCTATTTTCAAACTCTTTGGAAACATAAACTCTCCATTTTATGGCAACTCTTCGTTTTATGGAAAATCTCTGTTATCTACAAACTCTCCGGTCTGTTCAAACTACGGTATCTGAATATTCTCTAATCTTCTATGCTTCACCATTAATTTCTCTCTGGGTTCTCTCTACTCAATCCAGTTAGTGATATAAAAATTGTGCCGCTAAGCCTGTGTCCAATGATTAGACTGAGGATTACAAGTCTAGCACATGTAATGCTATTAGTCTCTGTACATGATAAGTGGAATAGAGGTCTACAGGTAAAGAGTTGAGGAGCTGATTATTTGGAAGATAAATATAAATTTTTAATATATATTAGATTTGAAAAAGAGTGTGGGAACATTACATCCCTTGATACAGTTCTGATTGAATTCTATGAGTGAATTTATGTACTATTTATCTATTAAAATTGTTCATAGTTGTAATAAATATTTCAAGAGTTCTTCACAGTACTTAAGAGGTTAACCCTAGTGGAATATCATTATCTTATTGCTAAGATGATATCCACTTTGATATACAAGATTTTTTTTAAATAAATGTACCAAATAATGTTGCAAGGGCTAATTATATGGAGAGTTAATTATTTAATTTCACTAATGGTATAAATGATCTGTTCCATAGAATAACACAAATGGAAATTTTCAAGTAACTATTCTTTAATATATCTTATATCAAAGAAACAGAGACAATTTTGTGTGATGAAATACTCATTTTCTTTCGTTTTCAATGAATATAGATTTTAAAATAATCAAGACTGTGTTTTTAATCGAAAATATTGTCGTTAAAAAAATAGAAATGGACCAGGTAGGATATTAAACTGTGTATGAAAAGAACACAATCAAATACTGCTTCTGAATAAAAAATAACTAATCTAATAAATGTATTACTGTTATACAAGTGTTTTAATATGACATTCTCTCTGGTTCCTGTACATTAATAATATTACGGATAACAAACAAAAAGGTCCAATTATAAAACAAAGTATATGAGATGTGATAGTTTCAAACGGTATGTCTTTCATTCCAATCAACATTTCATTACAAGCCTCGTTAAACACAGCAGAAGTAATAATATCACATCAATAAAAGAAGAAAAACAATAAGGAGTTAAGTCTCCTTATTGCTTACTATTTTCTCAATGGTTATGTAGCTAATTTTATATCAATAGGGAATACGATGACTAACAAGGCGATTATGTTTAGAATATTGTAAGACTGTTTGTTCAATTCAATAGAATCATCAGCAAAAATATTGTGTAAAATATTTATATATGTTAAGCTACGTTAATAAAATAAAGCTTACTGATACAAAACATGAAGATATTAGTATGTGCTATTCAATTCAACTTATAAAAACACTGCATTAATTTCTAGCCTCTTAAAATTGAAAATGAATTAAAAACTTGCATAGAAAATAGTATTAAAGAATATAATGTATAATTCAATACAATGTAGTTTTAATGATTTAATTACTTATACTTCATCCAATGATGTGAATTCAGAACAACTTGTACTCAATTAATGTGAGTAATATCACCTATTTTTTCTTATAAAATTTTGGATGGTTAAAAAAATTATAATTAAGGTTTAACCCTAATGAGTTTGACGTGTGTTTTCTAAGCACATGATTTTTTAATTACTTGTCATTCATGTCATTCTTTTAAATTTAAGAGCCTTTCTTGACTTTGTTCCTGCATAAATACTAAATAAATTTATATTAAAAGTTAACAAAATTTACGTATCGTCGTAAATCAGCGTAAATTATGGAATTAATTGCACTGTGGTGACGTGTGGCGACGTAAAAATACAGTTTGGTTAGCCAATAAGCACGAATTTGCATGGAGTACAGACACATGCACGAGCTGTGATTGGGTCACACTCCACCCAATCGCAGATCTGCTCTCTCAGTTGTCAATGTATTACATACCTATGTATTTATTACTTCTTTTATGCTCAATATTTTAAATTGAAATTTGGTACACATTAGTTTACTATACCATGATTTTTAGTTTAGTATACCTTGGTATATACTAACAGTTTGTAAAAAAATACAGTACCGTAGGTACTCAAACCTTCTCGTTCATTCTGATAGTCAAACTCATAAGGGTTTATGGTTAAACAAATTCATAATGAAGGTTTAATGGTTAAGGAAATAGATAATAATGGTTTAATGGGTAAAACTGGAAAATTATGGTTTTATTACTACCAAATAGATAATCATAATCGAATAGATAAATATGATTAAATAGTTAAAAATTGGATAATAATGGTTTAATCTGATAGACTCACCGTAGTAGGATGAATCAGTGTTTGTTTTTCAGGGACGGGTATCTAGTTGAATCCGTTACTCTCTCCCCTTACTGTAGCCTGAATGGCATCATCTGTTATCACTTTGGTCGGTGGGGGCCATTTCAGTACACTTTAGAGTCTAGTCCTAATGTCACATTTTCAACACAAACCACTGGTCAAAATACAAACATAGCGCGCCAGGAACAAACAGTGCCTTTGCTCCCCTGTTTCTTTTCCTGATAATCAAACAGGAAGGAGGTCCAGCCGCTCAACCAACTGCAAGAGAAAGAAAAATGTTAGAGTTTTTGTGGGGGAACTTCAAGTGCGGGATTAGCAAATACTTAAACAAATAAAGCCTTAAATTCTCACACAACAAAAGAACAATCTCATACTCATTTTCTGTTGGTTAATTCGTTATTTATTTCGGTTTGATGATAATTTTTGATATTTAAGAATAATAGAAATTAAAGATATTTTCAATTTTAGTCTACGGAGTTTGCTAAGAATATTTGACTTACTTTCTAGACATGAAATTATTGAATTTTTTTTTTAGTATTTCGAAATGAGAAATAAAAACGATTGTAATTAAATAAATTGGAAATAAAGAGAGCATTGAGAGATGAGATGAGAGCAGTGAGAAGTGTGATGAGAGCAATGAGAGGTGTGATGAGAGCATTGAGAGAAGAGATGAGAGCAGTGAGAGGTGTGATGAGAGCAGTGAGAAGTGTGATGAGAGCAGTGAGAAGTGGGATGAGAGCAGTGAGAGGTGTGATGAGAGCAGTGAGAGGTGTGATGAGAGCAGTGAGAGGTGTGATGAGAGCAGTGAGAAGTGTGATGAGAGCAGTGAGAAGTGTGATGAGAGCAGTGAGAGGTGTGATGAGAGAAGTGAGAAGTGTGAAGAGAGCAGTGAGAGGTGTGATGAGAGCAGTGAGAAGTGTGATGAGAGCAGTGAGAGGTGTGATGAGAGCAGTGAGAGGTGTGATGAGAGCAGTGAGAAGTGGGATGAGAGCAGTGAGAGGTGTGATGAGAGCAGTGAGAGGTGTGATGAGAGCAGTGAGAAGTGTGATGAGAGCAGTGAGAAGTGTGATGAGAGCAGTGAGAGGTGTGATGAGAGAAGTGAGAAGTGTGAAGAGAGCAGTGAGAGGTGTGATGAGAGCAGTGAGAAGTGTGATGAGAGCAGTGAGAAGTGTGATGAGAGCAGTGAGAGGTGTGATGAGAGAAGTGAGAAGTGTGAAGAGAGCAGTGAGAGGTGAGATGAGAGCAGTGAGAGGTGAGATGAGAGCAGTGAGAGGTGTGAAGAGAGCAGTGAGAGGTGTGATGAGAGCAGTGAGAGGTGAGATGAGAGCAGTGAGAGGTGAGATGAGAGCAGGGAGAGGTGTGTGAAGAGAGCAGTGAGAAGTGTGATGAGAGCAGTGAGAAGTGTGATGAGAGCAGTGAGAGGTGTGATGAGAGCAGTGAGAGGTGTGAAGAGAGCAGTGAGAGGTGTGATTAGAGCAGTGAGAGGTGTGAAGAGAGCAGTGAGAGGTGTGATGAGAGCAGTGAGAAGTGTGAAGAGAGCAGTGAGAGGTGTGATGAGAGCAGTGAGAGGTGTGATGAGAGCAGTGAGAAGTGTGAAGAGAGCAGTGAGAGGTGTGATGAGAGCAGTGAGAAGTGTGATGAGAGCAGTAAAAGGTGTGATGAGAGCAGTGAGAGTGTGATGAGAGCAGTGATGAAATATCAAAATTATTCCAAATAATAATAAAGTCATCCACACTTTAACTGTTATTCTACATTAAATTTCAAACTAGGCATGACACAGCTAATAATTATTTCTATTTTCCCCCAATAACATTGCCATATTTTAAAGGCTTGCAAACTGCAAGCCAATTTTTGAGCCAAATTTTCACTAAAACTCTAAGCCAAGACAATTTCGCTTCACTTCTGAAGATTTCAAGCCATAATTAACATAGGAACATAGGATTTAATACAAATTTTAAGCCAATTACATACATCATAGTTTTGACAATTTGAATTGTAAGCCAATTAATTGGCTTTAACTGCCATACTCTATAACATGGTACCATTGGAGTGTCTCTCCTAGCGTACGAATGCAGTGCTAAGTTCGACCTTTGGGAGCTGGTGAAGTAATCACCAACCAGCTGATGGCCCTGACTCACTGCTTGGTAAGACAAGTGACAGTGCTGGGGCTACTCTTACCTGTCTTTTGCTGGGGAAATGTGCGAGTTGCGTTGCGTCTTTTGTTCGCTGTTAGCCTCAGTACCTAGAGAACAGGGAGTGACGCACTTCTTATCAACACTGTGTCTTAGCGCGCACTGAGCGTCGCATTGCTCCCACAGGACTGGCTGCAGGAGCAGTGACGTCACTGCCTCACTGACCAATGAGAGGGGAGATAGGATTCAGAGGGAAAAAGAGAAGGGCTCCTTCAATGGCAATAGAGAGAAGCAATGAAAGCTGCTAGAGAGGAGAGAGGTCCTAGTACTCCCCTGTTTGTAGTGCTATTTCCCTAACACCATTTGCAGTAACTCTAGCCATGACTAATGCCCTATCTACTGACTAATGCCCTATCTACTGACTAATGCCCTATCTACTGACTAATATCCTATCTACTGACTTATGCCCTTTATACTGACTAATGCCATATCTACTGACTAATGCCATATCTACTGACTAATCCCCTATCTACTGACTAATGCCCTATATACTGACTAATGCCCTATATACTACCTAATATCCTATCTACTGACTAATGCCCTATCTACTGACTAATATCCTATCACTCACTAATACTCTATCTACTGATTAATGTCCTATCACTTTGCTACTCACTAATACCCTATCACTCAATTCACTAATGCCTATCACTCTACTCACTAATGCCCTATCACTCTACTCACTATTGCCCTATAACTCTACTCACTATTGCCCTATCACTAGTCACTACTGTCCTATCACTCACTCTACTCACTAATGCCCTATCACTACTCACTACTGCACTATCACTCTACTCACTAATGCCCTATCTCTCTACTCACTAATGCCCTATCACTACTCACTAATGCCTATCACTCTACTCACTAATGCCCTAACACTACTCACTAATGCCTATCACTCTACTCACTAATGCCCTATCACTACTCACTACTGCCCTATCACTCTACTCACTAATGCCCTAGCACTCTACTCACTAATGCCCTAACACTACTCACTAATGCCTATCACTCTACTCACTATTGCGCTATCACTCTACTCACTATTGCCCTATCACTCTACTCACTAATGCCCTAGCACTCTACTCACTAATGACCTAACACTACTCACTAATGCCTATCACTCTACTCACTAATGCCCTTTCACTCTACTCACTAATGCCCTATCACTCTACTCACTATTGCCCTATCACTCTACCCACTATTGCCCTATCACTAGTCACTAATGCCCTATCACTCACTCTACTCACTAATGCCCTATCACTACTCACTAATGCCCTATCTCTCTACTCACAAATGCCCTATCACTCTACTCACTAATGCTCTATCTCTCTACTCACTAAAGCCCTATCACTAGTCACTACTGTCCTATCACTCACTCTACTCACTAATGCCCTATTACTACTCACTACTGCACTATCACTCTACTCACTAATGCCCTATCTCTCTACTCACTAATGCCCTATCACTACTCACTATTGCCCTATCACTCTACTCAGTAATGCCCTATCTCTCTACTCACTAATGCCCTATCTCTCTACTCACTAATGCCCTATCTCTCTACTCACTAATGCCCTATCTCTCTACTCACTAATGCCCTAACAATAATCACTAATGCCTATCACTCTACTCACTAATGCCCTATCACTCTACTCACTAATGCCCTATCACTCTACTCACTATTGCCCTATCACTCTACTCACTATTGCCCTATCACTAGTCACTACTGTCCTATCACTCACTCTACTCACTAATGCCCTATCACTACTCACTAATGCCCTATCTCTCTACTCACAAATGCCCTATCACTCTACTCACTAATGCTCTATCTCTCTACTCACTAATGCCCTATCACTAGTCACTACTGTCCTATCACTCACTCTACTCACTAATGCCCTATCACTACTCACTACTGCACTATCACTCTACTCACTAATGCCCTATCTCTCTACTCACTAATGCCCTATCACTACTCACTACTGCCCTATCACTCTACTCAGTAATGCCCTATCTCTCTACTCACTAATGCCCTATCTCTCTACTCACTAATGCCCTATCACTACTCACTACTGCCCTATCACTCTACTCAGTAATGCCCTATCTCTCTACTCTCTAATGCCCTATCTTTCTACTCACTAATGCCCTATCTCTCTACTCACTAATGCCCAATCTCTCTACTCACTAATGCCCTATCTCTCTACTCACTAATGCCCTATAACTACTCACTAATGCCCTATCACTCTACTCACTAATGCCCTATCACTATTCACTACTGCCCTATCACTCTACTCACTAATGCCCTATCTCTCTACTCACTAATGCCCTATCACTCTACTCACTAATGCCCTATCACTTTGCTACTCACTAATGCCTTATTACTCTATACTCACTAATGCCCTATCAATCTACTCACTAATGCCCTATCACTTTGCTACTCACTACTGCCCTATCATTCCATTCACTAATACCCTATTACTCTACTCACTAATGTCCCATCACTTTGCTACTCACTAATGCCCTATCACTATACACTACTGCCCTATCACTCTACTCACTAATGGCCTATCACTCTACTCACTAATGGCCTATCACTCTACTCACTAATGGCCTATCACTCTACTCACTAATGCCCTATCATTATTCACTACTGCCCTATCACTCTACTCACAAATGCCCTATCACTCTACTCAATAATGCCCTATCTCTCCACACACTAATGCCCTATCACTACTCACTACTGCCCTACCACTCTACTCACTAATGCCCTATCTCTCCACTCGCTAATGCCCTATCTCTTACTCACTAATGCCCTATCACTTTGCTACTCACTAATGCCTTATTACTCTACTCACTAATGCCCTATCATTCCTTTCACTAATGCCCTATCACTCTACTCACTAATGTCCTAAACCATTGCTACTCACTAATGCCCTATCACTCTACTCACTAATGCCTTATCACTCTACTCACTAATGCCCTATCACTCTATTCACTAATGTCCTATCACTCAATTCACTAATGCCCTATCACTCAATTCAGTAATGCCCTATCACTCTATTCACTAATGCCCTATCACTCTATTCACTAATGCCCTATCACTCTATTGACTAATGCCCTATCACTTTTCTTCTCACCGTATCTTCCAATTTTGATGTATGTATAGCAAGAACGATTCGATGTTTGGAACCAAACAAACTCCCTTAAATCGTTCCTTTTCTCAACTAGGTGTTTCCATGTAATTACTGCTTTTGATACAATATTTCTACAGTATTTGATGCTATGTTCCTACAGTGTTTGATTCATTTATGGACTTCATGATCATGATTAATGAGGTGTTACTACCATAAGCTCATCTGCTCCCTTGCAATTGGATCAAAATTGTTAACATCACAAAGTACAGAATATTTCTAACATTTTCTAGTTTTGGTAGAGTCAGCAGCGTATCTTGCCTCAACCGCTGAATCATTGAGATGTGTTTTGGCAAATGGGTCGAGATGTCGAAGTACTCTCAAGCCAGACTCTTCACATTTTTATAAGGAAACACAGTAATACCACTAACTCTGTCTAGTTCATGAAGCTCAATCAGTGAAGAGTCTTGCTCTCTGCAATGCCCGTTCTGCAATATCATTCATTGCCACATGTCTTGTGTTATGACGAGTACTGTACCTATAGGAAAGACAATGCAGTCCTCTGAGATCCTCCCCACTACCAAAACTTCAAAAATGAGTTTCTCAAAGCAATGGCTACCCTTAGGTCCACTGCAGCAAACTGTGCATTTAATGACGGTATGGGAATCGCATTCCACCACACTGCAATTTACTTTTACCTGATCAGCTCTATCCAGCAGACTCTACAGCAGGGGTGGGCAGAAACTTCTTTTCGAGTGCCACAGATAGAAATTTCAGTGCTATGAAATAGTTTCTTTTTCTATAGAAAATTAAATTAAATGATACACTTAGTTAATCTTTGCAGTTTTTTTTCTAATAACATATTAAAGTTTATACCATAGGAAGAAAAGTAAATTCAATCGAATAAGTTGCTTTATCAAAACAAATTTCACTCTCATACATTTAAACAAAATTATAAATAAAATTAATCAATATGTGCATATTTTAGAAAAGCATTTCTATAAAAATTAATATAGATTAAATTAAATCATCATGAGTAAAGTATTGCTATTTATTCATGTGATTCTTCAATAATGATGAATAATTTGGCACTCAAAGTGAGTATAGTATTGGGTTTGAAATAGAATAACGGACAGATGCAGAATTTTTCTTCTTCTATTCTGAAGGACATAATAATTACACACTAATGTTTAATTTCCACATTGTCACTGTATAAAACAGCAAATCAGTAGCGTATACTTATTACAAAATACTATAAACAAGCAAAATGCAAATATATTTTCGGGCAACAGCAATCACGTATGAAACCTGAATACATTAAATATACATTTAAAATAGTTTTCGGTAACTTAAATTATTTCTGTTTATAATTTTTTTTTTAATTTAATAGGGGTAATTTTTTATAATTTGTATGTAGAGGAGGTGGGCACTGGTGCCATTTGAGTGCCAGAAAGAGCACTCAGTGCCACAAATGCCTACCCCTGCTCTACAGTCTCCATTAATGAATGAGCCCGTGGATTATACCATTCAATTTGATTAGACTCATGGACTGGTACCGGAAGACCAACCTGTGATCCACGTTTCCATGTCTCAACTTGTAAGTTCCCCAGTATCGGCCACAATACTATCAGAAAAAATACTGTCCTGCATGGCCAACCGACAGACCTGATGAATTGACCGATATTTTCATATTATTCAACTATTAACCCTTTAGCTTTAATCTTTGCCTTAATCTCATAATTCATGCATATATTTGTTACCGTGTAATAATTGGCCTTTTAGAAGACATTTATATTCGTGGGTGTTTTTGTTTAAAATTCATAGTTTATCCATAAATTAAGTTTTAAAATGTAACTTGCCCGTTACCCTGGTGAGAAAATGTATCCCATATGGGCTACATGACATGTTTACAGAGGAAATTTCTCTGAATAACAATATTGTATTTCAGGTTTGTTTCATGTTTATGAAAGTCAAATATGGTTGTGATGGGAATTATAAAGAACACACCTTCAGTATTTACATTGCATAAACAAAACATAGTACAAATTTCTGTAATAATAGAGGAGACAGCTTTATTTACCTCCATAATTATTTCTTCTTCTATAGAATGGGTAGGAGTATGTCGAATATTTTGGAAATACCTAGTTATGGATGTGGAAAGAGGTCGAATCAGGAAGAATCCATCCTATAAACTTATAAAGCCGTGCTGTGGTCTTTGTCGTTGAAATGAATTGAATGATTTTATTAATATGAATCTTCTTGCAGACAGAGTATCTGCTACCTGTAGGCCAGACTGCAGGAACTGGTAAACTATTCTCCAAAAATCCTTTATTTTGGCTTCCGTTCTCAGTAAAATACATGTAAATATAATAGGAAATTTAGGATTTTTCACACAGAAAATGTTAAAAATGTCCTATATTCTGCAGACTGGCCTGTTGGCATCTAGTGAAGAGAGAATAATAGGCATAAATGCTAGATATACTGAGAGTTTTCATTAAAAGTGAATGCAAATAAAGTTCTTCATTTCTTCGATGTCTGTAGTAAACGATGCACATACAACTTTCAACCTGGCAAAAAGAAAGGTTCACTATATAAGTAGCTCCATGATCATTTTTTTATTTGCTTTAGAAGAGCTTCTGGTGAATGGAGAACAATTAGGTAGTTGAAGATGGAAAATGTTGACAATCTTCTAATTAATTCCACAAAATTTTCGGGAATGAAATGAAGATGCGGCAAATTTAAAAACAATAATATATGAAATATGTGTTCAAATAGTGATTTGTGATCAAATTATAGTTAAAATGCCTATCATATTGAAGATTTTATGTAAAATATCTACAATATTTTCATGTGAATAGAGTGTATTCACTGTATTCTATCATACATGGGCATTATGTATGCATAGGTTCAACGGGCAATGTATACCGTATGGAATTTGTGTAGATACTGATGGAGCAGGCATGAAGCCCATTCGGGATACATCAAGAACAATTTAAGTTTTTTCATGTTTCGGGAATTATCACTTGAATTTCAGATATAACATTTGCAAGTACCGGAATTTACCTAAATTATAGTGGAATGTGAAATACTTACCACAATTGAGTAAATCTCACAAGCAGCTTTTGGTTAGAAAAATAGGCACCCAATAGTATATGGTAGGGGTAGGTATGGAGTCACACAAGCAAAATTAATTTATCACGTACGAGGTACTTGCCCACTAAAGCTTTAAAGGACTTAGTGATTCATTGAACAATCCCGGATTAACTTAGTGCTTGTTAACTGGGAAAACACGCAGAACATATTGTAGCTTCGCAATGGAGAAAACATTATTCAACTAGATGACGGGGACTCATAGAGTGCATGCCTTTGCCGACGTTTATAAATGACCTTGATCTGTAACACAATCGTTCACAAAATATACAACTAAATGGTTTCTAGATATTGACAAATGGTTCCTACAAATTTCAAGTAAATTGGATGAAAACTTTAGACATGATCGCTCAAAAATTAGAATAAACTGGTTCCTGGATGATGAACAATCGCCCCACAAAAATCCAAGCAATTTAGACGAAGATGATAAGTAAATGCCGCCTAAAATATAACCTTCCGCCATCTGCGAAGGTAATAAAACAAAGACGTGATGGTTATTAACCACCCGAAACCGAGAGACCACGAGATCCTAATCTTCTTTCTTCATTAAAATCTAAGCAGGAATACCTTTGTATAGAATAAATAGAATACCACATTATTCATAAAATAGTTTAAAAACCCGTTTAAATCAATGAAAAACATGACCTAATACAGAGTGCAAGTAAAATTATCCAAAAATTCAGCACTTTGTTAAATTCTGGTTATGAGGACCTTTTCAATAAAGGATCCTGAGGAAGATCCTTTATTAGCCTGAAAAGAAAGAGAACGATATTAAAGCGCCTTATTAAAATATTGTGCGATCAAAACCATATAATAAACAAAAAATAGTAAAATTACAATTCAAGCTATTGGTTAATGGAAATGTTTTTTAAGATCTCTTTTGAACAGTTCAAGGTATGGTATAGTTTATATGTCATTCGGTAAATTGTGCCACTAGAGAGGGCTAGAACAACTAATACTGTACCTGGTCAGTGTTAAACTCGAGTAATCAACCACCAGATAGATCATTAGGTTGTCGGGTTACGTAAGAGGGTGCTTCAATCGGGTCTAGGACATTTCGTCCACAAATTGCTTTATTTTGTATTATGAAGTGTATATGTGATATAGTGTATAATATTTTTCACCATTACATTAATAACCAGGTGTAAATAAATAATATCATTATAGTGATTTAAGCCGAACCAACACTAAAAAAATGTTTACCCATCGATTACATTTATGAAATTAGACATAATAAACGGTTTAAATGTAACTTTAAGCTATATATATCCTTTAATATTTAGCATTAATTAGTGAGTTATGAGTATCCAAAATATGGAACTGAAATAACAGGGTATTAACAAGATTATATGAAATAATTACAATTGAGGTAAATAATAATGATCATATATTATTATGAGTCTGAAAATATTGAACAGTCCGATAACACGGATGTTTTTACGTTTTAGTAATTAAAGCCAACACTAAAAAGTATCAATATCTAGCTAATTCTTTTATAACATATTTATTACCAATCATTTGTTTAGTATAACATTATATACAGTTATAATGTAAGAATTTTATTTAATCACTGTTAAAAAAATATGTTATAAAAACTAATTTCTGTACCAATATTACTTCTATTAAGCTAATCTGAGTAATAATATTGATGTTATTGTAGTTACTGTTATTATGTCCCCTATTTTATATGTTTATATACTGTAATAATTTCGAGACATGCCTTGCTATTATTACATATTTTATAAGACCGGAACACAATAAAAGCGAGGCCTGTCAGTATATCATTAAAAAGTTTTCAGTTATATTATTTTACAGTTGCCGACCAGTAGGAGCAGCAGAAGAAGATTGCAATAAGAATTGCGGAAAAAAGACCATTAATTTATAATTACCATCAACAAACTGTGTTTTCTACTTTTATATTGCAAAATATATATAAATAATGTATAATATAAAAATAAACACATTGTAAATGTAAAATAAAGTATTTCGTGGACGAATTGTCCGTGGAAGAAAAGTACACCAGAGAAAGTATCATATAGGGGGATGTCTCACTAGTCCGACGTCCCATCAGTTCGACGATTAAATCTTTCTGTATGTTATCTCTCGTTTAATTTTTGATTAAAATAAAAATTTAATTGAATAGATATAGCTACTCAACTAATAACTAATCTAAATAATAAATTAATTTTCTCTTTCTTTCATTTTTATAATTCTATATTCCTATCGTATTTTATTATTAATTCGTATGGTGCAATCCCTCATTTTATTCCATCCATTAATGCATTGTATCCGCTAGTTAGTTGTACCGCACACTTCATGATTATTTTATGACCAGGCAGAGCGGTTCTGGAGGCAGAACGCCCCCTTATATGCATGTATTAAATGTTAAATTAGAAATATACTACAAAAATGTCGGTCTTATGGGGGTGTTGGACTATTGGAGCGTCAGAATAATGAGGTGTCGGACTGATTGAGCGTCGTACCAATCAACATAACCTCATATAGAATAACCAGCTCATATTTTGTACTATTAACCACCAGGCAGTCAACCCATCCCATGACCCTCAAATCCCTCTTTTAGTGTTTTCCAGGGTTGCACGTTAAACCTCGATGTAACTCTACTACCTACCTCGTCTTTCCAAGAGCAAACACTGCTGATCCAAAGGGTCACCTCGCTGGATACCTGACTCTGACCTCAATACAGTTCAGTCCACAGGGTCTGTAACATTCACTGCATGAAAATTAGCAATACTTTTTTTAACCAAATATTATTTAAATCAATAATGCAAATTAAACAAACAAAATAGCAAAGTTTTCTGTTTTATAGGTATTAAATCAATAAAAATAAAAATAATAAGATTCATGTGCTTCATTGAAGAATGTACAAAAATGTGCTTTTGAATTTTTTTAGAAAGTTCTTTCACCAAAAATATACTAGAATATACGACCATTTTTCATTCTTACTTTTAGTAAGAAATATGTAATAAGTAGAACTATAATAAATTATGTACGGTACTGTAACTATAGACTGTAAATATATCTTGAATATAGAATCTGAATCTTAAAAATATAATTGATTTAAATATAATGACCGTCAAAAATGATATATTCAAAAGATATTTTAGGAACACCTCAGGAATAAATCTTTCTTGCCCGGGTAAGTGTATAAATTAATAGTATATCCTTAATTTAATTTTCTAGACAATTTGTATAAATGTATTACGTATAATAAAAGGTATGGAAGTTATTCCATGATGCTTGTGTCTCTTTCTGTCACATTCCTTGACAAGTGACTGCTTTTATAGAGTAGCTTTTATTCATCCATGAGCATTATTTGTCACCGAATAGAAGTAGTAACTTAGCCATTTACCAGCGAGGCTGCTTTTTCGAGGTCCCCTGTATTTATTTTCTGTTCTAAAATTTTGACCCTACTGCTAAATATAATATTGAATTAATTATGATAACTAGTAATAAATTAGATCCCATGCGATTTTGTCTTTGATTAATTTAGACTATAGCATTATGAAATTAATGGTTAAAGTAATAATAATGGAAAGAGTCAACTGACAGAGCATATTGTAACTAATTCCATTATAAATGATGTATTACCTTTAAAAATAAGAGAAAATGATGCACTTTAAATGAAGACGAGGGAGTTTCATGTTACAGACACGAACTCAAAATGCCTCCACAGGTAAATAACTGACACTGGCGATGTATAGGATATGTTGTTTAGATGTATTTATACCAATTAATAGACCATGAACACCACTAACTGACTGAATATGAACCCCAATGAGAATATCTAATAGCTGGTAAATGTGTGAAGACCTTCACAGTTACGGTTTGAAGTTCGTCTGCCTAGTAAGGAAGGTTAGGACTAGAACTTATTATAATTTATTTATTCGGCCTTCTCGCACATTTAGTTTCTGAATACTCCTTCCCAACCATTAAAATAGAACTGAAATTTACTGCTAAACCTATAAAAATTGTCATACTTCAACCCTTTACTCCAACTATCGTCAATTCTTCAACCCTTTACTCCATCTATCGTCAATTCTTCAACCCTTTACTCCAACTATCGTCAATTCTTCTACCATTTACTCCAACTATCGTCAATTCTTCAACTCTTTACTCCAACTATCGTCAATTCTTCAACCCTTTACTCCAACTATCGTCAATTCTTCAACCATTTACTCCAACTATCGTCAATTCTTCAACCCTTTACTCCAATTATCGTCAATATTTTTCAACCCTTTACCCCAGGGATAACTTTTCTCCAAAATCCAAACAGTCGCGTCGGTTTCTTGTGCGCGGTTCATACGAGTCTCCGCTTCTTTATTCAGTCTTTTGGAGTCAATATAAAGGACTCAGGACACTTTATTGCATGTTCATTACAGGCTGAAGATGTTAAAGGTGAGCGCACTCTCCCTCCATTCACGCTGTCGTTGGCAAGGCTTTGTGAGCTGGAGTAGCTCTTCTGCATCCACGCTCCGTCGAGAATCATGTTTCCTATTGTGTAAAAAGGTTCTCTTCATTGAGCGCCATGTGGACGGGGAGAAATGTAGCATTATTTTTACCTTAACATAGTATATTAGAATTGAAAAATATCCTTTCTTAATTGATTAAATAATTGTTTGTTTAAATATATAATCCAGACTTTTGAATTATTTTGCTAACTGTATCATATACGCAGTATCAGTAAAATTTGAATATCAAGCTGTAAAAAGACCAAATTCTTTAACTAATTCGTTTTTATTTTCAATGCATCATCAGAGTAAACAACTTCAATTCAAAATGTATTTTGGTATGGATATATAAGTATTATATACTTAATAACCTGTCAAAAGATCTCTATACGGAAACATTTAAAAAATATAATAATATAAATCCATAAACAAATTTGTTACTATTCATATAGTGACAAAGAAAAACAAACAGATAGATAAAAAATTGAATGTATTTTTTGTTCGGATTACTATTTATTTAATGTCCTTGATACAAATTAAAAAATAAGTCTTCTAGCATCCCGACTCGAGGCAAAGAAGAGTGTTTTATGCGGCGATACATTAGAAATAGAAATAGGAAAAAGTTAAAAGTTATTACCCTGAGTGTATCAATTATGGTCTTTGTTTTTGTTTTGGGTTGGCTATTTACCTAAATATTCTACCGAATTAACTTTGTTTTTTTTTGGCTAATTAATACGAAAGTTTTGGTCTGTAATATTCAATTCATTATTTCGAATGGTTTTAAGAGAATCATAACAAAAAAAGGTGAATTGGATATCTTCCAATCAAAATTATTTGTATTCGATATCATAATACTGGAATATATTATGAATAAATCATTGAAATACATATTACGAATACTGCAAGGAGAAGAATCTATCTAGAATATTATTGTAAGTTGTTTGTAGTTTCAAAGATTATGAAAGCGTCACTCAAATTATTGTTTGATCGAAATTATCATTCGATTTCAAATTGTGCAAAATGCTAATTGGATTCTAAGATGAAGAATCATGGAAATCATTCAGAGTGTTGTGCTTTTGTGGGAAATATTCTTTAGGGGTTGACAACAGTTCAATATACGTTGTAGATAATAATTAGAATGTTGCATATTTCTCAGCCATATTTATACGTACAAACTTGAACATTGTATAAAATGATCCTAATTCAACTACAATATTTAACTGTGTTCAGAGTGATGATTAAGTCACTGTGGTGATGTACTATCAGAGAAAAGAGTCACTGTGATGATGTACTATCAGAGAAAAGAGTCACTGTGATGATGTACTATCAGAGAAAAGAGTCACTGTGATGATATACTATCAGAGAAAAGAGTCACTGTGATGATGTACTATCAGAGAAAAGAGTCACTGTGATGATGTACTATCAGAGAAAAGAGTCACTGTGATGATGCACTATCAGAAAAAAGAGTCACTGTGATGATGTACTATCAGACAAAAGAGTCACTGTGATGATGTAATATCAGAGAATAGAGTCACTGTGATGATGTACTATCTGAAAAAAGAGTCACTGTGATGATGTACTATATCTGAGAAAAGTGTCACTGTTATGATATACTATCAGAAAGAAGAGTCACTGTGATGATGTACTATCAGAGAAAAGAGTCACTGTGATGATGTACTATCAGAGAAAAGAGTCACTGTGATGATGTACTATCAGAAAAAAATAGTCACTGTGATGATGTACTATCAGAGAAAAGAGTCACTGTGATGATGTACTATCTGAAAAAGAGTCACTGTTATGATGTACTATCAGAGAAAAGAGTCACTGTTATGATGTATTATCAGAGAAAAGAGTCACTGTGATAATGTATTATCAGAGAAAAGAGTGACTGTGATGATGTACTATCAGAGAAAAGAGTCACTGTGATGATGTACTATCAGAGAAAAGAGTCACTGTGATGATGTACTATCAGAGAAAAGAGTCACTGTGATGATGTACTATCAGAGAAAAGAGTCACTGTGATGATGTATTATCAGAGAAAAGAGTCACTGTGATGATGTACTATCAGAGAAAAGAGTCACTGTGATGATGTACTATCAGAGAAAAGAGTCACTGTGATGATGTACTATCAGAGAAAAGAGTCACTGTGATGATGTACTATCAGAGAAAAGTCACTGTGATGATGTACTATCAGAGAAAAGAGTCACTGTGATGATCTACTATCAGAGAAAAGAGTCACTGTGATGATGTACTATCAGAGAAAAGAGTCACTGTGATGATGTACTATCAGAGAAAAGAGTCACTGTGATGATGTACTCTCAGAGAAAAGAGTCACTGTGATGATGTACTATCAGAGAAAAGAGTCACTGTGATGATGTACTATCAGAGAAAAGAGTCACTGTGATGATGTACTATCAGAGAAAAGAGTCACTGTGATGATGTACTATCAGAGAAAAGAGTCACTGTGATGATGTACTATCAGAGAAAAGAGTCACTGTGATGATGTACTATCAGAGAAAAGAGTCACTGTGATGATGTACTATCAGAGAAAAGAGTCAGTGTGATGATGTACTATTAGAGAAAATAGTCACTGTGATGATGTACTATCAGAGAAAAGAGTCACTGTGATGATGTACTATCAGAGAAAAGAGTCACTGTAATGATGTACTATCAGAGAAAAGAGTCACTGTGATGATGTACTATCAGAGAAAAGAGTCAATGATGCTAATTTCACAAATCACACTTTTCTAATTTCCTATTTTTTTCAAATCTTACCAATTTGTCATCATGTACCCAGACCAATTTTAAAATATCTACAAGCATTACAATTAGTTAAGTTTCTTTTGTAGATCAGTAAAATGCTTTAAAATCTTTCCACTTTTTTTTACTGTACCTATTTCCGTACTAGTTAATTCTTAACGGGAAACTGCTGCAGGTAGTCTTACGGTTAGAAACTATTGTAAAATGCTTTAACGGTTTCTAAGGGTCATAATCATCTCTAACTCTAACCAAAATGAACCTTAATGTCTTGCTGAATGGTAAAAAAAACTTTGATGCGAATTTTATTGGGTTAAGTGATAGTTGAGTAATTTTTTCACAAGTTAGTTCATCCAACCTCATTCAGTGAGAAATAACAACATAGAAATAAACATATATTAATAATTGTACATCATTATTATGTTAGCATTTTTCGATGCTTTTTACTTTTTTTAACGGTTTAAATATGTTATCCTAACACTCAGTTGCTAACATTCACTTTTTTTTATATGTAATTAAATATCATTATAAATGAACCTTTATTTTCAATAGAAACATCGTACAGTAGGTACTGAAGAAAACACTTGCATGGAAGTGTGTGGAAAATTAAAAATAGTCAAATTGCCTAATTACTTATTGACTAGTCACTAGTACATAACCAGTTATTGAAGCTAAATTAAATTCGAATGCAACTATGTATTATGGATAAACATACTCTGATTGAACAAAAAATCTCTCGCAAAGCACATTCATTTTATTAAATTATTAGTGTCAATATTACTGTAGCCCGTAGTCATGATCCTGCCACAAATGATTTGATTTTCCTTTTAATATGTATTTATTAATAAGTGCGACTGACAGACAGACAGACAGACAGACGCAGCTATTACATAGAGATATGATAAACTACACTAGAGAGGTAGTGTTGCAGCGAATGCAGGACGCTGAAAACCTTATTTTGTTTCAGTTAAGTGACCCCAAAATAAGGAATTAACCGTCCTGTAAGACGCGATATAACTTTGGCCACTGGCTCACCACAAGGGCTCTTATTATAGTAGACTAGTACAGTACCTCTTAAGGGGACCGTACATGAGAAAATAGCAAAATTTCACCCTTTTTTTATAACGTAAATAGTTGCCCAATAACCTTATAATTGTTTGTGTGAAATATCAGAGCTCTAGTGTAACAGTAACCCCCTGGGGAGAGGGAGAAAGGGAAGGGGGCGACACGGGGGTTAGGGAGTCAATATGCACTCTAAAAACGATCTCTAAGCCAATTATAATTCGTAATAATTAATTATCTCGCTATATCTGGTATCTAACGTGCTTCTAATAGCACACACACTAAGGCAGGTAAAGGAATATGTCTCAGTTACCCGCTACACCTCATACGAGTAGGATGTTACTTGTCAGATTATCAAACTTTGAACGGTATTTTCCAGTACTTCAAAAAAGCTACAAATATAGGTATTCAGAAACGGTGCACGGCGAATTGCCACTGGGTGAACTGCCCATGTGGGGAAATTGCCACTGGGTGAACTGCCCATGTGGGTGAACTGCCCATGTGGGTGAATTGCCCATGTTGGTGAATTGCCCATGTGGGTGAATTGCCCATGAGGGTGAATTACAACTGGATGAACAACTCTCACTGACTGCACCACTAAGTACACGAGATGAACAAAACACACACTCGCCCCGTGTGTTTAGGTTTAACAGTATAAGGTATCATCGGCACGTACAGGTATACAATTCACCCAGTGACTATTTACCCAGTGACAATTCACCCAGTGACAATTCACCCAGTGTCAATTCACCTAATGACAATTCACCTAATGACAATTTACCCAGTGTCAATTCACCCAGTGAAAATTCACCCAGTGAAAATTCACCCAGTGACAATTCACCCAGTGACAATTCACCCAGTGACAATCCACCCAGTGACAATTCACCCAGTGACAATTCACCCAGTGACAATTCACCCAGTGACAATTCACCCAGTGACAATTCACCCAGTGACAATTCACCCAGTGACAATTCACCCAGTGACAATTCACCCAGTGACAATTCACCCAGTGACAATTCACCCAGTGACAATTCACCCAGTGACAATTCACCCAGTGACAATTCACCCAGTGACAATCCACCCAGTGACAATCCACCCAGTGACAATCCACCCAGTGACAATTCACCTAATGACAATTTACCCAGTGTCAATTTACCCAGTGTCAATTTACCCAGTGTCAATTCACCCAGTGACAATTCACCCAGTGAAAATTCACCCAGTGACAATTCACCCAGTGACAATCCACCCAGTGACAATCCACCCAGTGAAAATTCACCCAGTGACAATTTACCCAGTGACAATTTACCCAGTGACAATTTACCCAGTGACAATTTACCCAGTGTCAATTTACCCAGTGACAATCCAGTTTTTTTCTGAATTTTGATTTTCGAAATTTTGAATTGAAAAAAAAAATCTATTTATTTTAGCTATGTTTTCACATTTTTTTTTTCGAAAACCAATTCGAAAATCGAAATTCAAAGAAAACCATTTTGTAGATAATCTCTTGGAGAATAGAATGCAAAAAACTCCAATGCCGTAGCTTCAAAATTGTGAAAGAAGTATGTTTTGAAGAAAATGTTCGAAATTGGAATAACTCGTTTTCTATGGGTCTAATCGAAAAAATGCCATGGACATAAACGATAGAGAATTCAATTTTTTATTAGGCTGGTAAGTTTCAGAACCACAGCTTCAATAATAAAAATATTTTCAAAAACCATGTATGTATTATGGCGTGACCGGACAATTGCCACCTGCGGACAATTGCCACCCGCGGACAATTGCCACCCAAATATTTATTATCAGTCCTCTTAACTTTAAAAATGGTGATAAAATATGTATATTATTTTTGTGCGATTAATTATTGATTGTATAGATTATAAGATAAAAAAATTCATTCCACATTTAATATTTTTTTTAGAAAATAAATTATTCCCATAGTTGATATAATAAATTATATGTTGTTTTTATACGAATTATTGTGTACCCTTTCGTCACATTCCTAGTAGCTTTTCTGCATCCATGAGCGTTGTCACCCACTGTGGTAGGTGACTTTGTTCATGGAGCCATTTTCCTTTCTGACTGCTTCTTCAAGTCCCTTGTATTTTATTTCCTTTTGATGTCAGTGATATAGTCAACCAAATGACTGAAGCAGACAATATTCCATTAATAGAATTAAATTATCTCGCCCAGAATAGGCCTTTATTTATAATTATTTGCTAAAGGAAAAACAATAGGTATTTATATTACTACCCAGTAATGTAATTTTCAAGATAAGAATCCTGACAATATAATTAGGGTTGTGATATGTTTTTAAAATCATAAATCCTGAAAATGTTATAGACGAAAGGAATTAAACAGTTTTGAATCGTTTTAAAGAAGTGGTACAATAAAGTATTCGATAACATAAGATTTAAAAAATATAATATTTGAAAAGTACATTCAGTATCCGAATAATTTTTTTTTATCTTATAATGTATATAATTAATAATTAATCGTTAAAGTTAAGAGGTCTGATATTAATTATATGGGTGGCAATTGTCCTAGCACCGTATTATTGATACACTTATTCTGATTTCAAACTTTCAAATAGAAAGATTGCTATTCATCATCAGGAGAAGGATACAAAAAAAACCTTCAACGCAGAGTTTAAATAACCTCTAATGAGGTTATGAAAAGCACAGAAGGAAAAAGGATAGCACAGAAGGAAAAAGGATAGCACAGAAGGAAAAAGGATAGCACAGAAGGAAAAAGGATAGCACAGAAGGAAAAAGGATAGCACAGAAGGAAAAAGGATAGCACAGAAGGAAAAAGGATAGCACAGAAGGAAAAAGGATAGCACAGAAGGAAAAAGGATAGCACAGAAGGAAAAAGGATAGCACAGAAGGAAAAAGGATAGCACAGAAGGAAAAAGGATAGCACAGAAGGAAAAAGGATAGCACAGAAGGAAAAAGGATAGCACAGAAGGAAAAAGGATAGCACAGAAGGAAAGAGGATAGCACAGAAGGAAAGAGGATAGCACAGAAGGAAAGAGGATAGCACAGAAGGAAAGAGGATAGCACAGAAGGAAAGAGGATAGCACAGAAGGAAAGAGGATAGCACAGAAGGAAAGAGGATAGCACAGAAGGAAAGAGGATAGCACAGAAGGAAAGAGGATAGCACAGAAGGAAAGAGGATAGCACAGAAGGAAAGAGGATAGCACAGAAGGAAAGAGGATAGCACAGAAGGAAAAAGGATAGCACAGAAGGAAAAAGGATAGCACAGAAGGAAAAAGGATAGCACAGAAGGAAAAAGGATAGCACAGAAGGAAAAAGGATAGCACAGAAGGAAAAAGGATAGCACAGAAGGAAAAAGGATAGCACAGAAGGAAAAAGGATAGCACAGAAGGAAAAAGGATAGCACAGAAGGAAAAAGGATAGCACAGAAGGAAAAAGGATAGCACAGAAGGAAAAAGGATAGCACAGAAGGAAAAAAGATAGCACAGAAGGAAAAAAGATAGCACAGAAGGAAAAAAGATAGCACAGAAGGAAAAAAGATAGCACAGAAGGAAAAAAGATAGCACAGAAGGAAAAAGAATAGCACAGAAGGAAAAAGAATAGCACAGAAGGAAAAAGAATAGCACAGAAGGAAAAAGAATAGCACAGAAGGAAAAAGAATAGCACAGAAGGAAAAAGGATAGCTCAGAAGGAAAAAGAATAGCACAGAAGGAGAGAGGATAGCTCAGAAGGAGAGAGGATAGCACAGAAGGAGAGAGGATAGCACAGAAGGAGAGAGGATAGCACAGAAGGAGAGAGGATAGCACAGAAGGAAAAAGGATAGCACAGAAGGAAAAAGGATAGCACAGAAGGAAAAAGGATAGCACAGAAGGAAAAAGGATAGCACAGAAGGAAAAAGGATAGCACAGAAGGAAAAAGGATAGCACAGAAGGAAAAAGGATAGCACAGAAGGAAAAAGGATAGCACAGAAGGAAAAAAGATAGCACAGAAGGAAAAAAGATAACACAGAAGGAAAAAAGATAGCACAGAAGGAAAAAAGATAGCACAGAAGGAAAAAGAATAGCACAGAAGGAAAAAGAATAGCACAGAAGGAAAAAGAATAGCACAGAAGGAAAAAGGATAGCACAGAAGGAAAAAGGATAGCACAGAAGGAAAAAGGATAGCTCAGAAGGAAAAAGGATAGCACAGAAGGAAAGAGGATAGCACAGAAGGAGAGAGGATAGCACAGAAGGAGAGAGGATAGCACAGAAGGAGAGAGGATAGCACAGAAGGAGAGAGGATAGCACAGAAGGAGAGAGGAAAGCACAGAAGGAAAGAGGAAAGCACAGAAGGAAAGAGGAAAGCACAGAAGGAAAGAGGAAAGCACAGAAGGAAAGAGGAAAGCACAGAAGGAAAAAGGATACTAGAATTATAATAAAGTAGTTGGCAACTCACGTTGTCCCCATTTTCCAGTCTTGTGGTTGAGGTAGTTGGGGTACAGTCCTCTGGGGCGGGGTATCTTTGACACAAAGTCCCTAACGTGCATCACCTTCTCCCTGAAAATGGGGTCACCGGAGACATCGGAGAGGTACGTGAACTCCAAATGGAGCGTACCAAACTCGGAGAGAATGCTGGAGCCTCCACTAGCCCATCCGTAGTTTTTACCAGCCTGGTAGAGATAGGATAAAAATTTATTTATTATTTAATATTATAGGGACTTTCTTGATGATATAGGGTTAGTTACGAATTATCTGTCGATTCCACATCTTCAGACATATAAAAAAAAAGTAGGGATAATAAATTTAATAATAAAAATAATAATTATTATTATATCGTTTTATCATATATGAGTGAAGATGTGAAGCCGACTGATAATTCGTAACTTACCCAAGGTAGGTTAAATATAGATATAGGTATTTAAAAAAGTTGATGGATTGGTTTTGGTACCATGATACATACAGGTATCATGGATACCAATCTAATTATATTGTAAAAATTTACAGCGTTTTTTCTTATATGCAGAGGTGGGCGTTCCGCACGAATGTCCGCGAACCTTTATTCGCGAACCAGTTCGGACTGGAAAATGGGTTCGGACATTCGGATTGGGAACCTCTTCAAAAACGGTTCGGACTTCAGTGTTCGGAACGTCCTTTTCGCAAGTCCGAACCTCCGTACCCGGGGAAAACTGACTTGTTCATGTAATTATTTTACGTTCTGAACATATACCGTACACGTACGGACATGTACGTAAACAGCAATTCTACCAGTGCAACTCCTCTATAATGTAGTCATGTGAAATCACAGTATAATTATTATTATAAACTTATTATATTAACCCAAATGAATTTGACGTATGTTTTGTAGGCACATCTTTTTTAAATTACCTTATATATTTCAGGTCATTTGTTTAAATTTACTGGCCTTTCTTGACTTTGTTCCTACATAAATACCAACTATATTTTTGAATTCAAAAGTTAAATATTTACTTATCGGCGTAAATCAGCATAAATCACATAAATTATGGAATTAATTGTACTTTAGTGACGTGTGGCAACGTAGAAATACAGATTGGTTACCCAATACGCAAGAATGTGTCCACGTTTTTATATAGTAGAGACAAATGCGCGAGCTGTGATTAGTTCACACTCCATCCAATCACAGTTCAGCTCACTCAGTTGCCAATCTCTTAAATACCTATACCAATGTATTTACTTCTCCTTATATATTCAATAATTTTACTTGAAATTTGGTACACATTAGTTTAGTACATATACTAACAACTTATAAAAATACAGTAACGTAGTTTTGTAAAAAAGACATGTTTTTTTTTTTAACATAGAGTCAAACCTTCTCGTTGTTTCTGACAGTCAAACTCTTTACGGTTAATAATAATATTTAATAGTAAATAATCAGTATCTTGTTGGAAAAACTTTTTTTTATATATGTTGCCCTAATAGCCTTGGAAGTAATATAAGGCCGAATATAAAAGTGTAGACTGCAGTTCACTTTCATTTTTTTAGATATAAAATATTATATGAAGAGTTTGGTTCCAAAACGCTATAAATCCATTTTGATCAATTTGAGTTAAAATGTGTTTTCTTTACCAAGAAAGTACAAAGATGAAAACCACTATTTTCTGTTTCAATCATTCACATAGCATATTGAGGTTATAATAACATAAACAATTCAAATCCACAATACCGACGAAATACAATATTGATTTAGGTGGAAACTCATTTTTTTCAAAAGTGGCGTTTATCGCGTTTTGGAACCAAACTCTTCATATATATCTAAAAAATCCGAGGTTAGCATACAAATGTTCGTAATAAATGTTTGGTTCGGAACAAATGTTCGGACCAAACTTTTCAAATTGGGTTCGCTATACGGAGGTTCGGAACCCAAAATCGACGAAGATTCAGGTTCGGATTCGGAACCTAAAAAAAGGTTCGCGGGCCCAGCTCTGCTTATATGTACAAAAATATGGTGCCACCCTAAGCAACATATTAAAGCTTTTTCTCTTTAACTAATTAATAATATTTCTTTCAAAGGTGTATATTTATATCCTAAAGAAGGATATATTGTACATAAAATATGGAAAAGTTTACTAATAAAAATTAACATTTTTCTGTCCAAATTAAACTGAAATTATGACAGTTGAAGCTGTCGCAGGAAATGTGCTAATCATTTCTTAGTGTCAACTCACCCCGTTCCCCATGTTGACAATGGCGTAAGGTATTCCAGTGGGAGTGCTGAATGCTGGCAGCAACTTCCTACCAATGTGAACGGCTTTGTCCCTCATCAGCTGGTCTCCAGTGAGAGCGTACGCAGACAACAGACCTCCCACAAACCTGATGTTCGTCTCAAACACAGACATGTCAGAGTGCTGTGAGAAAACAGGAATGTTATGTTAAACATGGTGTAGCAATCAGTTTTTTTCATGGTTAGAATAAATCTATTGAGCCTACACGGTTGCTCAATTTTAACTTTGCTGATGTGCCACATCTACAGATTGCTGTCCCAATATAAGGCCACCCTCTATGTACGGGTTAAAAGATATTAAGTTGAAAAAAGGTTACTTTGGAGATTTAAAAAGAATGAAATAGTTATTTCATAGATGTAAAACAGCTCACTGGCTTCATTACTTTTATGGCAAGTTTTCATTTCTTCTACCTAAATCCAAGAAAATTAAATCAAATAATTGATTTTTAAAATAACTTTTATGACAATTTAATTAGTTTTATCAGCTAGCTACAAGGTTTAAATTTTAAAGTCCAGTACTCACCAGCGTGTTGAAGTCCAAATGGTCTTGAACCCACGCCCTGGCCTCATTATACTCGTCCTCCAGTCCCATGATGTAAAGTGTGTCCAGAGAGTCAATGATAGAGGCACCCATGTCCTGCCTGCCGAAGATACCTGCCGTGTGGCCCCTCTTGCTGATAGGTCTCAGTTCATTCTTGCCCCACGCGTAGGTTTTGTACCCTCGCCAGCCGTGAAGCATCATCTGTGAAGAGAATTAGAGAGTTAACTTACAAGTCCCAAACTGTATTAAATGGTAAATCCCACAGATTTTTTTTGGTGGAATATTTCCCCCTTTGACCCAGTCTGTATTTAGTGCAAAGGCTGAAAAAATCCACCAACAATTTTGCTGTTCAACCAACATTTTCCCTATTTATCCACTGAAAATTAATGGTAATATATGAATAAATAGATAAAAATCCACCTACTTAGCTAGAATATTATTTTCAAAGGGAAAAAATTATGTTATTCCTATGTTACCATTAATTTTCAGTGGCTAAATTGGGAAAATGTAGGCAGATCAGCCAAATTGCTGCTAGATTTTTATCATATTTTCAGCTTTATGAAAAAGTCACTGTGATTTTGTGCACCAAATACAGACCAATGAGCTAACTAATAAATGAATAGTGGCTAGTGTAAGGTCTTTATTATCGAGAGGTATCTCTTACAGCACTGTCTGTAGAGACAGAGGTATCTCTTACAGCACTGTCTGTAGAGACAGAGGTATCTCTTACAGCACTGTCTGTAGAGACAGAGGTATCTCTTACAGCACTGTCTGTAGAGACAGAGGTATCTCTTACAGCACTGTCTGTTGAGACAGAGGTATCTCTTACAGCACTGTCTGTTGAGACAGAGGTATCTCTTACAGCACTGTCTGTAGAGACAGAGGTACCTCTTACAGCACTGTCTGTAGAGACAGAGGTTTCTCTTACAGCACTGTCTGTAGAGACAGAGGTTTCTCTTACAGCACTGTCTGTAGAGACAGAGGTTTCTCTTACAGCACTGTCTGTAGAGACAGAGGTTTCTCTTACAGCACTGTCTGTAGAGACAGAGGTTTCTCTTACAGCACTGTCTGTAGAGACAGAGGTTTCTCTTACAGCACTGTCTGTAGAGACAGAGGTATCTCTTACAGCACTGTCTGTAGAGACAGAGGTATCTCTTACAGCACTGTCTGTAGAGACAGAGGTATCTCTTACAGCACTGTCTGTAGAGACAGAGGTATCTCTTACAGCACTGTCTGTAGAGACAGAGGTATCTCTTACAGCACTGTCTGTTGAGACAGAGGTATCTCTTACAGCACTGTCTGTAGAGACAGAGGTATCTCTTACAGCACTGTCTGTAGAGACAGAGGTATCTCTCACAGCACTGTCTGTAGAGACAGAGGTATCTCTTACAGCACTGTCTGTAGAGACAGAGTTATCTCTTACAGCACTGTCTGTAGAGACAGAGGTCAGTTACCCATTTTCGGACATATACAAAAAAAATATAATAAATATTCTTCAAGTGTTTCAATTGGTATTCATAATACCTGCAGGTATCATGGATACAATTATCCATGATAAATTCAAAATAAAGAAGTCTTGGCATTTTATGTACAGACTCCACAGCCCTGACTACTTAGGTATAAAATTATATGAAATGTTAAATACCATAAATACATATAGACAATATTTACGACTTACATGATAGGGGATTTCATACGAAAAATTCTTGCCAAGTTCAAATTTTAACATAAATGAATGGAATTTCAGATCTCTTGAGGCAGATCTAGAATTAATTCCTATGTTATCATTAATTTAGCTGAAGGAGATTTAAAAAATTGAATGATTTCAGGGTGCAAATCAGTCCAAATAATTGAATCTGACACCGAGAGTAGCTCTAGATCAGTGGTCCTTAAAGTGGAGTGCCCAACACCCCTTTGGGGCCTGCATTGGGATGGCTGTTTTATATGTTACTTAATAAGTTCAGTTCTAACTGTTAATAACTTGATATAATGCAGAATAGCTATACATGAAACATATTCTCCATTGTCTCACATCATCCTAACCAAATACCTATTCTAATTGTAGCTTTTCAATCTATTTCAATACAATACAATGCTAAGGGGGTGCCTGAGAAAAGCAAGGGGTATGCGAGAATAATACGCTATAATCAGTGAGTTGAGGATAAATTACTAAACAAATATCAATAACAAGTCACATATGTTTATAATCTTTCCAACAACCATACACAAAAACTCGTTATAATGTGAAATGATGCAATTAGAAGTAAAACCATCTCGTTAGTCTAAAATGATAGTAATCATCAAAATAATATCTATGTTTGGTAGCTAACTTTTCTACTATATTAAGGTGGCCCAATCATAAGAAACTAATGTTCTTCATACTTGTTGATTTAGGTACTAAAATAGTATTAATTAGGCTCCTATTTTCCAATTATTGGTAATAGAAACAGTCATACCTAATGAAAACAATAAATCATTTTTTTTGATTATTAATGAAATACCTACTGGCTACTATACTTATCATGTGATATTATCTTTGTGACCAGTTCAAAATTCTCTTATCTTTATATGTAGGTACCCATACACACTATCAAACACTGGCTTTTTCAAAAATGCATTTAAAAAAAAATAAACATTTCTTTTGAAAGGCTCGTAAAATAGAATACCAAGTTATTTTATATTATATTAATAATAATTTTAAGTCTTTTGATATACAACGTGAATTAGGCATGAAAGTACTTTCTTATAAGTTTAACAATGCCCATAATTTATTTCCTGCATCTAGATAACAGTCTGGCAAGCAATGCACACTGAATTTGTTTCAGTGTTTGTTCATTTTGTTGTCAAACTATTGATAGTATGTATGGGACATAATTAGAAAGTTTTTCCATCTTAAAATAACTTATGAGATATAGATTGAACCATTCTTTGCAATGTATCAATGGGTGGGAAGTTGTTCTATAGCCTATGTTACCATCTATAGCTAATTCACAGAACACCAATTTTTTTCAATTAATTCAAATTAATTTCAATCTGAAATATTTCAGATTTATTGTTACATAAATAGATTATTAGTAAACGGCATATAAAGTATATCAACAACATATTTTAGGTATTCATAAATGTCAGTGTATCCATCTCAAAAAAAATTACTCATTTCTATTATCAGCCAATATAGCTTACAGATCTAAATAAATAAGTTTGTTATTGGACGCATAAAGGGAATTTTATAAGTATTTTTCAGAGTGGACGGATGAATTCTTTGTTCAGAGGATTTCTGATAATCTACTGATCGGACTAACATTTCATTAAAAAGTAATAATTTGCTTGTATAGGTTATTAAATACAAAGGCAGATTGTAAATTCTACTTCTAGATAAACATACACCTGGCTCATTAAAAGCTACAGAAACACACTCAGGAGATTCAAAATGGAACAATTCTCATACAAAAAATACAATACACTGACTGATAACTTAATTTTCTAACTATGATTGCAAGCTGGTAAAATGATTCAAAACAATTAATAGTGAAATAGAATGGTTGGTTCTTTATTAATTTAGTCCGCTGAGGGTGCATAATATTACTGAGACCAGTTGCCAGTCAGCTGGAGACTTTCAAGAAGAAAATATAAGTAAAATATCTCTCAGGCAACTTTAAGAGGATGAAATGAATTTTTAAACATTAAAATAGTTAAATTAACTCAAAAATTAGTAGAAATAAGTCATCTTAAATGTGGCATGTTGACAACCTTGATCTACAGTTGGCCTTCTTGCAGAATTGCAGATCGATTCCTATATTCACTACATTGAGCCAGAATTTTTATTGGTATTCATGATACTTGCAGCCTGTAGGGCAGTGAAGGTATCATGAATACCAATAAAATTTAAATAATTATTATATAGTTTTTTATAGTATGACAAAGATGTCAAAGATTTGTTATAGACTAGAGTATGACATTATATCAATTAATTGACATACATTTTAATTGGTCAAAACTCAGATATATGTAATGGACCTACAATTTTCAATTAATTCAGATATTCTCATGTTGATTTTGGCTTGAGAGCTTCAAAAATGAGTCATATTTGCTTGGGTGAGAATTTTCGTAAAAATTTGGCTCATAAATTGGGTTGCATTTTGCAAGCCTGGCAGCCTCTGGAACATGGGACTTTCAGTCAAAAACAGGAAAGAAATCTAATTAAACCTCACTACTTGACACAAGTCACACAACTGAACATGGAAGGGAGTGAGGGGTGGTATTGACATTAAAAATGTTTATATATATATATATATATGAAGATTAAAATTTCTGCTTGTAAGTTTTTCTATAAAACTATCATTAAGTAAAACATTTTTGAGAAAAAACAAATATTCTCTCTTAATGGTGTGCAGTTGCACTGTTTAATTTTCTATATCTGTTGTATTTTTCTTATATTATTGCCAGACAGCAGAATATGGAACATTTTTTCAAGGCTCTCTGCGACAAATCTGAGCAGCTGAGCCCAACTTTAGAAATTGTATATCTCTGCAGGAGAAATTGAATTAATTGCTTTGTAACCATTAATTTAGCTGCGGGAGATTTTTTACAAAATTAACGCAAACATAGAAATTAATTCAAATTTGTTTGGAGAGAGTATCCCAAATATCTTCCATATTCTGCAGACTGGTAAGAGAGTAACTGTCTCTCAAATTAAATCTCTCACTCTGCAGGAGAAGACACATTATGCAGAGTGGTATTAATTATTGCAAAGGAACAGTGTCACAGTGGTGGCCTAAACTTTATAAAGTGCTGATTATTGGGATATTAAGTATTAATCTTAAGAGTTTATGACTTTCGGAAGTTCAGCCCCCATATTTCAGAGGCTGGCAAACTGTAAGCCAATTTATGAGCCAAAATTTCACCAAAATTCTGAGCCAAGCAATTGGCTCATTATTGAAGATTTCAAACCAAAATTAACATAGGATAAGGCCAGTCTGCAGAAACTGGTACATTGTTCGTAGAGATCTCTTATTCTGTTTGTAGCAAAATTAATGTAAATATAGGAAATAATTCAAAATGGTTTGGAGAGAAAATCCCAAATATCTCCCATATTCTGCAGACTGGAGATTAGGAACATCTGAATGATCTGATTTTTGAAATAATTGAAAATTTTAAGCTAATTTAAAAAAAAAACACTTGGTTTCAACCATGTTTTTTTGTTTTTGTTTTGAGCAATAAAAACTATTGTTTTTTTTGTTTTTTATGGTTTATTTGGTTTTTATTAGATTGTATCATATATAATCACATCTTGCAAATATAATATGAAATAAATCTTAACTTTTGCTGTTTCAAACCAAACAAAGATATATATTTTTATTGATTGTACATAGCCTATGTACAATCAATAAATATATATCTTTGTTTGGTCTGCAGAATATGGGAGATATTAGGGACATTCTCTACGAACAATTTTGAATCAATCCCTATATTTACATTAATTTTACTACAAACAGAATATCAGATATCTACGAACACTTTAACAGTTTCTGCAGACTGGTTAATATAAGTACTGTGTTGAAGTTAGTTTTATTTGCTCAGCACTGAATAGGTAGATATGTGATGATTAAATTCTAGTGACTTTCCTTTAGTCTGTCTCTCTCTCTTGAAGTTTCCGTTAGCGTTCCTCTAATTAGTAATTAGTAGCAGTCAAGTTGTCAACCAGTCAATCAGGTACTGCATTCATAAATTATATGTAGTTCTAACACCCGTGACCCGCATTCGGGTACCACCGGTGACAGGTACACCGTACATTTGGCCTCTAATTTTTTTTAATTGGGCAGCTATGAAGTTTAAACTTATACAATGTTTGAACTATATCTGTCCAGTCTGCAGAATGTGTCTCTTCTCCCGCAGAGATTTTAATTTGAAAGACAGTTACTCTCTGACTCTCAGTAGCAGTTTCAGAATCTCCTGCAGCTAAATTAATGGTAACATAGGAATTAATTAAAAATCTCCCGCAGAGATCTCAAATTTCTAAAAATTCAATCAAAAACTCCCGCAGAGAGTCTTGGAAAAATGTTCCATATTCTGCAGACTGGATATCTGTGAAAATAGTGTCAATTAATTGAAATTTGAATTAATAAAGATCATTTTTATGTCATGAAAATTGTATGCTAAAGTTGTTACTTTATTTTATGATTTTATATTCATATATTATGATATATATATAAGTTTAATTTATTTTAAAACTAGTATTGTAACATTAAACATACAATTAAACCTGATAATTTATAACAACAACAAGTCAACAACAACATATAAACCAAAAAAAAAACATAGAAACCAAAAAAAACATGGTTTAGGACTTTAGGTATTTGTTTATAAAAAGAAACCTGGTTTTAATGTGTTTTTGCAATTATATATATTAGAGATTTGACCAATTGAAATTGGCTTTAACTGGCATCCAGTCTGTATTTCATGGTAAATTCCCAGACTGCAGGAACTGGTAAACTGTTCTCCAAGAAATCCTCTACTTTGGCTTTTGTTCACAACTTCACAGTAAAATACATGTGAATATAGGAGGAAATTAATGATTGTTCTCACAGAAAATGTTAAAAATGTCCCATATTCTGCAGACTGGGTAAATTCCACCGACATGTCGGTGGAATTTTTCTCATTGGAAATAATATTCTGGCAAAGTTGGTGGATTTTTAGCTATTTACTCCTATGTTACCATTAATTTTTGGTGGAATAATGGGTAAAATGTTGGTGGATCAGCCAAAATACTGGAAATTTATGGTGGATTTTTTCAGCTTTTTCAAAAAGTCAGTGGAATTTTGTGCACCAAAAACAAAGTCACAGACTGGAAGTCTGGCATACTCTTTCACATGTGCCAGTCTGAAAAGTACAGCAAGATTTGTGGATTAATCCTGCACCCAAGTGCCAATTTCTGTAATAAATCCTGGGTCTGGGAAGACCTTCTTTTCAAACTGGCACATGTGACATGAAAAGTATAAAATAACAAAACAAAAAAAAACATTTAAATTTATCAACTAGGTATACCATACCTAGTGCAACAGAGTTTGAAGATTATGAATGTCTTAAGAAATATGAAGTGAGAGAAAAAAGTCAAATATTTATTATGTAAATATCTGAGAGAAGGGTTATAAAGGACCAAAATTTACCCCCCCAAGGGCCCAAGTGTGAGTCACTGACATTAAAATGGTGAAATAGTTAATTATAGTTACCTCTTTGACTTTGTCTCTCCTTTCTCTGGCCACAGGATCAGCATCCTCACCCCCCTGAATCACAGGCTTCTTAACTCCTCCCTCCAACCGAATACTGGGCAGTTCAGTGCTCATGACCAAAGGCTTTTCGATGACCCGAACGTTTTTCATGTCAAAATCACTTTCCATTCGCTCCTTCAGCCTCAACCTATCTCCGTGGTGCAAATTGTCAATGTCGTTATGAATGAAAGGACTATCCAGTTCATTGAGTGGAGGGGGTTTGGGTAGTATTAATTCAGGGCCTACTTTTTGCATACTTGAAATCACTTTGTCCACATGATTGTTCAACCCCCCTCTGAGATCGGGTAGGAAAAATATTGGACCTATGCATACTATTAAAAAAGTAATTAATGCTACTATTATAAAAACTTTCTCCCTCGGTCGGAGAATTTTTCTGAGGGACCACGAGGCATTTCTATGCTTCGAAGATATTGGCAGAATTCCTCCGAAGGCCATATTTTGAAAAGTTGTTTTCACTGAGTTAGACACATCCCTCCGCACTCGACTCTGTCAGCACACTGATAACAATTTACAATGTTCAGTGTTGCCATATTTTCTGTTTTGACACTTTACCATGTTATAGGGTAAGTTACGAATTATCGGACGGTTCCACATCTTCAATTATATAGGAAAAGCTCTATAGGTATTATTTATTATTTAACTTTTGATTTATTATACATTTAACAATTTACAATGTTCGGTGTTGCCATATTTTCAGTTTTGACACTTTCCCATTTTATAGGGTAACGTACGAATTATTGGATGGTTTCACATCTTCGAATATGCAAGAAAAAACTATATGAGAATAATTATTTAATTATATATTTCTTCCCTACATGATCAAAGATTTGGAACGGTCCAATAATTCAGATCTTAGCCTAAAAATTCTACATAAATGTTCGACATAAAGACCGATGATAAACTAGGTATATTAAAATTTGTAATTAAATAGTAACCATTTGGCTGTGATTTAATTATTTTAAGCGATTCACATTATGAATAAATTATTTCTGTCCAATTTTTCAGGGCTAATGCAATATTTTTATGAATCTTCCTCTCTTGCACAGTGATTTTATTAATTATTAATGGTTTTTAGTGTATAATTTTAGGTAGAATCTGACGTTGAAAGTATTTTAAGATTCTAAATATTGATGATCAATAAGTATAGTAAAAGTATCATTAATAATGATTGTAGCATGAATCCTAAAAATGAATCCTAATTCTCGAAAAGATTATGGATGTTTATCTATAATGGAAAACGTCAGTAATTTTGTTATTAACTTTCTGCAAATGGGTATGAAAAATGTTTATTATGTAGGTAGTGTGTATTTTTATATTTTCTCACGATATATAAATTATGTATTCTTCCTCTATAGAAATCCAGATCTAGACTAATTCTAATAAAATCGATGTTATCTAATTGGTAGTTTATTTGTTTCATATTTCTTGCACACATTCATTTGTTCTTATAAAGTTTATAAGGTTTTAATTAATTGAACAAAAAATAGATACATTACTCCACAGAATAAAATCGTAATATTTTACACTTTAAATAGGGTAAATGTACGATATGGCAACACTGGTCTCGCACAGTAACCATTCAGGTTATTTGTACACATCACTGCTTCTTATCATTCAATGTATTTAGGAATTATAATACCACAAATTAAACTTTTATAAATAAAAGTATGATGTATCTATATATGAAAAATATATTTACATTAATTAAAATAGGTCTAGAATGGAAACTGGGTTTCAAGAGTAAAATAACGGGTCTTCAATAATCAATAGTAATTCATTACCCGTTGGTAGGTTACTTTCAATAAAAAAAATTTCTGCATTTAAAGCAGATATTATAAAATACATATAAAATTAAATAAAAACATGAATGTAAATTTCATATCAATACTTTCCCGTGCGTATCATAGTTAAATTCTTCATGTTTAATACTCGGCGAGTAAAAGCGGACACCAAAATAAATAAATAAACATACGACGAAAACTAAGGGCTCCCACACACGAGCGTTCTTTGCCGTCCGGCGATTGACGCATGAATCTAAAATAGCATTAACTCTCGGATTGGTGGGCACACGAGCGTTCTTTGCCGTCCGGCAGAGAGGCGGACAATTCTTGACGCAGGGTAATGCCACAGTACATAGAATAGTATAGTACCCCAGTTACATGTATTATTCAAATTTATTCTGGGTAGGCTGTGACGTCATGTATGTAAACAAGAGGTCACGTCATAGTAAACAGAATTGCTGTGGGTCACGTGGAATAGAGAATTAAGATGGCGGCCAACGCGACCGATCTGACTAATGATCTAATTATCTTGAATAAATCGTCTTCTTCAAGACTAAAAATTTGTTACTATTTTGGGTGTAAAAAGACCAGAAGCAATTTCATCAACAGTAATTTTTTAATTTTCGTCCGTATGACTATAAAGATTGGATAATAGCATGCGGTATAATGTGGAATTAAAAAAAATATCACCGAAAACGTTATTTAACAAAAGTTGGGTGTGTTGCAGCCATCTTTTGTGTTTGTACTGTACGTACAAACGTACGCACCATTGTTGACATGTGACGTCACAGCCTACCGGGACACGCGTAATATCCCCCTATAGCTCTGGGATACTATATATTCTCTGTACTGTGGTAATGCGTTCCCTTGACGGATGGTGACTGCCGCATTACCAGTCAATTCTATATAATCTACGTGTGGGTGCGCACACGGACGGTTTGTTGCCGCATCTTTCAATGGTAATTGTAATTAAATAGTAGAGATTGAAACATTTTTATTGAACATAATAGAAAGAAACTTTTGTCCCTACATTTTAACAGTCTTTGAGTTATTACAAAGAAATGATAAAACGAGAAAACAGAGTTAATTCAGGTATTTCTTTATCGATCAAGCCCGTATGAAGTTAATATAAACTTTTTGAATGAATATGTACCGATACGTATTGGTAACCGATATACGTACCAATAACAATTACTTTACAATTTTGATCCGTTTAGGTATAGTGTGACTGGTTAGATAGCCTACAGTGTAACTAGTTAGGTATAGTGTGACTGGTACATGCTACATGTCACTCTCCATGCATCTGGGTTTATTTTCCATTGCGGCACACGCTCGTGTGCCCTGGCCATGCGGCTGCGTTCATTTGACGTTGCGGCGATGGAACGCTCGTGTGCGGGGGCCCATGAGAGATATCAGAACAGTTTGGTGGGACGGACAGACAGAGACAAACAATATATGATCGATATTGTGGAACTGTCCAGTATTCCATAACTTACCCTATTTATTTTGTTAATAAATAAATTATTACTCAATTTGCCTCAAAATATTTTATCAGTCTATATTTGTAATACAGCTTGCCATAAACATTAAAAAAATTCTTTTCATTCTGAAGAAGCGGACACCAAATAAATGATTCTATACTAATAATTTCCCTCGTGTATTTATTTATTTGGTGTCCGCTTTTACACTACGGGTATTAAACATGAAGAATGTAACTATGATACGCACGGGAATATATTGACTTGATATTTAAATTCCCCTGTTTTTATTCAATTTCTAAATGTATTTTATCTTTAAAATAAATTAGACTATGCAGAAAATTTAATTCCAATTGAATTCATTAAAAGTAACGTAATAACGGGTAATAAATTGGTATTGATGATGACCCGTTATTTTTAACGGGAAACTACACTAGTAAATAAATAAATACCTAAACACACTACGGATTTTATTAGGATAGATTTTATTGAATGTGGATGTAATTTGACAATAGAATTATACCTATAATAAATTATTTTATTGGATGCGTAGAGAAGATACAGAAATATTATATGATATTCTTAATATTATTTTATTAATATAGGTATATTCGTTTATATCTTTGTATCGGAAATACACAATGAATATACTAATACATTGAGTTAATTCAGATTTAAGTTAAGAAATTTCATGGACACTGCAAAATGGAACAAAAATGTGAAGATAGCATTAGTGCAACTTGAAGTAATATAGGAATTTACCAAATATAGCTGTTTAAATAAATATTTTTTTTGATTTTTTTATTATTATTTTGTTTGATCAATTATTTTAATTTGTAGAAATTAAGTTGAAGTAAATTAAATAATACCAGAAATGTATAAAAATATCATAGAGTTATGATTAGAGCCCGGATTTCTATGCTCTAACAGAATAACAGCATAGAAAGCTATAAAGCATAGATGATCTATGCTTTATAGGCATTAATCTATTTTGCATACAAAGCATATAAAATTCTATTTACGGATGTTTTTGTCTATACTACAACATGCAAAACTCTATTTAAGAAATATTAAAGTTTATGCTACCGTTGCTCCATTTTCTATTTACAGTTTTTATGTTGTTGTAATATTTTAGCAAGTCATTTAGTTCCAAGTCCTCGTAGTCTTAACAACTCATTAATTAATAATACCCTAAGTTAAGCGGTCTGATAACGTCATGATACGAAATTTAGTTGATGAATTTGGGTGTTATGCAATGAAAACGTTGTTTTGAAATGCAAGCCATGCAATGTGAAGCTGAGTAGCTACAAGAAATCAAATGTTGTATCACAGTTTAAAACAGCGAAACATAGGCGTAAAAGAGTGTAAATTTTGTAGATTTGAATGAGGATGATGCCAACATGATACCAACCGTATTGTAGCAAATAATCTTGGGTTGCAACACATATAATAAATACGAAGCATCATCGCTAGAGTGAAAGAGGTGCAGATTGAAAGGAATATAACACAAAATGCAATGTTTACATCAGTTGCAGTAGAAAGAAGCTTTTCAAAACTTAAAATTGTTTATTGCTAAATTATTTATATTCTAAATATAGCTACTATTATTTTTATCTAGCTAGATGAATAAATAATTAAATCTCATTATTTACCATATATCGTTATAAAGAGACTTCTTTTTCTTGTTCTAATATTTTGTTAGATATTAATGAAACTTTAGCTGTCTCTTAGTAAAATTGAGAATCTGAGAAATAATCGTTTATGTTTATTTGTTGCTATATCATTTAATTGTCATATATTAATAAAAATGCGATGCACAAAATGTGGTTCGATTTCCAATTCCATTTTTAATAATTACAAAAAAAGTACTTCGGATAATTTTCCATTCGAAACGGGAAACAATATTCAACATCATATACCTTACAACCTCAAAATTAAAGAAAAGTATACGTAATTAAGTCTACCATTTGACTCATACGGCATGTTTTTAATGTTTTTGAATAAAGAAAACGTTATTTGAGGTATAACTAGTCAATTTATAACGGCATATCTAGCATAGATTTGGGCTATAAAGCATATTTTTAAAAGCATATTTTGCATAGTTTTTAGTGCTATTTCGCCTAGATTGAAAGGGCATAAAAATCCGGGCTCTAGTTATGATAAACTACTCTAGAGAGAGGAAGTGTTGCAACGATTGCAGGACGCTAAGGAAGACTGTGTAAAACCTTATTTTGATTCAGTTATATCATTTCTCCATTAAATTTTGTTTCAGTTATATCATTTCTCCATTAAATTTTGTTTCAGTTATATAATTTCTCCATTAAATTTTGTTTCAGTTATATCATTTCTCCATTAAACTGACGCTATATTGCCAGTCACGTGACCCAAGAATAAGGATTTTAGCGTCCCGCAAGACGCGATATTATTTTGGCCACTGACTCACCACTTGTATTAATCATTGAAATTGACCTTCTTATATCATCTGGTAGACAAGATACTCACTTGTACATAGTATACTATAATTATTCTTTACTTAATTGTATTTTAACATAAAATATAAATTTCAAGGAAGTATCCTAGTTTAGGATCATAATTATGATACTTAACTAGGATTTTTCCCTTCACTTACTCAATTTCACATATAGGGTTTTATTCTCTATTGAAAATAATATAAGCTGTTATTTTTATAATGTAAATGTGTCTTGTTCAATAGTTATGAACCTAAAAATTACAATACTTCCTTAACTTATCCTAAGTGATATATGAGTGATCGTATGAAAAAATTATTTCCAATAGTATTTAATTAAATAGGGATCTCCTTCCTATTACTCTTTTTTTAAGATTAGTCGTATACACATAATTCTAAATGAAATAAATATTTATAATTCATCAAGGTATGAAATATCAATTTTAAACAGATAAGATGAGAAATTATAATTCATAAAAATTCCATAAGCAATAGATAAATATGAGCTAAATCTTTTCATTATTTCCTTTGTTTATCTGATATCATATTAATAAAATTGTCTTATTTTCAAATGACGTTAGATGATACCATTTTCCTATTTCTTGATTGTCCGAGTTAAACCTCAAACGAGTTCTGCAGAACTATTTATCATGTTTCAGTAGGAATATCTACTAAATCTGTATATATTTAACATGAATGGTCTTATTTTGCTGTAATGAGGGTTCTTCATTTTTCAGCTTATGAGTCAGCGATTCGTACCCTTTTGAACAAGCCACCATCTTCAGGATTGATGATCACGGGTTTGTGTGTTGGCAAATATGTACGCAGGTGAATATATATCAAGGAGATGCTTTAAGTCACAACACTCAAATGGTTTCAGTGTCATTCAGCATCCATTTGTCTTCTTAACATCATAAAGCTCTCTAACATAGAGGTACCAACCTATTGAAGAGATATAAAAAAGCTTTTGGGATAGACGAAATGATTTACCTAAAAATGGTGGAATCGTTTATGTTTTTTCTGTGTATGAGTTTGGTATTGGCGTCAGGAAATAATGCAGGTAATGATTTTACATTAAGATAGAAATTAAGATAGAAATTGTCAAATAGATCTATCTATTAATAAGTTCAGAAATGGCTCAAATGATGATACTAAATTTAAGCCAATCAATTTCTTGGATAACACATCTACTTCTGGCTCATCTCATATCCCAGATGTAAATTTCCTAGGTACTGTGTCTTCTGGTCTAGCAGCTGAACCTACCTACGATGAGGTTATTGATGAATCCTCCAACTACGACATGGACGCCACGTCGAATGCTCCAATGGACGTAAGTACCTGTAGATAGGAGCATCGTTGATGTAATTTAAGATTTGCAGCCTGCATATTTTGTCTTGCATATTATTTGTGAACCTAATATAGTAGAAATTAATTACATTTTAATAATCTTTTTTCATGTCTCAGACGAATATGACAGCCGGAACCACGGTGCTTACCGTAGACGAAAGTAAGTGAAGTTTAGAGATGAAGCTCGTACAACAGCTCAGGGCAGCATATGTAGTTGAAAAATAGGTCGCTATACAGATCAAGTAGTTGTTCTACAGGCAGAAAATTGATTCGGTTGGGGATTTAAAGTTTGTAAGTTTTCTTTAACAGCATTTCAAAGTAATGGTAGTGAAGATAAACAATCTCAGATTATTATTATATAAATGAATATCTTATATTATATCTAACCTACTAATTAAACATACGAAACATAGTTAAACTGAACACAATATACCTATATCTAAATTATTTATTTCCCGATTCTTATTTCTGTGTTTAGTCATAACAATGGACCGAAAACAGAAAAAAACATATCAGTTGTTACTGCGTCTTCTTAGACAAAACAGACTTTCTTTTGAAGGTCCTCTCCAGGTTCCAGGGAAAGAATGAATTTATTACATTATATTATAGAACTAAGGTTTAGGATCATTGTTCTGCAAACCGCATACAATTCGCTTCATTTTATACTTTTTATTTGCTTTTAAAGTTTTTAATACTCTGTGTGCAACAATTGTCCGAAACACTAATCTGACAAGGAAGAAAAAGATTTTACACTCTTCGTTTTGATTTTAAATTTGAATTTTATAAACAAACATTGCATTTTCGGTTTTTATTTAGTATTTAAATGATTTTCTGAAGTATATAAACGTTTCTATATTATGTTTCTCGAATTTCATACCTCAACAGAAATAATTATTCTGTTCTGTTACCTAACTAGCTGACAATCAAAACAAATGGCGTACATTCTTTTTCTTCTGACTGAAAATTAGTAAGTCGGAAGTGAAACAGGTTTTGTAGAGTTTTGATTATAAAAATCTTCAAAAGCACATAAGGTTAAATATTTACAATCAAAATTTACGGGGTTTGAAGGAAAATGATAAGAAACATTATCTTTATTTATTCAAATATTAGAAATTTTTGCTTGGAGAGGACCTTTAAGTTTATCTACCAAGTCTAACTCTAACCATGTATTCAGCTGAATAATTAGACCTCTATTTTATTTTATATTTCTATATACATTTTCTAATCTTAGAAAATATGTTAGAAAAGAGTAACAATATAAATTACTGAAAATCAAAATAACACTACATTAATTAAGAGATGATTTTGAATTGTAGAACATCTGAATATAATCAATGTTTGACTAGATACTTGGTTGATCAATAGAATATTTGTTAAACCATATAATTTAAAGAGGTCGTTGTAGGAGTTACATGACTCTCAGAACGGTTCATTTTTATTCTTTACAGGGGTTGACCGTTTTAAGATTGTCCGTTGTAGGATCTTGACCTGTATTCCTTACGATATCTATTAATTTTTCATTGAATTCAGGTACTGATACGCTATATCAAGAAATTTGGTAGTTAGCACCAAATTTGAATAAAATAAAGGAAATATACTTAGGAATAATTATTCTTCATCGCTATATTCTCCTAACAAAATAGGTCGAAAAGTTTGAATTCGGGAATCGTACAATAACCTGGAAGCACAAATTTGAAATTACACAGTTTAAAAAAAAAACTAGGTTCTATACAAAATTTTATGAATAGTTTCTTTCATCATTTTACCCCCAAATAGCGAATGCTCTGAACGCTGTGTGTGAACCAGAGAACAGGACGGTAGTACTGGACTTACCCCGAGAAATGAACGTAGTCTACTTTCCCCGATGTGTCCGACTTATGAGATGTGGAGGCTGCTGTCCCAGTCCTCTACTTTCATGCCAACCTACTCTAACGAGACGCATCAAACTCAGGGTAATAGCACTGCATTTACAAGGGAAAAAGACTATCTAATATTTTGAAAAAATCCTTAATAATATCTGGTAAAGGCTTTATCTACCACTTAGACTCTTCATTCACTCGCCAATTAAACCATAATTTTAATGCTATATCGTATCTGCTTTCTTTAAAAATATCAGCCCGGATGACTATTCCATAAACTCCTGCAAGATTTTAAAGTACCCATTGTTTTCAGTTAGAGAAGGAAATGGATTATGTGCTGTTCCATTATGGAATTTTATATTTACCAAAGACTTTTGTTAAAATATACTGCTACAGCAGTCTCAGATCTATCTTGAAAATGTGTACCTTTGTTTTTTCATCCTATAGATTCAGAAGATTTCTACTGATACCGGTGGAGGAGGAGGAAATAGGGGAAACAGAAGAAGAAACTCTTATAGAGCGAGAACTAAATCTATTCCAAGAACTAGCTTAAGTACTAGATCAAACACAAGAAAAAGGTTTGAATTTCATGGACTAAAGTTTAGTATTCTTACTTGTATAACTTCTATGATCTGAAAATATATTTTTCATAGGTACTCTTACGATTGGCATCATCGCAAACCTATGCTAGACAAAAGGTGATACTCATATGGTTATGGAAGAGAAGATTTATTTAATTTATTGATATCTTTCCAGAACACATGGTCGCAGGGAAGGAAATGCCTTCATCGAAATAGACGAGGTCCAGCACCTGGCCTGCTCCTGCGATTGCACAGTGACCGTAAAAGATTGCGACATGACTACCCACGACTACATCAAAAATGAATGCCTCTGCCGCTGTAAAACCCAGTGAGTTCACCACGTCCGGTAGTACCACCTATCTGACATTGAAAATCATGAGTAGATTATTTTACAACCATTCAATAATTTTTTAATTATTTACATGCGTGTATTGTAATTAAATTAAAATCTCACTGCAGATTCTACAGGTGATCTGTTTTTATTATTATAGTTAATTTATATAATGTAAAAATGTTATTTTATGATTTTGTTTGAAATTTAAATTAGCAAAATGCGTAAAAATAAATATTTAAGGAGAGTTCACACACATCAGTGTCCTATTCGTGATGTTTCCTCTCAGTGTTTCGGAGTCAGTGAAAAGTATATAGTTACTTTAATTACAACGGACACATTCACACAGTACCGGAAAATAACACCGACGGTGTTAAGTGACTTTGTTCATGAATCCATTTTCCTGTCTGACTGCTTCTTCCTATCTCTTGTATTTAATTCCCTTTTGCCATCAGCAATATGGCCTTCGGTTCCGAAACAGACGTTAAACCTATACTAAATTAATTAATCATTCAACTTTCATTTCACAAGTTATCTAGAACTATCTAAATTCTAGAACTAAGAAAACTTAAAGTTCTTCAAATTATAATATATTTCAAAGCATATAATTCTCTGTTATAGAAAAACAGTTGATTGAAGAAATGTTATACATATTTTATTATTATATATTATTATTGTATAAATTATTATATGAATTATTATAATTATTATATATAAATCATGGTAACAAGATCTACTAGCTGTAATATATTGAAAGTAAGTTTCTCTGGTAATCCATGGTTTTAGTTATCATTGTCATTAGTATAAATAGATCCAATATCATTTTCGATCAATTTTCCTTTCGATCAATTTTCCACTCGACCAATTTTCCATTCGACTAATTTTCCTATCGATCAATTGCTTTCGATGAATTGTTTTCGGTCAATTGCTTTCGATCAATTTTCCGGATCCCCTAATTTAATACTGTTTTCATTTATATATATAGAGAGGAAAAAACCAATTGCGCCAACAGAGGAAGAACTCACTACTGGGACTCGAGATCCTGCTCTTGCTATTGTTACAAAGAACTGTCCTGCAGTACCGGTCAGAGGTTTGATCACAACACTTGCAGGTAAGATGATTTGAATGTCTAGCATTACCTTTATAGTAATAAGTTACAGTATGTTACTATGTGTTTTATATGAAATGAATTGAACAGATTAATAAGTACTTCCATAAAACATAGTTCGATGTTCAATTGTTCATATCTACGCATTAAATACTTCAAATGTAGATGTAGAATCGAATGATTGAAAAATTTTCCTATGACAGCTCATTTTCAGATTTAGGTTTTTATCCAATTATCATAGCAATCAAATGCATAATATAAACTAGTTTTTTATCAGAATAAGTGAGACTTCCAAATAGTATTATTTCTTACAATGTGTCAGAAATCATTTAAAAGAATCATTTAGATTTTACACGATACCAATATCTTTAGTATAGCGATTCTTAAACATATGTTTTCAAGGAAATGCGAATGGTTACAGAGGTCCTATCACTCGATAGTTCACTCACTAACCTAGGGGCTGGTTCGCGAAAACCAGCTCTCACTAAAACTCGTATAGAAGATTACCGAATCGAGTTTTCGATATTTTAGCATTTGATTTTACATTGGTGAACAGTAAAAACAAAAGAATAATTATTAATTTATATAGAAAAAAAAAGATAAGAAACATCACCGTTAAATAAATATATTCTGGTATATCATTGTTACATGGGTGGGACAAGGCGAGGTTTGTTCAGTTAGGCACATTCGTGCATCTCTTGTCTAGGGTGAACTCAGATTCACACCTACTTTATTTGAATAATTACACATAATAAAATTTATCACCATAATCCTTTAGTTTAAGTTAAACTATTTTAATTACGTGAAAAAGTAAAAGTCATAAAAAGACAGCATAACACATCTTAATCGGTTCAAAATAAAAATGAGAACTGGTTCGAAAGAACCAACCCTCAGGTTCCTAAAGTTAACAGCCAATTTAACATTTTACTTAAAGACAATGAAATCTAAAATCATTTTCTAAATTAGTCTGCATAATCATTTTCATATTTTTTCAGTTGCGTGAGGAACTTCTAGGCTCATTTGTGAACATCTGGACGAGAAACTTCGAGAGCATCAGACTTGGTGAGAAAAATGTACAATTTAGGTAAACAAAACTAGTAGGTACCGACTCTCATAGAACTCGGAAAATGGACAATACCAAAAGTCATGAATAAATGTAACTTTGCGAAATTTCTGATGTTACTATTATGACACATTTTTCGGCAACTTTCAACTTAATCAAGTGTTAAAAAATTGCGACGTTACGTTAGATCTTATTAAGACTCTCTAGAGACAAACTTAATTAGCTCGAATGTTTTAGAAGCTGACGTTGACGTTCTCTTGAACATGGGAAATAAAAATAAACTACTTTTTGCTTTATGTTCTAGACTAATTTTTCAATTATAACTAGTCATTAGTGATTAGTAAATGATACCTATCTTTTTTTTCATGTCCATGATACTTCTATTCATCTACTGTGCCTATTTTATTTTCTACCATTATTTGCATGTTAAGAGCGAATGGCCTAAATCTACACAGACTTACCTGCCAGTTGCCTGTTACGATGCAATCTGTTATTAAGCCTTGTGGAACTACTTCATATTTTAATTTTTCATGTAGGCTATCTACAGTTCATCATTTCCTTACTATGTATTTATTATATTTTACCATTTTCTCATTACTTACCATTTGCCCGAGATTCGAGGTGGTAACTATAGGTATTTCGTTCACAATTTGGTCATGATCTGTCATTGTTTTCTATTACCTTTATGGTCACTATTTACCATATGTTGACTATTTACCATATGTTGACTATTTACCACATGGTCACTATTTACCATATGTTGACTATTTACCAAATGTTGACTATTTACCATATATGGTCACTATTTACTAAATGTTCACTATTTACCATATGGTCACTATTTATCATATGTTGACTATTTACCATATGGTCACTATTTACCATATGTTGACTATTTACCATATGGTCACTATTTACCATATGGTCACTATTTACCATATGTTGACTATTTACCATATGGTCACTATTTACCATATGTTGACTATTTACCATATGTTGACTATTTACCAAATGTTGACTATTTACCATATATGGTCACTATTTACCATATGTTGACTATTAACCATTTGTGTAATGATCAATCATGAGATATTTGACAATATTGTCGTTGAACTGAATCACTTTAATGAACGAAATGATGGAATGAGTCAAGTTGTATATTCGTAACAACCACATTTTCGTTTAAATATTGTGACTTTCCTCTATTGAAAAAAAACTTACGATAATCTGTTTTTTTTTCTTTCTTCTAACCTCAGAAACAGAAGAAGTCTCCTCTGCTCAGGCTCTTCCAATAACTTTCAATGGACGCTAACAATCGCACTCTCACCATCTTATAACAATGGCTTGAATTCATCAGGATATTGTATACCCTAAATTCAAAAATTATATATCATTTTTTGAAATTATCTTGTTTTATTTTCTTATATTTTTTGATACTTTATTACCTGTTTCTTATATGAATGATACTTAGTTACTTGCTAGCACAAATCACAGTTCCACCAGTAAGTAATTGGTGACCAGCATCCACAAAGTTGCTATATGCTGTTTGTCAAGCGAAAGGTCTTCTACAATTCTTCATGGACTCTGTTGAAATAAATGGGTTTAGAACTAAGGAACTTAGGTCTGGGATGATGGATCATTTAATTGTAAATATAGTTTGGTTTGGTCTAGAAGAATATATATTATTATATTATTTTGAAATTTTTGATACTCAGTGTGCATTTAAAGCTTGAAACACTAATAGGACGTGAAAGAAAAAGATTGTACACTTTTTGGTTTTGATATACGATGAGAAGATTATATATAAACTTGCATCTCCAACTTTAGTGTATGCTGTAAATGAACACCTGAAGTAAACAAAAGTTCACATTATCTATTCTCTCCTGTTTCCAAAGTTTAGATAAATATTTAACATTGAATAGATTATAGTCATTATAACTATCTAAGGGGGCATTCGAAAAAATGAAATATGTACTATAATCTTTTGAATTGGACTTTAAGAAAACAATTTTTTTAGTATATCTATCGAACATATAAATCTTTAAAAGCTTATTATAGAAACAAATATTTATGATCGGGGATATATTTCTTCATTTATATATTTTCTCTATTAAACTTCTACTTTATTTATTATTTTAAATCACATTTAACTTACGAAGATAGAGAAACAATCAGTTGATGAATTAAAACGAAATATTTCTCTGAAAAGATTAACTTTTCATCAGGACAGCTAAGGTTCATATGCGCTTAAATAATGGTGGCATGCAGATATTTAAAAGAAATTTTAAAATAAAAGGACTTTAAATATTCTTCCTTCAATTGCTGTTTACTAAAGATTTGTATCTTTTTTAGTTTGAGCATAATAAATTTTCAATATGGTAAAGGAATAATTTAAAGTTTAAATATAAAAACTACTTAATAACTCAGGTGCATTTAATAATTTAGGTCCTCCATTACTCGTGTGTTTCATAACTCAGGAGATTTACTGTATTCTGATCACTTTAAAAGAACAATGTAGTAAACCAATCCTATCTTCTTTTTAGGATTTATTGAACTCCGCACTAGACCCTAACTTCAAGCTCACCTCCACCCCAATCCTCATAGATTTCCTAATTCGTCACGGTATGATCACCTCAGACACTATACCAGATTTTCCAGAAGTGGTGGAAATGCTCCACGTGTCCCTTAACCATCATTACAGAGCTCGACCAAAGGAAAAGTACGCTGGGTACAGATTCTTAAGCAGTTTCGAAGAGGCTGAAACCAATCTCCCGAGACCCGTTTCGTCAATGAAGATTTCGGACACCGAGGATTCGGATACGAGTAGTGAAGATATGGCTTTCTTTGGGAGTACGGACACGCTTTGCCGCCTGGATAGCAATGATGAAGAAATCTACTACTGAAAAAATAGTGACCGGTTCTTTCGCCGAAAAAATTCCGCCGAACGACACTTTCGTTGAAAACACTGTCGTAGAACAAAATTTTGATTAAAATTAAATGAAAGTGTATGCTATGAAAATAATGAAATATAGCGCATCTAAGATTAGGTTAGCGGTCCGGTTGTGACCAGCATCGTTAGTCACAAAATGTATACCTACTTTACTGTTTTTACTATAAAATAAGTATACCTTATTTTACCAAAGAAATATCATATTTACTCGGCGAAAGTGACGTTCGGTGAAAGGACCATGAACCAAAAAGAAGGGGGAACGATAGCATAAGTTTAATATAATATTTAACAAAAACATATATTTTTTTATGAATTTTTATATCATAACTTGGTGCAATATTGATGAGGCAGGCTATGTAGGTTTTTTCTATAATTTGAAAATGGTTTCTGTGAAATCATTTCGTATAGTTGGCCAAATCTGTTCTTTATTTCAGAAATACCTGTTACTATTTGAAACTTTAAATATATTTAGTTTTAGTTAGTTATTAAGGTAGGCTTATTAATTATTCAGCCAAAGATGAGATCTGTGAATGAAATTTTGTCATTGCAGATTTAGGTAGAATTTATTTTAGAGGGTAACTGCGCTATTTGAATTATTCTTCTAGACTATTTTTTATAACATTTTTAAAATATAACAATTGTGTGTTCATATGAAATAGTTTGTTTTAAATCGCTACTATAATATAAAATCTTATGTCAGCCCAAATTATTATAATTCATACCTAATGCCTTTTTTAAAATTTATTTTGATTGACTTTTTTTATTGATAATTCCTGGTACAATTTTCAATTATTTATTTATTTTGATTGGACCTCTTGCTATCTATAAATAGAGACAGGTGCAATATCGGGTAAGTTACGAATTATTGGACAGTTCCACATCTTCGATCACATCAATTTTTTTTTACTTAAAATGATCTTAATTGGTCTAAAAATAATTTAACTAATTAAAATAATTTAAAAAAATGAATTAAAAACAAGTTGTATAATAGATTTTTCTTATATGATCGCAGATGTGGATCTGACCAATAATTCGTAACTTACTCAACGTATATTTTGAGGAATAATATACATTAATTCAGTTAAAATACTAAGTCTAGAGACAAGTTTTACACGATATGCATTTATATTTTCATCATTTCTTTATGGTGTAAACTTATAAACATTATACAGTATGGAACTCCTCTATAATGAACTATAACTAGGTCACTATATAGGATTTACTTCATTATACAGCAGTCGTGAGAGGCATAGAAAACTAATAGCCATTTTAAGGCAGACTAAACAAATATGTTCAGTATACAGTGTACTTCTTTATTCAGGACTCTACTAATGAGGATGGTTCACTATACAGGACTACACTATAGAGGAGTTGTACTGCAAAGAATTTTTAATAAATGCGTATTAGATTTTATTCAGCGAGATTCATTACCCGGCAACAAATATTGATCCTAAATATAAATAGGATTGCAAGCGATTTTATATAGTAAGTACTCTACTAAAGCTTTAGGGTGGCTACTCATTCACCGGAAGGAAACTTTACTGTGAAAAAAAAAGATATTCGATATCTACTTTGAGCAGAAGAAGTACGTAGCTAACAAGATGAATATATTAACTAATTATTATAGAAATAAGTTCAAAAATTTCTCTTCTACAAAGATTTTAAAAATGACGAATTATTTTAATTGACTAGTCTACCTGAGTGACCTAACCAGCTTTTTATTTATTTTCCTAATGTACATTAACTAATTATTTTAAACCTACCTACTTTTAGATAGTTTAGGCATCCAATTCGAACATTTTTGAAACAATTGACGACTTGACAAAGAGATGAAGAATTAGCAAAAAGATTAAAAAATTAGCAAATATATCTTCAGAAATGAAAATTTTAATTAACAATAAAGAAGAAAACTTAAAGATTTAAATAAACAAAAATGTAGCTTATTCCGGCACCCAGACAGACATTATATGAAATAAATTACTGAAAAAAAATGAATATACGAAATAATGGGAAATTCTGTCACAAAATCAACAAAGGTACTCACGTACATACTATAAAGATAGTAAGTTCTTCCGCTAGGTGTCGCTAATTTTTATTATATACTTTTTATACGAACATTTAAAAAATAAACGAGCATTCAAATATTACATTATTAAATATTATGAATCGATTTAAAACCAATTTGGCGATTGTTTGAATTTGACTTTACTATCCCCTTAATTTAAAAAACGCAATTTGTTGTAAAATTAATAAAATAACTAGGGCCTAATTTGAGAAATATAATTTTTCATAAGTGTGGTAACACTACCAAAATTTAATAATATTGTGAAATAATTAATGTGAATACCTCAGTACATCAAAATTTTTTTAATTGTATAGCTTCTATTAGACTGATAGTATTTAACAGAAAAAGAAAATTACGATTGTTTCGATATATTGTTGGACAACTAGTGATAAGTTTTTTCCGCTTTTGATCATTGAGAAGTATTTATATAAAATATGTAAATTTTATCGTGAGATAGTTAATGGAATTACCATATGATATATTAGAAGGGTAACAATTCTATATTTTAATGAATTCTCCGTCAATTATATATCAGTACTATCAATTAAGGGGTAACAATTATATAGTTAATTATATCATACCCCGGTTTTTTTACAATTTGTAATAAGACTGAGTAATGATTTGGTAATAAAAGCGCGGCCTGCCTCTTCATTATCAATTTCTTTTTTTTTAACTGCGATATGTTATGTAACATTAGTTCTATAAATCCAAATCATTTCTAACTGGAGTGGTCCTTTAATTCACTTCAACGGATGAGTTGAAATTTACAATATTGATTGGGGTAGGTATATATATACTTGAATTTCTATGCTACTAGCCCTCTACATTAAAATTACATTAAATTTTTTATTATTATTACTCTAAACTCTAAAGTGTATGGACATAATCAATCATACAAAAAGCACATTTACAATTATAATAGCTATTCTGCGGCAGCAAATATTGCAAAGAGATTTGTATATATTAGACTGAGAGTATTTAACAAAAAGTTGAAATCTGATTAAATCTGATATTTTTTTCCACCTAAATCAACTGGTATATCAATCATAATATTTGATAACAATTTATAAAAATTCATACGTAATGAAGGAAGGATTAACGAAATAATAAATTATTAGGGTAACTACTCTATTTTTATAATTTCTCAGTCTAATATACATTTCTTCATGTTCATCAAATATACTCCAGTTTAATTCAATCTTAAATTTTATAATAAGGAAATTTGATGATAAATTTCATTATTTTATATCAATCAAACTAGTGATAAGATAAGTTCATAAAATTGATTGTACATAAATTGAAGTTATATGGCATAAGAATTACGTACTGCCGTTAATTTTTTTAATCATTCTACACTGTGTTGGTCTGTATATAATTAACATTCAGTTTATTTCGGTAAGATTTGAATATTGAATAATTTAAGTAGCAATAGGTCTAACGCCTTAAATGCTGTTTAATTTGAAAATGCCTATTATCAAAATATTATACTTTCAAACATAGTAGGTACTAATATAATTTTATTAGCAATATTTTATATTATACGTAATTTAATGACTAAAGCCCACTGTACGAGTACTGCAACTGTCCAAGTATTGTGACGATATCCTACTGCATATTTATGCCTATGAATACAAATCAAAATAACGATTTTTTTTATCTTAAAATTCTTCAAAACATCCAATAACATAATTATTTATTTATTTTCTAATTTGATTTTATTAGCAAATATATTTTTTTATTCAGCAACAATTAATTAGTTTACAATTATCTCCCATTCTTAATTTTATCACAATTGTTACCTATTTTATTATGTTACATATCAAAATTTTAATAATGTTATTACAACAGGTAGACCCTGCTTCATTACCATAAAGTAGCTCAAACAATGGAAATTATTTTAAATATACAAGAAAACCTAAATCTTTATTTCATCTACGTAAAATGTTGTAAAATTATTATTGTTATACATTGAAAAAGGTAATATATTTCAAGGGATAGTTAGTATATTATGAATTAAGAATTTATCTCCTCTACATATTAGTGTAGTTACCCTTAAAAAAAATATTATAATTAACTCAGTTACTGCATGAATATTTTATTTCAAATCTGATATATTATTGTCTATAATTGTGAATAAAGATTGAGCATCTATATATAAATTGATATCCCGAAATAAATCATATTTTTATTTTTGTTAAATTGTATCAGTCCGAAAGATCTTGTCATATTTGTCTTGTTAATCGATTTCATGGACAAACTTCGAATTTGAGCGGTCATTTCTCAAAATGTATTTTTGATGGTGTTCATACACTTAAAGAGTTATTATGAAAATTAAATGGAGTGTCAATATAGAACATGTGTCCTTCCATTATTAATAATTTATTATTTTCGCAGCCATTTGTGTCGCGTCCACGTAATTTGTTTTATATCTTAGTTTTTGTGGTTTAAAAAAAAAATATTAATATGGATGCGGCTTAATTGGTTGAACAGTGAACTAACGCTAATTACTGAATGGCTAATCAATAACAGAATTTATGTTAATGTAGGAAAAAACTGCTACCTCCTAATTTCAAAATCTCCCACTTACAACCTGAAAAAGTCAAGTCTGTCAAAACTCCAATAGTGGAGTCTTTCTCTTGATTGACTCTACCTGAGTCAATATGACTATGAAATAGGAGTCAATATGACTCTTGTTTTCGAGTAAAATACTATCATGAGTCAAATTGAATCACATTTTTGAGACTCTTTTGGGAAAAACTGAAAAATTTTGAGTCAATTTCACCCGTATTTTTTTTACCCGTATTTTTTTCTCTGATTACTTGGTGTCCCACCATACAACAAAGAGTTAAAAATGCTAAAAAGCTTCAGGATGAAGTACAAAGAATCTCTATTCTTGACTTACCAATGATTATTTAATAATAATTAATTCAATGGTACTGTTTGATAATTGATTTGTTCCGCAGAAACCGAATTTTAATAATATAGAGAAAAACATGGACTTGTGATAAAAAAATTCATATTTCTTCAAGCTTTTGATTTTTTTTTAAATTGGGAGCTTGAAGAAGTATGAATTTATTTGACAATTGTAACTATGTATATTTTATTGTGTTGTATGAATTGTATTGTAATTGATAGTAGTGTATTGAATGGTATTTGGCTGCATTGTAATTAGTTGTAACTGATTATATATTGAACTGTGTGATTTGTAAAATTGTATTAGTAGATTGAATTATGCGTTTTGAGGACGCATGTGTTCATGTTTCTACCTGCTAGTCCTAATGTTAACACTTTTTAACTGTGTTCTTATAAAGTCTACTAAAATGCCTTAACTTTGCTCTAATTGCCTTTAAATGGTTTAATATTTTAAATAGTTACCATTGCTTTTAACTTTATTGTGAGATATCGTTATAACTAAAATTGTTAACATGTAGTGTAGTTACTTTTATTGAAGATTCCGAGTGCACAAACACTCTCAAAAATATATTGTGGAGTCCAAGGAATCCGATATTGAAAATTTTCCGAGCAATTTTATGACGAAGACCATAGCCTCTTTCGGACTGATAGAATTTAACAAAAAACAAAATTAGATTTGTTTTGGGGCATCAATTTCTAAATAGTTACCCATTCGTCATATATAATCATTGACAATAATTTATTGATTTTAAAGGAAACTTTGGTCGAATAGTTGTATTAATTACAATCTTTTAACTTTTTTGAAGGGTAACTACAGTAATATCTAAAGGAGATGCGTCGTTTCACAATAAACTAGTTATATCTTGAAATATAAAACATTTTTCAATAGATAACAAAAGTTACTTTTACAAAATTTTACCTAGATGAAATCACGATTAATTTTTCTTGTATATTGAAATTGTTTTCCATTGTTTGAGTCGTGATTTTGCTAATAAAAACGAGGTCTGCCTGTAATGAAATTACTATAATTTCGATGCGTAACCTTATAAAATAGGTAACATTTGTGATAAAAAAAGAGTGAACTGTAAACTAATTTGAAAATATATATAAAAAAAACACAAAACATTGCTGATGATTGAATTTATTAGGTACTTCTTTTAATTCTACACCTGAAATAAAAAAAAATAATTCATGAAAATATAATCAAATTAGAAAAAAATAACCCAATTATGTTATTAGTTATTATTCTTAGAGTAAATATTTAAATTTTAACCTAATGAAATTAGTTATTTGAGTAGAGTTCATAGACATGAATATGAAATAGGATATCGGCACCGTAATGGGACACTTCTTATTGCCCGAATTGACACTTCTTATTGCCAGAATTGACACTTCTTATTGCCCGAATTGACACTTCTTATTGCCCGAATTGACACTTCTTATTGCCAGAATTGACACTTCTTATTGCCAGAATTGACACTTCTTATTGCCAGAATTGACACTTCTTATTGCCAGAATTGACACTTCTTATTGCCCTAATTGACACTTCTTATTGCCAGAATTGACACTTCTTATTGCCCGAATTGACACTTCTTATTGCCAGAATTGACACTTCGTATGGGCTTGAATATTCTGTACTAAATTTAAATATTTTTGTATTTACTGTAATTTTTTTTTCTTCAATAAATATTCTAATTCTCACTCTCAGTACTCGTTTAGTGGGCTTCAGACATTAAATTACGTTTAATCTAAAATATTGCTGTTTAAATGATATGTATTAAAGTCGTGTCTGGACAATTCGTCGCGGGGAAAATTCTGCGCAGACAATTCGTCGTGGACAATTCGTCGCGGACAATTCGTCGCGGAGAAAATTCGGCGCGGACAATTCGTCGTGGATAATTTTATATAATTCTTTTATATACATATGTGATATGTATATTTTATTATAACATTGTCCACGACGAATTTTCCGCTGTTTACTGTTTCAGACCGTATATACAGTCCTCTTGCAACCTGAACGACCTTTGTTAAAATTTAATAGGGTTGTTATCTAATAAAGATATTTTTAATGTTTGAACTTACTTCATTGTTTGTCTACCGGTCATTTGGGCAAAGCCATTTTCACCACCCATCAATAAAATAGTTATCATGTTTACAAAAATGGCTAAAACTTCATGGAAATTTAATTGTGGATGGAGAAGAGTACAAGAAACAAAATGAAACCAGAAAGAAACATGTAACTTCAATTTTTATAGAAATATCAATTCATTAATATTTGGTAAAAGAAACCTTATTCTATTGAAATGAATGACTGAGAAATTCGCATCAGGTAAATATTGGATCTCTTAAATTCATTCCATCATTTCGTTCATTGAAGTGATTCAGTTCAACATCAATATTGTCAAATATTTCATGATTAATCATTACACAATTGCAAATAGTCAACATATGGTAAATAGTCAACATACGGTAAATAGTCAACATATAGTAAATAGTCAACATATGGTAAATAGTCAACATATGGTAAATAGTCAACATATGGTAAATAGTCAACATATGGTAAATAGTCAACATATGGCAAATAGTCAACATATGGTAAATAGTGAGCATATGGTAAATAGTGAGCATAAAAGTAAACGGTAAACAATGGAAGATCAGTAGCAAGTAATAAATATGTGAACGATGAGCAAACAATGAACAAATAGTTTATTGTTCTAAAATTAGTTAATTTGTATTTCCCAGGTTCAAGATAACGTCAACCTCAGTTCCTAAAACATTCGAGCCTATTAAGTAGGTCTCTATACCTAGAGAGTCTTAATAAGATATAACGTAACTTTGCAATTTTCGAACACTTGATTAAGTTGAAAGTTGTCGAAAAATGTGTCATAATAGTAACATCAGAAATTTCGCAAAGTTACATTTATTCATGACTTTTGGTATTGTCCATTTTCCGATTTCTATGAGAGTCGGTACCTACTGGTTCTGTTTACCTAAATTGTACATTTTTCTCACCAAGTCAGATGCTCTCGAAGTTTCTCGTCCAGATGTTCACAAATGAGCCTAGAAGTTCCTCACGCAACTGAAAAAATATGAAGATTGTGATGCAAACTAATTTAAAAATGATTTTATATTTTATTAGGCATTGACTTTAAGCAAAATGTTAAATTGGCTGTTAACTTTAGTAACCTGAGGGTTGGTTCTTGCGAACCAGTTCTCATTTTTATTCTAAACCGATTAAGATGTGTTATGCTGTCTTTGTATGACTTTTACTTTTTCACGTAATTAAAATAGTTTAACTTAAACTAAAGGATTATGGTGATAAATTCTATTATGTGTAATTATTCAAATAAAGTAGGTGTGAATCTGAGTTCACCCTAGACAAGAGATGCACGAATGTGCCTAACTGAATACACCTCGCCTTGTCTCACCCATGTAACAATGATATACCAGAATATATTTATTTAATGGTGATGTTTCTTATCTTTGTTTTCTATATAAATTAATAATTATTCTTTTGTTTTTACTGTTCACCAATGTAAAATCAAATGCTAAAATATCGAAAACTCCATTCGGTAATCTTCTATATGAGTTTTAGTGGGAGCTGGTTTTCGCGAGCCAGCCCCTAGGTTAGTGAGTGAACTATCGAGGGATAGGTTAGTGGTATAAAATAACAATAATTGGTAGTAAGTTAGTGTGACCTCTGTAACCATTTCCTTGAAAACATACGTTTAAGAATCGCTACACTTAAGATATTGGTATCGTGTAAATGAAAACCACACAATGTAAGAAATAATATTAATAGGAAATATCACTTCTTCTTATAAAAACCTGGTTTATATTATGCATTTGATAGCTATGATAATTGTATAAAATAATAAATCCAAAAATGAGCTTTCAGGGGAATAATTTTCAATCATTCGAATCTATATCATGAAGTATTTCATGACTAGACATGAATAATTGAACACTGAACTATGTTTTATGGATGTACTTATTAATATGTTCAATTCATTATATGAAATACATAGTGAAACGATGTAGCTTATTACTAAAGGTAATGCTAGACATTCGAATCATCTTACCTGCAAGTGTTGTGATCAAACCTCTGACCGGTACTACAGGACTGTTCCTTGCAACAATAGCAAGAGCAGGATTTCGAATCCCAGTAGTGAGTTCTTCCTCTGTTGGCACAATTGTTTTTTTCCTCTCTATATATAGCAGAAAACATAAGTAAATTTGGAATGGAACAAAATTAGATTGATCTGAATGAATTATAATATCTAATTATCTAATGATAGACAATCGTAGCAGACAGGTATCACAAATAAGGAGGTGAGTGGGGTGTTTCTGTAGTTTTGGTCAAACATTTTTTATAGTTTTTGACCAAGTTCTAACAATACACTATCCGATTTTTCCTCACTCTTCCATAGAATTAGTATGTAAAAGGGCATAGTAAAAATGTGAACAATGGGCAAGCAATAAACAAGTGGTTTCAGTGAGCAATGATACTTAGGAAACAAAGGGTAAATACTAAATTGTAACAACAACCAAAGTCGGGCAAACTTTAAATAGTGAGAAAATGGTAGAAATAATAAATGGTAAAGAAATAGTGAATTGTAGACAGAAGAGTAAGTTGTAAACACAAAGAGTTGAAATACCCGCCAAAATCCTCTAGGCAAGGTCTTGCGCGCTTCAAGATGTCCTACGTCACCCTCTCAATTCAAAAAGATTCCTTTTCTTCATTTTTGTTATTTCAAATATTCTTAGTGGGGTTCAAAAGCATTGCAAAAAGAAAAGGAAACACTGTACATGTATGGTATTTAAATTTGATTACATTAGACGCATGTAAGTAATATAAATTATTGAATGATTGTTAAATAATTTATGCAATATTTTCAATGTATAATAGTTGGTATTACCAGACGTAGCGAACACTGGTTTTTACAGCGGCAAATACATTCATCTTTGCTGTAGGTCTGGATGGTCATATCACAATCTTTTTCGGTCACTGTACAACTGCAGGAGCAGGCCAGATGCTGGGTCTCATCTATTTCGTAGTAGGAGTTATTTCCTTTCCTGCGATGACGGCGGTTGTTATGGAATGATGTTAATAAGCTGAATTGAACTTTTTTCCATTTCAATATGATTAATTTTTTTATACAGTCTACATTTGCAGTGATACCTTATTGCAAAAAGTCGTATCATAGAAGTTATACAAACCAAAATACTACATTTAGTCCATGAAATTCAAACCTTGTTATTTTTTTATATCTAGAACTTAAGCTAGTTCTTGGAATAGATTTAGTTGTAGCTCTATTCCGCTTATTCGTTCTTCCTCCTCCGGTATCAGGAGAAATTTTCAGAATCTAGTATAAGAATAAAATAGAGGTACAAATTTTCTGGATGTAACAATATATCTTTAGCAAATATCTTTAGTAAAAATAATATAGGACCAGCCTTTGTTCTTTATGTACTGGTATATTGAAATGGGGCCTACTCAGCATGCTGTATACCGTACCTTAACTACCATATAATACAAGAAAAAGTTTTATGGGTATTATCTATGAATGAATAATATAATTAGATGCTCCTAATCTAACTAGGAAAACTCCCATAAGGAAAAGTTCCTAAATCAGTTATAGGTAGGTCTTTTATTCGAGTAAAATTGGAGCTCGATTAAGCGTTTTATGGTGAATGAAGCGTCTTAGTGGTAGATAGATCCGATAGCCGATATAATTAAGGATAACTCTTACCGTTAGCTTGATGGGACTCGTTAGAGTTGGTTGGCATGAGAGTAGAGGACTGGTACAGCAGCCTCCACATACAACTAACACCAGTTAAATAGTTGGAAGCTTGAGAATTCAAAAAATTGGAAAATATTCCTCATCTTATAATAGGACAAACTTTGAAATATGAAATTAGAGTTCCGATATCAGACGAACAAATGAAAGAATATAAAGATGAATTTAACTCATATGCATGTAATGATATATCTATTGTGTATGAAATTTTAGAATTATGTGTTTATGACTAATCTTAAAAAAATAAAAATACTATTGGAAATATTTCTTTCATAAGATCACTCATATATCACTTAGGATAAGTTAAGGTATTACTGTAATTTTTAGGTTGATAATTATTGAACAAAATGCATTTATATTATGTAAATTATATCTTAACAATTTTCGATTGAAAATAAAACCCTATTTGTGAAAATGAGTGAAAGAAGTAATAGATTAAATGAATATATGAAAAAAATGATTGACAATCTAGAAAAAGAAATGTACCTTAATTGAGGATATATTGCACTCACACACAGTCAAATTTTGTATTAAATTCAATATTATATTGATTATATATTAACAATACTAAAAAGTGCGAAAATTGATATATGTTGGAAAGAAAATCAAATATATTTATTAACAAACAAAATAAACAAAGAGAATCATTTTGAGAGAGAAATATTTTTATTTCCGGCTTTGTGAATAATATATATTGAAATATACATGTTGGACTTATATCTTTTTTGCCTTCTTTCGATGGAAATTATAAACACGTAGTAATTCTCAAAGTTAAGAAGATTGCAGCGTATTTCAGCATGAGCAATTTATTCAATTCGTATTCATTATAATTATATCACCATATTAATATTAATTATTCATCGCAAGTGTTACTCTCTAACAATTTTGCATTATTATTATTATTTGCCATAAAGCATGGCTTAATTATCAAGTCTAATTTGTCTAATTTGACATCCATATACTGATTATAATTTAATTGGGTTTTACATAATATAGTTGATAAAACTGGAATATTTCAGTTAATTTCAAAGCTGAGTTTTTTGTTTTCAACATAAGATACTAATCTAATTTGACTTGATTTTATATTAATCTCATTTTTCCATTAACATTTTTTTAACCAACATTATCATAGTTTATGTATCTCAATGGATTACCATAAATCAGATTAATAGAATTATTTGTACAACATTACAGTCAACGGTAAATTCTAAAATTATACCATATTCCTTAACGATTCAATATGATTCAGTACCTACTATATCTACAAAACATTCTGTAAAGTCTG